>CM031242.1:627306352-627900073 GCA_018340775.1 Taxus wallichiana var. yunnanensis
ATCCAAGGAAAATAAATTCTTCAGGTCCAGGTTTGGGTCAGTGAAGGTCAAAGAAACATGACAAAGTTTGGAGGTGACAAATGGTAGAAGAGTGAGGTCAAAACAGGGGACAGTGGCACATTTTTTATGAAGCCCAAAATTTTCTAAGTCCGAGAAAAGGAAAAGGTTGCAATGTGAAGGTCAAACCAATAAAAATTAAACACGATGCAAGGAATAATAACAGACCCAAGAATGTGGAGTTTTTCTATTTGCTCGTGTTTCGCAATTGTCGGTCAATGCTAAAGCGGGTTTGACAAAGCAAAGTGAGTGGGGCTTTCCTATTGGCTCACACTTCACAATTTTCAATCGAGATATTCAAAAGGTCTGACATTGAGAAGTGCATGGAGATTCCCCATTGGATTACACTTCGTAATTGTCAGATGAGACTATCAAAGAGTCTGACAACCCAAGGAATGTGGAGCTTTCTCATTGGTTGATGCTTCACGATTGTGATTTGAGGCTAAGGAAAAGGGGAAATTGTGAAGTAAGTGTGGAAATTTTATATTGGATCACATTTCTAAGGGATCAGACAAGAGCTAAAGGATAGTCTGACACCGTGATGAAGTGTGGTGTGATCTTATTGGTCCATATTAATTAACACAAAAAATATTCACAAATCCAAAGGAAAAGTAAAGGAAATGAAAATAAACAAAGAAAATCTTGATCTCATGAGCCAATCAAAGACCAACACATGGAAAATGGAAAATCAGTGCACACGTTGGTAGGAGGCAGTCCCCAAATTAATCAAAGGCCGCCACATGTCACAATTTTGTGCTTCTCGACATGTAAAACTTCGAGGGCCATATCTTTCGATCCATAGCTCCAATTCTTGTAAAATTTATATCGTTGGAAAGGTCTCTTCAAGACCTTCACTTTGGAATCATCAAATTTAGAAATTGATGATAATTGGTGGGATAAAAATTAGAAAATGTATTTTTCATTAAATATGTAGTTACAGTATTGGTCAACCACCCGAATTGATGAAGTATGGTGTCTGTTTTTTCTCTATACATGCAAGACAGAAGGAATGAATGATTTTGGTAGGTAGCCCATGCTCCTTTGCAGGATTTTAATTCTTCTTGTTGGTGGTTGTATAAGGAAATTATATTTTTCTTCTTTTTTCTCCTTATCATCTTTTATATAATGTAACAGATGTCATTTTCCTGAGGAGGCGGATTGGGGGTAGTTATAGGTTTTTTTTAATTCAAATTTCTTAAGTTTCAGTTTCTAGTTTCTTGCAAGATTGTATGTGTCTAGTTCTGTGAGGAAGAGCTAAGGTGGTTGCACTGTACAACCATTAGTAGGTTTTGAAGGCATTTGTTTATGTCCCCTAGCCAAAAATTACATGAATATAGTCTGACTATTTTGATCAAGCTATATTTTCCCGTTTATCTTGTTTTGAATGAATAAAAGAGAAAATATTGGCTTTGTTACTTTCTTTCATCGGTAGTATTTTGTTAATTATGCAAGTTTATTTCTTAGTTGTTGTATTCTTCTGGTCACCGTGAGACTATTTTACAATAGTTTAGTCTGGTTGTAAAAACCTAAAGGTAGCATCACTTTTGAAGAGATTTTGCTATCCATTAAGGGTATTTTAGGTGTATAAGACAAGTATAGCAAGTTATTTATCTCATATCTAACTCCAAGATTTGTAGTTAGAATTGTGAAGACTGTAGACAAAATTTGTGCACATTGAGTATCAATGAATAAAAATGTTATTTCATAGATCATGTTAAATTGATTGTTCTTTTCAAGAATTGTATTCAAGGATGGATCTTTCCATGGGAACACTATTATACCAAGGTCATAAAATAAACTTCCCTTTCTCCTTCAAATACTAATTTAAACCACCCAATTTATCTACATACCTACTAAGCATATCATACCTGTAAACCATACATATGCTTATTCTACAAAGTTGAGCTTTAAATTTTTCTATTACCAATAAGCTTTTCCAAAAATCCTGCCAAGTCTGTGATCCAATATCATTAAAATCAACCTTGGTCTAAATTTTTATGTAAATGCAATATCTAAAGTTATTCATTATCTACCTTTGGATTTGTGTTTTATTGTCAAGTGCTTACAATAAATCAAGTGACAAATCTTTTGAGAGAAGTATTGTATATGTTGTTGCACTTACTTTAAATTGATTTACACCAACCATAAAGGAAACCGATCCTTGAAATACTTTCCTTTATTTATATCCCCCAACTAGGTCCTCTCACCTTGGTCCAAGTAGAGCCGAAGTAGTAGGGTAAATCCACGCCCTTTGTGAAGGTGCATCTTGATCACCTCCTTGATTTGAGTCAACGAGTTGAGTGTTAGAAAATTCTCGGTATCAATGACAAAAACACTTAATTGTGCATAACTCTCTCAAATCCAGCCCACTCAAGCTAGTTTCTCATCTCCCAGGGGTGCTATTTTCGGATCCAACACTAGATTTTTGCCGTTGTTGGGGAATTCAATTCTATAATTCAGTTGTGTGTGACTCAAACTATTTACAGACATTCTACAAGTTAAAGGTTCCATCTATTTCTAAAATTTGATATTATAGTAGCGACTCCCTAAAAGAAAAGTTAGGACATAGTGGTTTCATATTATTGTAACTACTGACCTGATATCTATTTTTCTAAACTATAAAGATTATGGTCTTCTTTCAAGTCTAATCCAATAAATAATTTACTTCTTGAGTTCTAGTCTGTTCAGAAAATAAGGCAGCCATGGAAGCCTGTAACTGGTCAAATTTCAAAAAGCATTTGTAGTCAAGATAATAAGCTTAACATTCTTCTAGTTGAGGATTGTTCTAGTACTTCTAATATTTTTGAAGCATCTGATAATCCTAATCCTATTCTTTCATTTATTAAGGAGAACCGGAATTTGATCTATAATTTATTCCTTTCTCAAGCTTTCATCAAACTTTTCAAAATCCATTAAACCAACGCAAACTCCTGTTTAGCATTGGCTACACCATCCTTTACCTTCAATTCCTATGAAGAATAACATGGTTGACCCACCTCCTAGAGAACCTTTCAGAATTAACACATATAAACCTATTAATTTTGATGACATAGAAGGTTATCCAAATGAAGTCCCTGATGATATTAGAATGAGATTATCCAAATTTCAAAGAAATAATGCTATCAATGGTGATCATCATTTGAAGTTATTTTAGAATCTAATGGAATATTATGAGGTTGAGTTTGAGGATGTATATGTGAAGTTGTTTGTACACACTCTAGAATAATATGCTCATGATTGGTTCAAATCCTTGCTTGATGAATCAATTGATTCATGGCAGGAGATGCAAAATGCATTTAAAGTTTCATATGGTGATAGAAATGATCCAAGGTTTCTATTGTCTAAGTTTGAGAACATTAAGAATAATCCCAATGAGTGTGCCCAAGACTTCAATACAAGATTCAATAAAACCTTGACAAGATTTCCCAAAAGTATAATACCTAGTGATGAATCTTGTCTTATTAAGTATTCAGATGCATTTGATAAGAAAGCAACATACTACTTAAGAGATAAAAATCCTAGAACTCGAGACAATATTTTATCATGGCTATTCAGATTGAAAATAATATTAAAGCTGCTAGAAAGCCACCAAAGAGAGAGGGTGTGAAGTTAGTTAACCCAAAAATCCTCAAACCAACAAAATAGTTGACCTTGAATAATTATTCAAAACTTTGGCAAGGTTTGTTAAATAAATTTCTTATAAATTAGCAAGGGCTGAAAAGGGATTGTCTCCCAATTCTCATAATCAACATTAGAACACTAGACATAATAGATTTGGAAATCAAGCTAGAGGAGAGCACCAGGCTGAAGATAGAGGAAAAGGACATATGGGTTTTGGTAACAAGCAGCAAAATATTAAAGATAATAAAGCATTCCCTGACCCTTTAGTGGGAAGAGTAAATTTCATATTGATATTAGATTAAATGTGAGAAATTTATCAAGAATTACACCGTAAGTTTCCGCTATGGGTGTATAGTTACATTTTTGACGAAATAATTTGTTGGTTGGATTTTCCTTGGGGGCGGGACTTGACCACAATGGAATTCATGAAGGATTTAGAATTGCGTGAGTTGAATGGTGGATTAGATGGGAACTCCATTTTTGGTTTCTTAGGATGAATTTTTACCCGTCCATCTTATGGGGCTCGCAATTCTAACTTATGGGCCATGGTAAAAACCTCATCAAAATTTTGGAATGATTGGATTTACAAAGTAGACGAAGTGTGTTTGGCACATCCGTGACACAAAATTTTGATTGACTATGGTTTTGATAGTGTAAAGGATAGTTGATTGGTAGTGGCCCTCTAACAGCTACAAAATCAGTGATGGATTCATATTCAAATTTTCTAATGGCATACAGATCATTAATAGTGATTTTACGGGCTATGTTTATGGAGAAGTGGTCTAAGAACAATTGTGCAAGTTGTGCAAAAGAGAATAGTGAGTGTTATGGGATGTTGTTATACCATTCTAAGGTAGGACCGAAAGGGACATAGGAAAGGTCCTCAACATGAGGTCTTGATCATGAGCTATTAGATAACATGTGTGACAAAAGGCATGAATGTGTTGTTGGGGATCTTCTTTGCTATAAAACTTAGTAAGTTTTGGAAGCTCCCAGTGAGGTGGATATGGCTTGTATGGTATAGAAGGGTGAATGGGCTCATTACAAATTTGGTCATAAGAGAGTGCATTCTTGGATGTTGATGAAGCAACTTCTAGGATAGATATGTGGCTTAGAAGGGCTTGAAGAGGATCGGATTATGTTGATTGTTGTAGGGATGAGCTATGTTGATACGAATATTGATTGGGTTGTGAGTATACTTGATACTATTATGGAATGTTTTATTGGTAGGGGGTGTTCTGTTGGGAGATGTTATGTTTGTTAGAATTTGAGGATTCTAATAAATATAGATTTAATCAAATTACATATTATATAATGTTATAATAAATATTTAAATAAACATTACATCATAACATAAGTAAATAAAGAAATACTTACATGAAATAAATAACACAGTGACACAAAGATTTAGAGTGGAAAACCCCAATAGGTAAAAACCACTTTGAAAATAACCTTTTACTTCGTGAGAACTTATTTTACATCCAAGAAGATTACCTCCTCCTTAAAACCCTATTTACCAAGGGTAAAACCAAATCACTTGATTTGCACACCTTTGATATATTTCCCAAATATATCAAATGAGGACCTAAAGTCATTTTTATATAAGGTGATTGGGTATGTCTCTCGACACACCTTTTCAACCTAAAATGGTTGACACGTATACCTAGGTGAGTGTATTTAATAAATATAAATATAAATGATTCACATTATTAAATACTTACCTAATGTATATTACCTAGGTATAAATATTTAATAATAGAAAAGTATTTCATATTATTAAATATTTAACCTATATAATAGTGATGGACCCATATTAATTAAGGGTTGGCGGACCACTTAATCATTATGGTCCAACACTCCCCCTTAATGTTAAGTGGGATAAAATAACATATGCCGTGGTACACTACAAGATTTACAATACTTAAACCATAAAGGTTTTAGGATAGCATATCGATTGAAGGAATTATAACACCTTTATCATACTCAAGTTACCTTTTGTTACAAAAGGATTTGGAATCCCAAAGGTCATCCCATGATCAGTGGCTAAGTATGATTTGTGAGTTTTACATATTCTCAAAGATTCTCATAAAAGGTTATTAAACCCAAGCATATAGGAGCCTTTTATAACCAAAGACCTCCTTAATAATATGCTTGTACTATATTTTTACCAGTAAACTCAATAGCACTAAATATTTTTCTCAAGATCATCTTTAAGATCTTTCTACACTTGTTTCTAAATAAGAATTCGAGGAGGTGTATATGCCTGAAGGTCTTTTTACACTTTCCCGAAGGTCTTTTTACAAATGCTCGAAGGTATTTTTATAAAAACTAAGTTCCATTAGGAGGTGACATTTTCATGCACACTCCCCCTCAATGCAAACTCCGAAAATCTAATTTTTTCACTAAAGTGATAAAACTTTGCAACACTCGGGGGCTTTATGAAGATATCAACAACTTTGCTCTTGATCAGGCATGAACTTGAGATCTATCTCACCACTTAGCACCTTTTCATGGATGAAGTGTATATGTATATCAATCTGCTTCATCCTCCGATGTTGTATCTTGGATTATGTGCAAGAGATATGGTGCTTAGGTTTTCATGAAAAAAGGCTGTTATCCAAAATGAGCCCCTACTTATTTTGGCTAACTTGCCTTCATTCTTTCCTTCCTTGTGCTTCAACTTCAATTTTCACACATTTCAATCACTCAAAATATTCTAGAAATGGCTTCATAAGATAGGATTTTTCTTCCCCTTTCCAGAAAGGTAAAGAAGTCCTCCTAACTCCTTGTATTTTTTGAGTTATGGCTCGACGGAGTTTGGAGGGGAAATTTTCCTAAGGCGGGCCCGCAGAGCTTGGGAGAGTTTTGTGCCAAAGAGGCTCGGGCCGGCGGAGCGGAGGAAGAAATTGAGAACTTAGCACTTTTTGGGCTAAAATCACAAAATTCATTTGCACTCCCATGAGCCCGCAAAGGAAAAAAATTGCTTAAGGCCCGCAGCCAATGAAATGATGCCACGTGTCAAGGCGAGCGGCGAGTGACGAAGGGATTTCTAGTTTTTTAGCGTTTGGTCAAAATGAGTCAAAGGAAAAAATAAAAGTGCATCTCCACAGCTAAAAAGAAGGTGCCACATGTCTTGGAGTGGTGGGGCCATGGAGAATTTTGGGAAAATTTCCCAATTTTGCGAAAAGGGGAAAAGTTCAAGTTTTGGCCATTACGACCTAGAAGGTGCCACGTGATTTTGCCTAATTTTTTTTTTTGCCCTAAATCTTTAAATCTTCAGAGCCATATCTTTCGATCCAAAGCTCAAATTTTCATGATTTTGGTATCATTGGAAATCTGTTGAAATCCTCTACATGATGGACACTTAAATTTTAAATTTTTATGGGGTTTTATGGGAGAAAATGGGAAAATGTCTCTGGCATGGAAAAATTACAGAAAACGACCCCAACCACCAAAATTAATGAAGTATGGGCCTCTTTCTTGCTCTGTGAAGCAATGTACAATGAAGTATGGGATTTTTCATAAAGACCCATCATTTTTCAGGCTAATTAAATGGATCTTTTTGGTGTTTGGAGTTTTAAAATCGATTTGCTCACATTTTCTCATTTCCTTCATTCTGTTCGAGCGATAAAAGCCAGTTTTGGCTCATTTTGAAAAAAAAGGGTTGTTCATCCTTCTTCTCTTCCTCTCCCTTATTTTCTTCCCGGTGGTTAAAATGGAGTTTAAACCTCCTCCCATGCTCTATAATGGCATTTTTACCTCTTACCCATGAAATGATGCACTTTGTGTAAATTACAGAGCAATAAAAACGTGTTTTGTGATGCATTTGTCCATCCTTGCTTTGTTTTCTTTGTTGTTTTCCTTACCTCTTTTCATTACATGGTATTTGTGCATGTTTGGATGTTCATTACAGGTTTTGAGCTATGTTCATGGATTTTGGAACATTTTCTGTGTGAAATCCATCTTTGGTCTGTGATGCACTTGTCCATCCTTTCCATTTCTCACCTCTTCTTGTTCCATGGTAGTTTTGATAGATAATCAACACTTTCCTTCTCTGGTGTATCACCGTTTTAGTGTAGGCTATGTTTCCTTGTTTTCTTCCTCTCCTTGTCTCCTTGGAAGTTAGATTAGGTTAGATTATCTTGCCACACTGGAATAGCTTGTGGCAGGTAGTTTAGGAAGAGGAACCAACCTTCTCTGGAGAGCTTTCCCCATTTGCAAAGGTCCCACACTTTGGGAAAGCTCAATGTTGTGCAATCACACCAAATGACTTTTCCTTAGAAAAGAAGATCCATAACTCATTTGGGGGTGCTTGTGAATTTTCACTAATAGTTTTGGCATGCCCGGTGGGACAAGAGGTCTCCCATTCATTTTTGTAGGTTGGTGTGTTCCTATGAAGATTTCAGCCTTTGGAGGCACTTGCAAACACATCTGGCAACTCCATATGGTCAACAACCCATCTCTAAAGTTGCAGACCTTCCTTTTCATTCATTTCCATTCCTTTTTCATTCATTCTTCTTTCCATCCCTTTCACTCTTTTCCATTCCATGAAGTTGTGCAATCATGACTTCATTTCCATCATGGAATTCACATTGCAAAGTAGCAGCAGTACATTCCACCTCCAATGTGCTTTACAACTCCTTCAAATCAGCATTTTGATCAAATTCAAAACCAATATGCATATCCATATGAGCAATGCCAAAATCAGTTTGCTATGAAGCATATCAAGCACAAGAATACACATATAATGAAGATAATCAAAATGCAATATGTTGGTCTATTGGAGAAGATCCAAAAAATGGAGATTGACATGGTGTAATCAAGAGCTCAAGCTCAAATGAAGGCTTTCAGAATTGGTTATAGGAACCTTGTCCATGGGTTGGCCCTTTTCCAAGACACTTCATCCCTCAAGAGAAGCTGGACTTCATGGTGGAGATGTTGCCCCAACTTGCACAATGGACTGAAGAGATAGGCCTATGAACTTGGTGTTGAGCAGCCTTGTCAATGGGTAAATCCTACACCATTATCTAGTAATTTTCTCTCTACTCCTCAAGTAGCACCATCTCAATTTGGGCTTCAATTTCCAAGCTTCCCATTGAATGCTTCCCCAAGTGTTGATTTCATTTCTCCATTTCCTAGTCTTCCACCTCATCTCAGTTCTTCTATCATTTTCCCTTCCAAACAATCATCCCCTCCAAACAAACAAAAGTTTCCACCTCCTTCCCCACCACAAACAATTGCAAAATGGTAGTTGAATCCCAACCTTCCACTCCTCTTGCTTTCCCAAGCCCATGTTGGGAAGAGACTCAAGAATCTAGTCAAGGAGAACATCAAGAAGAGAATCCCAACAGAAAAGAAATGACAGAAAATCTGAAGAGTTGGGCTACCAAATTTGGGTTTACAAAGATCCTATGATTGGTTAAGCCAATAGAGGAGGTCAAGATTGAAGAACTAGTGGTGGCCAAGGCCGATGTTTAGTAGTAGAAGCAAGAAGAAGAACAAGAGGAGGAAGTTTCTCAGTGTCCCAAGCCCCATCTGAAGAGGAGAAGATGGGGAGATCAAATTAGTGTTGAGGCCATGGAAGAGGAAATCTCAAAGAATCTTGAAGTCCTCTAGAAGAACATATTAAGAGTTTGATTTGTCAAAACATATTAGATAATTGAATATTTTTGCTTTTATTTCAGAGGTCCTAATTTGATTGATGAACCCATGATGGAGGAGGACTCCAAATCTAAAAGAAGAGGCTCCAGTGGAGGAGAAAAATGTAGGTCCAAGAGCTTTGAACTCAAAATAGGCTATAGAAGAACCTTCGCTTCTTCCTTCCACTTCATCTCCCTTGAGCTCTAACATTGAGAAGAGTTTGATATTTCAAACTTCATGTTTAAAGATGAAGAAAACCATGGTGATCAAGTTGTAGATCAAAGGACACCATGGAGGAGGTTGAGCACTTTGTCAAGGACAACAAGGAGGTAGATTATCTATCGATTTGGAGGACTATTTTGATGGAGAGGAACCAAGGAGGTAACACATTCAATCCCTTCATCATCCATCTTCCAAACACAAGAACCTACTGCCATGGAGGAGAACATTCATTTGTAAGTATTGCACCTTATAGCAGCTCTCTGGAATCAAGGTTGGAAGATTTAAGATCTTCCATGTTCTTCACTAAGAGGAGAAGAGAAAAGAAGAGATGTCATCATCTCTCTCACACCATTCATCCAAGAAGATTTGCAAGAAGACTCCATTTTTGGAGTTGAATCTTAGAGTAATGGGCATATTAAATGGATCAACCTTGCCCAATCAAGTATTTGGCTTCATTGGAGCTAAAGGAGAAGCCAAAACCAATCATGCTTGCTTCTAAGCATGAGGATGATATGCAAAGAACCAAGGATCAGCTTGTCATACCTCTTCAATCCAAATGCGAGAGAAACTAAAAGAGGTATTTGATTTTGTTTGTAGTTGACACCTTGATGATTTGGGTGGAAGATCGACTTCTTCTAGTTTTTCACTCATCCAACCAGCCATGTTCAATGCCAAATCATTTGCATGGCTTCCATTTTTGAGGAAGGAAGCTATTTCTCCCTTCAACTAATTGTAGGATTTGTTTGAGCTCCTTTGCTCTTGGTTAGAGTAGTGTAGGTAGGTTTGTTTTCAGCAAAGAAGTGCTTTTGCACACTCTGCATATCCCACTTGGGCATGTATGATTTTTAATTTGTACATAGTTTTTGGTGTTGTTGTATTGCTCTTGCACAGTCCATTTTAGTGGCATTTTGGTGAAGATCAACTCCAAGTTTTAGTGGGTTTCCAAGTGGCTCAGAGGTTAGATTTTCATAGTTTAGATCAGATTTGGTTATCAGGCTTGACTCCATGCCCAATGGATGCTTCAAAAGGCCACTAATCATTCATCTAGCAGGCAGATGACCCCTCTGAGTCACCAAAATTGTTATCCAAAATGAGCCCCTGCTTATTTTGGCTAACTTACCTTCATTCTTTCCTTCCTTGTGCTTTAACTTCAATTTTCACACATTGCAAGCACTCAAAATATTCTGGAAATGGCTTCATCAGATATGATTTTTCTTCCCCTTTCCAGAAAGGTAAAGAAGTCCTCCTAACTCCTTGTATTTTTGAGTTATGGCTCGACGGAGTTTGGAGGGGAAATTTTCCTAAGGTGGGCTCGAGGGAGCTTGGGAGAATTTTGTGCCAAAGAGGCTCGGGCCGGAGCGAGGAGGAAGAAATAAATTGAGAACTTAGCACTTTTTAAATGGCTAAAATCACAAAATTCATTTTTGGGTTTTGTCAAAATTTCTCAAAGGAAAAAAATTGCTAAGGCATCCCAACCAATGAAAAGATGCCACGTGTCCATTCATCGGCGGTGGGTGTCAAGGGATTTCTAGTTTTTCCAAAGTTTGGTCAAAATGTGTCAAAGGAAAAATAGAAGCACATCTCCGTAGCAATCAAAAATGCCACATGTCTTGGAGCGGTGGGGCCATGGAGAATTTTGGGAAAATTTCCCAATTTTGTGAAAAGGGAAAAAGTTCAAGTTTTGGCCGCCAACCTAATTTTGCCCTAATTTTGCCCTTTTGTCCTAAATCTTCAGAGGGCCATATCTTTCGATCTAGAGCTCAGATTTTCACAATTTTGGTATCAATGGAAAGATGTTGAAATCCTCTACATGATGGACACTTCAATTTTAAATTTTGATGGATTTTTGTGGGAAAAAAATGGGAAAATGTCTCTAGCATGGAAAAATTACGTAGAACACCCCAACCACCAAAATTAATGAAGTATGGGCCTCTTTTCTTCTCTCATGGCCGAATGCATGTAAAGT
Organism: Taxus wallichiana var. yunnanensis; assembly: GCA_018340775.1. Lineage (NCBI taxonomy): Eukaryota > Viridiplantae > Streptophyta > Pinopsida > Cupressales > Taxaceae > Taxus > Taxus wallichiana. The sequence continues at coordinate 627,317,859 of CM031242.1, forward strand.
ATGGATTTTTGATGGAGACTCATCATTTTTAGGCTAATTGAATGGATATTTTTGGTGGTTGGAGTTTTAAAATTTATTTTCCCATGTTTTCTCATTTCTTTCATTCTGTTCGAGCGATAAAAGCCAGTTTTGGCTCATTTTGTAAAAATTGTTCATCCTTCTTCTTTGCCTCTCCCTTATTTTCTTCCCCATGGTTAAAATGGAGTTTGAACCTCCTCCCATGCTCTATAATGGCATTTTTTCCTCTTACCCATGAAATGATACATGTGTAAATTCTAGAGCAATAAAAAGGTGTTTTGTGATGCATTTGTCCATCCTTGCTCATTTTCTTTGTTTTTTCCTTACCTCTCTTCATTACAGGTTATTTATGCATGTTTGGATGTTCATTTTAGGTTTTAGAGATGTGTTCATGGAGTTTTAGAACATTTTCTATGTGAAATCCATATTTGTTTTGTGATGCACTTGTCCATCCTTTCCATTGCTCACCTCTTCTTGTTCCATGGCATTTTTGATAGATAATCAACACTTTCCTTCTCTGGTGTATCATCATTTTAGTGTAGGCTTTGTTTTTCCTTGTTTTCTTCCTCTCCTTGTCTCCTTGGAAGTTAGATTAGGTTAGATTAGCTTTCTGCAGTGGAATAGCTTGTGGAAAGTAGTTTAGGAAGAGGAACCAACATTCTCTTGGAGAGTTTTCCCCATTTGTAAAGGTCTCACACTTTGGGAAATATTAATGTTGTGCAATCACACCAAATGACTTTGCCTTAGAAAATCAGATCCATAACTCATTTGGGGTCTTTGTGAATTTTCACTAACATGAACACTATGTGGATCCTTCATCTTTATCTCATGTGAAGCAACCTCTTTAGCCATAGAGCCTCTTTTACAACTTTCATCGCACTTATACTCATCTTCTATTGAAGAGATAGAAACAGATTGGTTTCTTTTTGCTACACCAAATAATGGCACTTGCACCAAATTTAAACACATAACAAGTAGATTTTCTATCCAATACATCACCAACATGATCAAAATCACAAAATCCATATAAGTTAGCATTTTCATTCTTAGTATAATGCTGACCCATAATTGATTGTACATTTAATATATCTAAGAATCCTTTTTGCAAGATTCCAATGATCTCTATAAGGTTCCTACATAAACCTAGAAGTAATTTATCTTGATTGCATAGGAAATATCTTAGTGATAGTTAGATATATCAAACTACCAACTAACTTCCTATATAAAGTAGGATCAAATTTTTCACATGCGGAGTTTAGGATCAATTTTCCGTCCAAATTCCATAGGAGTAATTATTAGTTTACAATCAATCATGTTAAAAAAATTTAGTACATTGGTTTATTTATGTACGTGCTTGAGAAACAACAATAGAATGTTTATCTCGAAATACAACCATGCTAAGAAAATGATGTAATAGACCTAAATCATTCATTTCAAAGTATTGTTTCAATTTTTCTTTAATTCTACAAATTAAAGCGAGGATTATCACCATCATAAGAAAATCATCAACACATATACAAACAATAAAAATATGTGATCTTTCTTGCTTAATGAATAGATCATTATCAAAAGAACAATTAACAAATCCTAATTGTTTAAAGAAAGAATTAATTTTCATACCAAATCTAAGAGCTTGCTTTAAACCATATAAAGATTTTTCAATTTACAAACATAGTTTTTTTACCGCTTTCTTCAAATCCTTTAAGTTGAGACATGTAAAGTTCTTATTTTAAATCACCATTCAAAAAACATTTTCCACATCCATTTGGTAGATTTCCCACCCAAATTGAGTGGGAATTGCAAATAAGGTCCTAACAAGTCATTTTAGCTACAAGGGTAAATGTCTCAACATAATCAATATCGGTTTAAAGTGAAACCTCTAGCAAAAAGTCTAGCTTTATGTTTGTCAATACTACCATTTACATTATATTTTACTTTGTATAACCATCTATACCCTATAATACTTATTTTATCTAGAGGTGGAATCCAACTCCCATGGATTGATTTTGAATTAGGGCATTATATTCATACTTGTATTGCATTTATCCACTTCTCATCCCGATAAGCTTCTTCAAAAATTTGTGACTCATGTTCATACAAGGTCATTAATACATGGTACGTATGATGGCTTCTTGGTCATTTTCCTAAGATCAATAGGATTAGCTTTTCTAACATAGATTGAGCCCATTTTGGTTTCTTAACTAAAGAGTTAGGGGATTCATAATCATCTATAGTATCAACATCGTTGGTGAAACATTATCATGACCATTTACTATATTCTCATTATCAGAATCATAACCATCATTAGAAATATTGAACTTAGTTAGGAACATCTTTACCATTATCGATGAACAAAGAACTTTTTTAAAACCACCACATTGTGGTTTTCATTTACTTCCTTTTTACTGGTCGTAAACACTTAGACTAATCAATGTTAATACCATATCCAATGAAAACACAAGAGAAAGAAGTCATATCAAGTTTCTTTCTTTTCTTTTTAGGAATGTATAAAGAAGCAGGACTACCAAAAATTTTAGATGAGAAATATTAGGTTTTTGATTTGACCATTTTTCTAAAGGAGTTGAAAGATGAATAGCTTTTATGGGAACCCTATTTAGAATGTAGACTACTTGTGTTCATTGCTTTTACCCATAAAAATTTGGGAAGACTAGCAGAATGAAGCATAGTGTGAGCCATATCTAAAATAGTCATATTCTTACATTTTGTAACACCATTAGATTGGGGAGAATGAGAAGAAGTTAATTCCCTTTTAATACCACAATCAATACAAAAAAAAATTTTCAATTCTTTGCTAACATATTCACCCCCATTATCTATTCTAAGTCTCTTAATTTTATAATTTGAATATTTTTCAACAGATGCTTTAAATTCCTTAAATTTCCCAAGTACATCAGATTTATTTTTAAGAAAATATGACCAAATCATCCTGGTGAAATCATCAATGAAAGTCATAGCATATAAAGAACCATTTAATGAAGCTACTTCAAGAGGTCCTCTAACATCACTATGAATAAGTTCTAGTGGGGAAGAGGAACTCTCTTCAAGATGTGAGTGAAAGGGTTTAGCACTTTGTTTTGAGCGTAAACACCCTTCACACGCATCATGAGAAGAAGACAATACAAGAAAATATTTCACAAGATTATATCTAGCCATTTCATATAAAATTCTATAATTAACATGTCCTAATCTTTCATGCCATAGTTTTGAATTATTCAAACTTTGAGAAACAAAATAGGATGCAGAATAGAAATCATAAAAATATACAAACCATTTCTTTGAATTCCTTCAGCTATTATATTATCATTACTATCCTTGATATACCAAGTATCTTTCAAAATTTGAATATCCAAACCATCATGAGTTAATTGAGAACATGATAAAAGGTTCTTTTTGAGGTTAGAATAAATAAAACATTATTCAACACACCATTAGCAAATTTTACTTTTCAGTTTCTCTATTTCTTCTAAAGATACATTATCACCAAGATACACACATTCATTGATTTTCACAACATCAAATAAATAATTTGAAACACCAATCATATGATTTGATGCACGTGAATCTAAAATCCATTCGAGAATTAGAGGAATAATACAACACACATATAATGCAACAGTTTAGGAATATCATTAGAGCTATCTTTTTTCCTTAAATTATATTTAAAGAAACAATTTGTTTTTATTTTTATGGATAGGATTCTTATTTTTATAATCTTCCTTTTATGTCTAAATTTACCACATTTGTGACATTTACCACTAAAGCTAACACGTAATTGATCGAAGAAAAACTTTTCTTATGAAAAAAGAAGATTTAGATCTAATTTTTTTATCTAGAAGGGCTTGCGAGGTTTGAACTTTGAATTATGAGCAAAAGTGCCTAGAGGCATTCTCCTTAGAATCAAAGTTCATCATCACTTTCTCTTCTATATCGAAGTGAACTCAAGGTATTTAAATCGGGTAGATCATTTTCGTTATGATATTTAGAGTTCAAGATAGAAATAAAATTCTAAATCTTTCATGTATATTTAATCGAACAATAAAGTAGATTAATTTTCACCAATTAAATCATAATTGCATCCATCTAATTGTGCTTTAATATTTTTTATTTTGGCTAATAAATTAACTACTTTTCCATCTCCTTTCATAGGAGTTGTAAGTAATTCTAAAACTAATTTAATAATTTTAGATAAACGTGTACCTTCATGCATAATTCTAGTTTTGTCCATACCTCTTTGGATGTTCGATATTACCAATGTGTAGAAGGTACTCATCGTTCACATTGCGTAAAATCATGGAAAGAGCCTCCTACATTTGTTGTGAGAATGCATTCATGTTATCTACACTTGCTTGATGACCGATGGAGCAACCTCAAATCTAAAAATAATTTACTAGAGTTTCCTCGCCATAAGTTATGATTTGACCCTGATCTTCCAAATTTTGTAGTTGGTTCCATTCAAGATCTGGGTTTTGTCAAGATAGAAATAGTTGGATGCCATTGTTTTCCTGAACTTGTAAAACACACCCCACTATAATATACAATGTACCACAAATTTAGATACATATTTATAATAAAAAAAAATCAACACTTTTAATAGATTCATATCTAAATTTTATATATCTACATAAACTATTTAATCATAGCTAATTTTGTCATTACAATGCATATTAATTAACCTCTCATGATCAAAATAATAACCCGCAATATAAAAGGCTTTGCATTATACCCCAAACTTATATAAAAAAATGACCATATAGAAGTGAAGAAGAAACCCCTAAGAATGTAAAACAACTTCAAATTTCTGGAAAAAAATATGTAGACAAAGATCCAGTAACTTAAATTTGACGTCTAAATGACCGTCATACTGCCTTATGTTTGGTTTGTCGTGATAGTCATTTGACCGTCAAATTTAATGGATTCAAAACTTGTGTATTTCTAGAATTTCTTCTTCTATATAATATTAGGGAGGTTATATTTTAATACATTATATTAACCTATTATAATTTATAATGTAAAAATATATTCACTTTTAAAAAAGAGGTATATAGTTTATATAATATAAATTAAAAACAACATATAGTCTATAAAAAATTATAAACTATAGTATATATACTTTTTTTTAAAAATAAACACATATAACCCTTATTACAGGGGCCCCTCATGAAAAAATATATTTAAAACATTTACCAGGCCATGTAATTTTAAATTCTACATAAACCTTAGAATTTACAGAGGAGACAACATTTTCACACTTCTAATGGAAAAAATTCAAATCCTATTTTGATGGAGCTTTGTCTCCTTCTTAATTTACCATTGAAAAAATTCAACCTGCACATATTAAAACTATAGAAAAAATATTTCAAATATTTTACCCTTACCTCTACATAATTTTTCATGGAAGGTAAGAAGTTTCAAATTTTCACCTATGAATTCACCTTCATTCTTCACAAAGAAAAACTTTTAGGTTGCACAATGGAAAGAAAGGGCCGATTATTTTAAATACCCTTCCGGGTTGGTTGAAAAAAACCGTACAAATTAAATAAATAAAATACAAAACATTTGATCTTAATTTATTTAATTTACCCTTCTGAGGTTGGTTGAAAAAACCTATACAAATTAAATAAATAAAATACAAAACATTTGATCTTAATTTATTTAATTTACCTTTCCGGGTTGGTTGAAAAAACCATACAAATTAAATAATTAAAATACAAAACATTTGATCTTAATTTATTTAATTTTACCATGTTAGAATTTGAGGATTCTAATAAATATGGATTTAATCAAATTACATATTATATAATGTTACAATAAATATTTAAATAAACATTACATCATAACATAAGTAAATAAAAAATACTTACATGAAATAAATAACACATTGACACAATATTTATAGTTGAAAACCCCATAGGGTAAAAACCACTTTGAAAATAACCTTTTACTTTAGAACTTATTTTATATCTAGTAAGATTACCTCCTCCTTAAAACCCTATTTACCAAGGGTAAAACCAAATCACTTTGATTTGCACACCTTTGATATTTATTGAATATATCAAATGAGGACCTAAAGTCCTTTTTATATAAAATGATCGGGTATATCTCCCGACCCACCTTTTCAACCTAAAATGGTTGACACATATACCTAGGTGAGTGTATTTAATAAATATAAACATAAATGATTCACATTATTAAATACTTACCTAATGTATATTACCTAGGTATAAATATTTAATAATACAAAATTATTTCATATTATTAAATATTTAACCTATATAATAGTGATGGACCCATATTAATTAAGGGTTGGCTAGACCACTTAATCATTATGTTCCAATAACGTTGGTATTGGAGGTGATGCTAATAGGGTTATTTTACGAGGAATGGTATGATGGAATATTTTGATGATATTTGTACTATTAAGGTATGTGGTGTTTATTTTGTTGGGGAATGTTCGATGATGAAAAGATATTGTGTTGTGGAATGTTATGATGGGATGACGATATTTGTTGCCAAGCCATGGGTTGTGAGGTTTGGATATATTGGTATTGCAATGGCATTGATATATGCGTAAGAGTTTGTGAATATGTGGGTGTTTGTTGATAAGAAATAGTTAGAGCGGTAAAAGATGGTGCTTGTTGTGGAACACTTTGTTGTGGGATACTATATGGTGGAATGTTCTGTAGAGGTATAGACTAGGATACATATATTAGTGGTCATAAAGGTTGTGGTATGTATTGTGAAATAAGATGTGTACTAGCAATGGCACTAGTATTAACCAACGGTGTTGTTGTGGGGATGGACATAGTGATATTTTGGATGGGAGTAGTAACTTGTTGGGAAGACATAACCATTGAAGGGGTGATAGAACTCAAAGGAGGTGTTGGTATGTACGAGGCGACTGGAGGAGTAGATGACAAAGTAGTGACATTGTTTAAAGGTGGCGTGGATCCTATAAAAGGACCTGGAGAAGATGTGGGTTATTGAGAAGAGGTGTTTTGTGATGAGATCATGTGAAGGTTGTAGGCGAGAGCTGACGAAACCTCAGATGTCTCTAGTTGACTAATGGAAAATTGTTTGTTCAAAGTTTCAAATGGATTTGTAGAGGTGAGAGATGCTTGAGGTTGAATATTGTTTGATGTTTCAGACGGACTCAAAGTGTATGGATATAATTGTTGGACAACAGGGTCTTGATTTTGATCAATAAGGCACGTAATGGAAAAAGATGGATTATAGGTGTGTCGGATGGATGGAGGTGTGAATGGTTGCATTTGAATGTTTCTTACTGCTAGATAAGCATTAAGGGCAATGGGATTTGAATCCAACATTTCCTCAAAGATGGGGTCTCCCCTATTGTAGAAAGGAGTTCAGATGTTTGAGGGCTGGGAGAAAAGGAGTATTCCTCTTCTTGAGATCCGGGGAGGGATAATTTTACTATTATATCGATGTGGGGAATACGATATTTTTGTTTTGTTGTATTGCTATAATTGGATCCTACTTCATGCAAATTATGCCAAGGGTCCGAAAGGGGTTAGATGTGTATGTTTGATAGTATGGGAGTTGTTTTTGTGTAGGGGTAAAAGGTGTTGAAGTGAAAAATGTAGGTGGGGTGGAAATGTTTTCAGGGATTTGATTATGGGCTTGTTTTCTAGTAAGTACCATAATAAGAAAACACACAGAAAACACCCAAAAGAAAGGAAAACAAGTGGATGTGTTGTTTTACAAACAACAAGAAAGAACAATCACAGAGTGATTTTATAATTATCTTGATTAGTTACAAAAAAATTAGTTGTGTAAGATGGCGAACAGGGGTCCAAGGAAATGGTTGTCTAGGGATGGTATTAGGTGTATTTAAGTGCGAATTCCTCAATATACTTGAAGGTATGTGAGACCCAACTCAGTCTTTGTTGCACAAGACGGGCATGGTATTTGGGCCTACCCCCTCACTAAATGGTCCCACTATGATAAGGGATTCAGGTGTGTTGAGCCAAAATATACCGAGAAGACGTGTTTATACTCAATAGAACACCAAGTTGGATTCTCCTCTTGGTGTTCAAATCCAAGTAGGTATCCACCTAGGTATGAGTTGTTTGAATGCGTTTTAGATTTTATAGTGGTTTGGTTGTGTGTGAGGGAAGAGTAAGTGGATGCAACCAATTTTCCCTTCCTATTTAGACTATGTGAAGCAAAAAGAATGCAAGTGTATTGTTTTAAGATCTAAAATGAAGTGTTAACTTCGATGAAAATAATAAACCAATAATGAAAAAAATAAATTTAAAAAGATGGCTTAGAAAAATCGCCATGAGAAATGCTCCTTTGTTTTTATTTTTCATATTTTTTAATTTTTTGGGATTATCAAAATATTTTCTTAGGAAGGCCAAAAGGCACACTTTCCAGAGTGAAATAGTTTTCAATCTAATTAGAAGAAGTAGGAAATAGAAGACAAGAATTTGTAGATTAATAATGGTATGTTAAGAAAACAATACAGAGGAATCACTAGCGATTCAGGAGAATCGTAGGTGATTGATCCAATCGCTAGCAATTAGAAGTCAGTGAAAATAACAATCAAATTGATACAAAAATAATGAAATTAAACATGGATTAGAGGTCCCACTTTGTATGTGCCATAATGTCTTGCATGGTTTTTACCTTTGGTTGTCTTGATTTTGTTCAAGGGGTAACAAGGGAGCTTGACCTCAATATGGTGGCATTTCTAGGGTACTCGTGAATGTTGATTATGTTTTTATTACACACAGTGTGAAGTAATAGATCAAATTTTCTTTTCTTGTAAACAAAATTACAAAGATCACATTTAAACAAAATAATTTTACTTGCTCAAAAATATGGCTTAAGCTTTTATTGACTTTTGTGATCATGTTACAAGATATTAAGATAGAAGTGTCACTATCACTTATTTAAATTAGGTACATAACTAGCTAACATTAGTCATGGTTTAGAACCATAAATCGACTCTAGTATGTGTAAAGGTTCTCACCACATTAGAGGCTACACAATTAGTTATTTCTTATTCCTTTGCAGTAGTGTCGTATCTCACAACGAAATATAATCCTCCGCAAAGAAGTCAGAGGATTATTCTGGGGTGTCGAAGAGATGAACGAGAGGAGTGTTGGTGCTTGAGATACTCGATATGTTTGTGGTCTTCAATTATAGGTGTTGTGATGTTTCCTTCGACGAGTCCAAGCCCATCTCATAAGTGTGCTTGTATTGTGTGAGGTCTACATGAAGCCTTATAACTTCATTGTACGCATCCCAGAATGCTTCGGTGGCCTCCCATATGCACTGAGTGGTTACGAAGATATTCTCTAGATGGTGAAAGGGTGTGTTCTGAATCACATAGAGCTCAATATCATGGAGGATCTTGTATTTCTCCCAATAGAGAGGGTGTCGGATGACAGGAAAGGAACCAATATCAACTACAAGATAATTAGAGCCTCCTAATGCCATCTGAAGACATCATGCTAGAAAAGTATTAGTAGATAACAAGAAAAATCTTTGCATTTTGGTTAGATTTAGTAAAATAACAAAAATCCTAAGAAAATAGGAATCGCTAGCGATTTAGGGAAATAGTAGGTGATTGGGGTAATCACTAGCGATTACTGTGAAACTTGACTATTTTTCTAAACATAGTCAAAATCAATGATTTAGCTATCAATTTTATCAAAAATAGAAAACTAGCAATGTGTAATTGATCCATAAAAATGAACATACCTGACTTTGGTTTTTAAAATGAAAAAAAAATGACATATTTACCTTACGGAAGTCGGTGTGATAGAGGAAATGGAAGGATATGGTTGGAGAATAAAATGAGAAAATTGTTGACGAATTTGACGCGTTCCTCGGATAGTGTGGTGTTAAGTTATGTTGATGCGTAATGTTTGAATGTCTCGATGAGATGAATTCGTTCCTCTTCCCCCAAAAAGAGTTGTAAATGTTTTTATTTATAGATCATCGCGATCGGGAAAATCATCAGCAATTGTAGAAGATCTTTAGTTTGGTTAAGAAACACATTTTTTTCTTCCATCTCAAGTGAGATAACTTCTTGAGGTTATTAAAGAGGTGGCAGGGGAAAATTTAGTTAGGAAAGGAGGTGTTAGTATTTTTAGCAGGTTTAATTAGTTAGTGTTTTTGGAATGTTTAGTTAATTTAGAGTTTATGGAAGGCGTAGTCAATTAGGAGTAAGTTAGTGTATTTGGAAGTCAGTAGTTAATTAGGAGTAAGTTAGTGTGTAGTTAATTAGGAAAGTGGTTTAGGTGGTTAATGAGGTGTTGTAGTAAGGTGTAAAAGGGGGAGATTATTTAATTAATTAAATAATTTAGGTGCAAGTGGTGTGTGATTAATTAATTAACAGGGGTTTATTTTAATTAACCAAAATAATTTAGATGATTTAATAGGGTGCAATATCGTAAATGTGGTTTTTTGATCATATGTGCGTTGATCCGAGGGATGTAAATTTTTGTGTCTACACAACCATAAAGGAAACTCGAACCTTGAAAGACTTTACTTTATTCAATTCCCAAACTAGGTTCTCTCACCTTGGTTTACGTAGAGCGAGATGTACTAGGGTAAATTCATCCCCTTTGTGAAGTTACCTCCTAAACACCTCCTTGATTTGAGTGATTGAGCCGAGTGTTGAACAGATACATGGCTATCAACGACAAAAACACTTCATTATTTATAACTCTCTCAAAGCCAGCCCACTCATAATAGCTACTCATCTCCCGGTGGTGTTATTTTGGGAGCCAACACTTTAGAGAACAAAAATACTGATAACATGTTAAATATAATATTTTTAGACCTACCAACTTAAAATAGAAAGTTATAGATTTGAGTGCATAAATTTTGTATTAACTTTAGTTTTTCTCATCTTGTTTCTTTTTAGTAAAATAAAGTTTAAATACTCAGCTATCGATCCTATTTCAACCCTAATCATAGAGTATCTATGTGTGGGAGACAGTGATGTCACTCACATGGATCTCAAGGACCTAAAAATAAGATGCTCAAAGGACCTAGGAGCTAGTGTAAGAAAAACTCTTCTTGAGTGGATTGTTTATAACATGAAATTCCTATCCATTCATATTAAAAAAATCATATATACATGTGCACAACATTATGAACCTAAACCCTAAATAGTGTGGCCCAAAGACAACTTAATTCTCACTCCTAAGGGTATCTCTTAGTGTTTACAAATTTCAAGTAGTGGTAGTATCATCATCATCACCAAAAATTTTACACCATAAGTGTAGTCATTTTTACACCCATCACAAAGGAAATAAATACCATGCGTGTCACCTATCATCAAATGGGCATTGGGGCGCCACTCGAGGCACATGTGGGTACCAAGTCTCTCTTTTATGTGAGTTAAATGGGAAACCATCATCTATGTCATGAACTTAATGAATAAAAGTGGAAATGAGACATGCAATCATCATAGGGATTAGAATGGCCTCTAGATAAATGTATTCATTCCAAACAAAGAGTGTTTACAGATAAGGGATAGAACTACAGCAGAAAGGAGAATACATAAGGATTTACATTTATTCCATAACATCCATGAACATAAATGAAAAGATATAGATATGAACCAAATAAATTATATTCATACTCATTCATGTTTGTAACATCATTACATTCAATGGATCCATTAGACTACCACAAATTGATCGAGAGAAAAGTCGTGCATCATAGCAGGGATCATGTCCTTCATCCATACAAAGAAAAATTTACAACCCAGCCCCTTAATACATTACTACTTTATATAGCCTCTACCCAATCCCACAGAGTTCTCACAATATTTCTACAGAGCTCCACTCCCTATAATCTCCTCTCCTTTCTATCTGATCTCTCCCTCCATCTATCCGATCTATCTCTATTTTTCTCCTACAGAGCTCACATATATAGGCATCCCAAAGTGCCAACTCATCCTTCTGCGGCCTCAAATCCGATGCCAAGTGTCTAAATGTGGTCCTCCATGGGAGCATGCTTCTCCAGGCCTAAGCTCTCCACTTTTTGCCATGATGTCTTCTAGAACCTTCTATCGCAGGGCATATTCCTTTCATGGGCATCATGTTGCTAGGATGGCACCTTATCCACTCCACATGTGTAGTCGGGTCACACTTTTCTCATGTCCTACCCAAAATTCCCAATATGGCTAAGTCCTAAAACCTTGGCTCTGTCTGCGCATGCACGCCATGGGTTTTCTTAAACCCTTCCTTAAACCTTGTCCTACGTGCCTTCTCCTGCGCACTCCGATTCAACTAGGACTTGCGCGTCTACACGTGTTTGTGTACTTAGCCACTATTTTGGGGTCCCAACATCACCCCACACTATGCCTGTTATCCATCCACGGGCACACTTCTTCAAAAGAACTACAGTATGTTCCAGAAGAATAAAATAATTTTGGAAGAGTAAGAATAAGGGGATGAAGGAATGGGAAAGAATAAAAGAATGGAAGGGTAATTATTTCTGCAAAAGGAGTGGGAAGTCCCTCTTTAGGTCGCCTCTACCTTGTTTCAGGCATCTACTTCATTCTGCGCTCTCTGACATAGGTCACCGAATAGGGCGCTTACCTCCCAAAAATTAGTCCATCTCCTTGAGTGCTCATAGTGTCAACAATTTTCTACAACTCCTTGCTCATGTCTTCAAGTGCGTTCATCCTTCTAGTAATCTGTGGATACAGTTCCTTTAACCAGTTTTTGATTGAACCCCTTAAGGTTTCAATGGCCTCAGAATTATTTTCGACCTTGACAAGGATTTTTTTCCTCTCCACCTTATTTCTCTTATTCTTCTCTTGAAAATCCTTCAGCTCTACTTCGTGAGTGGCGACTAAGATGCTCACCACTTTATCCCTGTCTATGTAATTATTGTATGTGGCCTCAAGATTGGGTAGCAATCTTGACATCCACAAGTACCTTGCTATACTCAGCAATGATTGCTACCACCTTCAATTTGTCTTCCCTCTCCAAGCGTGCTGCCACTTCTTCTGCTGGACTCTAGGGCCAATGGTTGTCTCTCCATGGTGAGGATGCACGTCAAATCTTCTAAGCATTCAAGAGCAGATCCGTACTTCTACATGGGTGGCATTAGGTCTGGATGCTTCAACATAATGGCGCTTGTGATAGTCTCCATATTTTTGTATATTTCATGCACCTTCACCTTCTCATCCCTTAGTTCATGCTTTACTGCGCGCACTGATCAACTCTTCTTGCTTTAAGCCCTTAGTTTTCTCAGTCAGCTCCTCTTCCTTCTTTTCTAGATTTTCCTCTAGAAATCTTACTCTGTCATTTCTTCCAAAGAGCCTAGCCTCAGTCTCGACTGTGACCTTATTCAGTGCATTACATAATCTTGCTCATCTCGAGAGTCATTGGCATTTACCAAGGGGTTTTTTCCTTAGACTTTAATCTTGGTATGATTTTCCTTGGTATATTTCAAACTTTGGATCATCAATATGGGACTCAAACACCCAAGAGAGCATCTTCCTTATCTTGGGGTATGCGCCCTCTTTGTCAAATGACTCTATAGCTAGAAGTTCTTCCATGGGTATGTGCTGGAAGCATGCCATAGCACCTTCCTTTGGTCATCAACATAGCCCATGACTTGTCCTCATTCTGTATCAAGGCTCTTCCTTCCCAAGCACGCGGCTTTGGGGAAACTCACCATTAGACTGGGACCTCCTCCCATACTAACTTGTTCTTTCTCAATGCTTTCCTCCTTATCCTCTCCCATCACTATGTCAGCGTTGTGCTCCAATTCTTGTTCTACTAAGGCCTCGATTATTTTCGTTGCTTCTCTTTCTACCACCTTGTTTACTTGCTCTGTGTAAGGCTTGGATTTTTCTACCTTTACACGTAAACCTTCTCACTTCTTTCCATTTCCAAGGCGCCTTCCTTCTCTTGCTTATCCTTGCACTTGCACGAAAAATAACTCTTATTCTTCTTCTCCTCCCTCTTCTTCTAAATCATGCACACTGAAGACAAGTGGCTCTTGATCTCTTTCAGGATCATCTTCTTCATCATCATCATCCTTTTCACCTATGTATTTCTCCAAGCTCTCCATCTCCTTCGAGTCAGCTTCCTCTTCTATCCTCTGCTTCTTTCTAAGAGTCGACTCTTCTGCAGGGGATCCAACCTTCTATGCTTCCTTTGGTGAATTCTCCTTGGTGAGGGGTTGCTCGCACCTCTTCTTCCAGGTCTTATCCTTTACAAGGATTTCTTCCTGCACATATAAGTGCTAGGTTTGGCTCTTGCACACGCCACGCTTATCGCTAGGAAGTCTCGCACACTTGGTGCTTTTTCCTCTTCTATCTCCTTTTTATTAAGCTAGGGATTTCTTCTACCCATGGATTTTCGGGTATGGAGATATCATTCTCTAGGTATGTGCCTTTCTCAAATTTTGGCCTAATGCGGAGATATACACGCATTGTAGACTTTCCTGCAATTATTAGGGTTAGGGGTTTCATCATTCTGACTTCATGCACTACATAATTTTCCACGTATGCACACTTATTGGGGTAGACCAGCGTCTGTGCAACTCCCTATGGTCTTGATCAACTTCACTAAGGTCAAACCTTAGTATCTTTGCTTCTTTGAACCTATTAACTCCCACTTGGAAGTATTGGGCGGTGAAGGAGAACGAGTTTACACCATGGGCTCATGGTTTCATCCACCAACTTGAATCTACCTATGCAAAAGTGCTAGTACATAGCAAACTCAGCTTCTCCCATTGTAAGCACTAATAGTTATTCTGGGATTCTCCACTCTACCCCGAACACATCCCTTAAGTGCTTATACCACTTGTTCAGGTGTGCCTTGTGGGAGGCTATCATTGTTTCACATGTATACTTTGCAAATATTTTTGTGGGCGAGGGATCTTCAACTGGATACTCCCAAACAAACTTTTCTACCGTGTCAGGCACTCCTATCTCTAAAAATACAATTGTCAGGAGGACATTTCCAAAGAGTATATTTTATCCTTCTTGTGGGTTGTTGATTATCTCATCTGCAATGAAGGCCGATAAATTGTAGATTGTGCCCTCTGATGTTTTCTTGTATACATTCAACCAACCCTTATTTGCATGTGTCCACATTTCTTGATCATTTAATTTTGTGACCAGGTGCGTAGCCATTCTCATGACGGGATCTTAGATTTCCGCAATGTCAAAATACCTCGACCCCTTCTTCTAATCATATGCGGTAGTGGTTTCTTTGATAGCATCCTTTTCTTTCAAGTCCTCATCTATGTTGTCTCCCACGCAGATGAGGCCTGCAAACTTAGAAATCAGTTGAGGGGTTATGCGCATCTTGCACCCCATGAAGTAAAATTAATCCTCATGCATGCACGACATCATCCACTGATAGAGGCACTTGGTCTTTCCAAACTAGGGCAACTCATAGAGTTGTAATAACCCTGTTTCTCTAACTTCACTTTTACCTCATCGTTATAGATGGGAAAACCCTCTGGTGTCCTTTTGTTCATCAGGTGCACTAACTCTAGTGCCATTTCCTTCTCTGTTGTTCTTATGTGATGGTTATAATCACTCACTGCCATCTTTCTCAAATGGGATTCCCACTCCTTCCCAAGTAAAACCCCATCCGGGTACTACATTTCTGCATACCACTCCTCATTCATGCTTGTCGTGGTTATTGTTGGCTCTCTACCCTTGCCCTTTCCCTTGCCCTTTGGCTTCAAGTCCTCTTATCACTTCAATCTCTTCTTGTTACTCGCTCTTCCACTCCTTACGATCTCAAACTTGTGAAGAAAACCTCTTAAACTCGTGCCCTAGTTTTTCAAACCATAGCTGGGATAATTACTTCATAAGACAGCACCTTCTCAAAACTTCTCCTATGTCCGTGATATCCCTTCCTTCTAGTTTGCAAATCCAAACTCCGGTTATTCACACTCAAACTCTTCAAATTTTTCTTCACATGGATCAATTTGGAAGCCCTAGTTTGCAAAGATTCAAAAGCACTTTTTCTTCGTATACACAAAGTAAATAATGAAAGGCCTCGACCATCTATTTATAGTTTTTCCCACTTTGTAACTTTAAATGCTACCTTACCTACCACCGTACTTTAACACTTAATGTGGCTTTTTCAAACAAACCTGAATTTGGCACTTTAACTCACATGCCTAACCTTACGCAGACACTTTTCCAACCTTCTAGCGTGCAACCAACCCATCTTGATAGGAGACTCTTGTGCGTGCGTAACCAGCACCAAAGGCACTTCTTCTGTCATGATTTTTACTCTCACCTACCTCATGTTTCTTAATACGCTTCTTCTTCTCTTGTACGTGGATCTCCAATGTAGCCTTATCCTGACACCAACCATCATTTTTCACCTTTCCTTGCATGTACTTTCTTCACAAGGCCATTCAACCAGATTTCCAATGCATTCCTTGCTAGCGCTTGATACTTCGATTTCCTCCACCTTACTCCACCCCACACTAAAATGATTTTTGTCCTTTGTGCGAGCTTATAACTTCAAAAAGTAATGAGATTATCGGCACCTAAGGCACAACACAAAACAGAAATGAGAAATGGAAACACAAGAAAGGAAAATGCACTAAAGAAAATCCTAAACTAACTGGAAATACTTCCTTATTTACAAACACCAAGAAGACTTATTTATAGTAGAGCTTGACCTACTCCCATTGAAGTTCCCCTGGCAATCTTTTCCCATCCAACACTTATAATCGCACGTATCTCGAATCAAGGATTTACGATATGGTGTAAGGACCCAACCAATGCACTTATAACTTCCCAAGATGGTGCAAAAACTTAGAATCATACAATAAGACCATATGTCCTGACTCAAACTTCTTGTTCTTAATGTGGCAATCATGCCATGCTTTTTGCTTTGATTTTTCTACTATTTGGCTCCACTTGGTGAGTGATCATATTTCATCCAAATTCATTAATTTATCAATCCTTTCTTCCAGTGCTTGCTCATCAGCCATCCCTCCTACGTGTGCTATACACAGAGAAGGTAACATAAACTCAACCGGTAGGATAGCTTCCATGCCAAACACCAATTAAAATGGTGTGGCTTTGTTCAGTCTTTTATAAGTTGTCCTATAGGCCCATGATATGGCTTATACCTTGTCATCCCAATCTTGTCTTTCAACATCACAAATCTTTGTCACGGTATGACTCATTATCTTGTTAAATGCTTCCACGGTTCCATTTTCTTGTGGGTGATAAGGTGTAGTTTTTTTATGAGCCACCATGAATTCTACTAACAAGATCCTCACGGTCTCATTCAAGAAATGTGTACCCCTATCACTAGTTAAAATTAAAGGGCATCCATACCTCATGATAATGTTCTCCCACAAAAATCTTGTTGTTGTAGTTGTTGTGCAGTCTTTAGTTGGGGATGCCTCTGCCCACCTTGTCAAATAGTCCATGCAAGTGATTACATAGCATGATCCAGGTCCTACGCGTTCTGGTGCAATAGGGCCTACAAAGTCTATTTCCCATTTCTCAAAACTTTCAGCACTAGGGATAGGGTGCAAAGGTATTTCATCTCTCCTTCTTAGCTTACCAATGTGCCGACAATGTGATGGGTCGTTGTATTCTTCCAATCATTTAACTAACATAATTTCTGTCAGTGTCATTCTAAACCAAGGCTGTGTCTTAGGCAGTATGCAATGGAGTCTAGGGGAACCAGTTATATGTTGGGTCTGTTGGGGGATTTTTAGTTTAGTGACTATTCTACGGAAATGCAATTCAAATCTATGGAAATTAAATACAGTTCTACAAAATTCAACTATTTGTGATGAAAGGAAATTTAACAACTAATCTTCTGTTGTAAAATGAAATACGCACGCACTATTCTTAACAAATGAAATCACAACTGCATAAATGGAACTTAGCAGAAAGAAAGACTATTCATTAACCAGATTTGCATAACAAAAGCATCTATTCTAAGTGAAAGTAGTAATGGAGAAAGCAAGTACAATTAATCAAAGCATGCATGTAAGATTTATCAAATGACAATTGTAGTAAATCTAATCAAAGAACTGTATGCATGAACTCAAAATAACCTCTTATCTCCTCGGTCGAGTGGGCCCTTGCTCTTCCTCGGGATAGAGGGATTAACAACTTCTGATTCTCAAAATGTCATGGCTTTCATTAACTCAAAATAAGTTCATAACATAGACAGTAAAAATAATCAAGAACTGGATGCAGATAATCTTCTTCAGTATATCAAAAAGTGGTACTACCAAGTTCTGAAGACGAAGTCTTCATATAGATACTATTGGTTACAAGATCCACCATATCATGTGGCATTAAACACTATCCACCAAATACCAATTAAAACACATAAATCTCTACGGGCCGTTAGGATCAAGCCCAGGCTAATAGGTCAACTTGATGGAAATAGTCTTTAGCCGCATGCTTCGAACTCGGGCTCCATAACCACTAGCAACTTCCATCATTCCCTACACACATCATCATGTTTGATCTCACAAAGACAGTTAGTAGGAGGTTCATGTGATAATCGGTTTTCATAAACTATAGCAAGGAAAATGCATCAAACCTACTAAGATATAACTACACAAAACATCCCCATGTACTAATAAGTCATATCAAAAAGAGTATTTTCGGCTTGAAGAAATGATATTAATGAGCCAAACAATGCACTCATCATTTTCCCCCTGACTTTACCTATTGCATGTCCCTATGCAACTTATCTGTGTCCTGCCCGCCTACCAAGCTGCTCAGCCATGTCATACTCCTCGAATTGATCAGTGTATTGCTTTGTGGTGTTCTTGCAGCCCTGAGTATTGGAGGTAATTTCTACCCATGCTTTGTGAAACTGTCATGTGACTGTGCTTTGCATTATTCTGCCAGGTAGTGAGAGGGCTCAAAAGGAGTGGTGGACGTACTTGGAGGCCTAGCCCATTCATCATTATATTACTTTGGCTAGTTTTCTCTGTGGTTTGTTTGATAATGGTGATGAGGGCATCACCCCTACACATGCTCCAGCTCAAGTTTTGGGGAGAGAGAACCTCCCTACATTTCAAGGGCAGACTCAGAGTATCCCACCTCCTATCACAAGCTTGCCAAGCTGTCCCAAAATTCTCCTGACTGTAATTTTCAAAATCAATGACACACTGAAGTAAAATCTGAGAAGTATTCACCCCACCCCTACCTGATAGTAAAGTGAGTGAAATTTTTTCCGCAGGGCTACATCTGTATGATGAGTTGGGTGGATGTGGAATCCGATGGACTGAGTGGTGTGATTGAAAATGTCTGTTTGTTGACCCCAAATGATCTGATTCCTGCAATGCAGACTGAAAGGCTTTAATTTGAAAATCACCCACAAATAAATTGATTAAGAAATCAGGGACATTGGTAACTATCATGTTATGTAGATAGAATTCACAAAGCAAATTTTGGATTTCCGAGTACTGCACTTGTAAACTGATAAAAAACTAGGGCCATTGGGAATTTCATGAGGGGCTTGAGAACACAATTGAAATAACTACCAGAATAAAAATATTCTTGGACAAACATGCTATAGACTGAAGAGGGTCTCCTATAGGACAGAATTTTGAGGGCCAAAGGACAGACAAAGTCTAAAATAGATGTTACTTTTTGTTTTTCCTCCTGTATAGATTCTTTTTCCTTTTTTAATTTTTGATTTTCCTTCCACAATTCCCTTTCCTAAAGGGATAACTGATGGAAACTATCCAAGAGGGTAAGACTCTTATCACGTTGTCACTTCAAACAACTTACTTCAAGCTATAGGGCAACAATCTCCCGAACTTTTTCTACTGTTTGTTGTGTAAATTCAGCTTGTAATAAAAGGTTTGTTTCTTCCATACCTTGTAATTGAGATTTCAGTAGTGTGATTTCCTCCAGATAGTTGTGAGAAGGCACCACTTGGGTGTCAAGCATTTCAGGAACCACAGGGTGAATTTTTGTAGATGACAAAATAGCAGATCTTGGAGCGGCCAGGTGATCCTCCTTATGTAGTTCTTCCCGAATGTGGGTGGTATCATCAGGCAAGGTCTCTGATTGGGAACCGCCTATCTGTAAAAATGAACTAAGCTATCGAGACCGTAGTTGCATGGAGGAAGACGGAGCCATGACACACTTTCCTTTTGAATCAAAATGGGAGGGAATGGACCCTCAGGAGTACCAACTGTGTCCGCATGCTCAGGAACATCGGCTGCCTCTGCTTGGTTGTGTGAAGGGCAAGGGCCCGATGCAAGGGTAGACCAAGGTGCAAAAGAGAAACTAGATTTCAATTGCTTTTTTTGGGACCCTTTACCACCAACACGTCCCTCGAGCCTCCGCTTTGGTCTAAAGAAGACTTGGTGTGAACACAACAAATGAATCAACCCCGTGTTTAATTACAGACTTGCCTCCTTCTGACTCTGCTTACGAAAACTTTAATAATGGATTCCACGAGGTATTCTGCAGATTTACCCGAAGGGCTGGTTGACACATCCCTTTTTAAGGTGGATGAGCATTTTAAGTGCATCACCACCCAGAACAGAGGCCTGACCATCGCATATGAAATACCGGTTGACCCATTTCGCAATCTCGCTCTAGATTCCAGGTAAACTTGTCTCGCTTAACACCCTTCGGACACCCAATGGAGTCAGGATGACTTCAGGGAGTGCCTCTCCTTCATCATGAAACAGAGCAATCAAGATTTGTAAAGGAGCATTCGTCATAACCTTCAAACCAAAGTCTGGCAGGCTAGATAGGTCAGAAATGACCTGACTGGTAATTTCAACTCATCTTCCACCAACTTGTGAACAGGTGGACTCAAAATTGTTCAAGAATTCTTCCACAATGCCCTCATCGAAACCTTCAAATTTCCGAATGAAATCTAGCCATCCAAAATCATGAAATACCTATGAAAGGGCAGCATTCAGAGTAAGGTGTCTGGTGAATCAGGTTCTGATGTCTTTCGCGGTCCCATGCTGAAGCCAAAGGTGAGTAATACCAGGTAGCAAGAAAAAATAGAATAGAGCGTATCTCCCACTTCCCATCTAGTGACTGATAAAACCAATCATGCTTGATGTGCATACAACAATGGTAAGAAGTAGTTGCAGAAGCATTAAATTTCAAATGGCACCATATTCCTTGGGTGGTGCAAAATCAAGCGAAGGTGGCGGTAGAAAAATAGTGAATGAGACCGGCCACTGTGTGAGTTTAAGATTTTTGTGGTGGCGCATATCCCATGGTTGAGGAGTGAGCACCACCGTCCTGACTTTGGAGAGTGCAACACATTCAAGGCATGTGGTGATTATGAGCCATTACTCCTTTTATGTCGTCATCCATAGAACCGGATTTGGAAAGAGATCTAAAATGAACATAGCAATCATTTCATGATGGTGTAATGATGACAAATGCATACATGGGGAAATGTTTTGCATGGAAATATCATTAGCAAGTTAAAATGCACTTACCCATGCCACATTTAGTTGGCCGATATCCGTAGATTCCTACGCCCGTAGTTTGAGATGAAGTGTGATTAGCGGCTATAGAAATAATGAAAATTCTTGCATTTATTGGAAATAACAATAAGAAAAACTGCTAACTAAGGGAAGAAGATCGAATGAAGGATCATCTTCCTTTATTTAATTTGCAAGAGATTGATTACTCCATGCTTGAGAGGAAAAGAGCCTCCTCAGCATGCATGTCTGTGCGTAACAGAATGTCATCGGTGAAAGTCTTCTTATCCAAAGGTTGGTGATAAACTCGAGCCTATACCCATTCACCAGAAGATTTTGTTTGTCTCCATCAATCGGTATCAATCAAACAGAACCATTATCAAACACTTGGTTTACCTGATAGGGACCCAACCAACGTGTACGCAGCTTGCCTTTAAACTGCTGATAATGGGAATCAAAGAGTAAAACCCACTTTGTCCCTCATGAAATGTCCTTTTTTATGTGAGCATCATGCTAAGTTTTTTGCTGATGTTGTAGAATTTTTTTCTATTGTTGTGCCTCCATTCGCATTTCATCTAATTCATTCAGCTTTACAGCACTCATTCACGTTGTACCTCATCCAAATCGATCACAACTTGCAACGTTGTTCACTGTGCACAATTCAAACTCAACAGGTAACAATGGTTTCTTCCCAAAGACCAGCTCATAGGGAGAAAAACCAGTAGTTGTTTTCCAGGTCATGTTGTAGGCCTAGACGGCCTCAGGAAGCTTTGGTACCCAATTCTTTCTATCAACATTGACCACCTTAGTTAGAATATTCTCGAGTTCTCGATTGGTTACCTCCACTTGCCCATTGGATTGGGGGTGATATGGTGATGATTTCGGTGCCTGATTCTATAGATTTCCAAGAAAGCTTCAATCATATTTTGAAAAAAATTGAGGACCTTGATCGAATCAATGGCCCTTGGTGCTCCAAATCACAAAGAATATCCAATTGTAGAAAATCAGCAACAATATCTTCATTGGTAGATGCCAATGCTTGAACTTCGGCCCATTTGGTGACGTATTCCATGCATACCAAGAGATAATTCTTCCCGAAAGATGGAGGATCAAATGGTCCAACAAAGTCAATACCCCATTTCTCAAATGGTCCTAGAACAAGTGAGGATTCGAGGCATTTCGAGTAAGTGTAATTTTTCCCATTTGTTGGCATGCATCACATGCTACACATACTTTTTGACATTCCTATGGAGGGAAGGCCAATAGTACTGCTGCCAAGGATTTTGTGAATTGTTTGTTTCACTGAATAATGTTCACCTCCTGGCTCATCATGAAACGATTGCATTATGCCATGTACCTCATCCTCTCGAACACACCTGCGAAGAACCATGTCAGGGAAACATTTAAATAAGAATCAGTTACACCTTTTATATGTTGCACTATTCTTAACCAATCACCTTCTTTCCTTATGAGTAAAATAGGCAGGAAACTTCCCTGTTGTTAAATAATTCACGAGATCAGTGAACCAAGGAGTCTTAGTCGAGATAGAAAACAAGTGTTCGTCGGGAAATTGGTCTTGGACTGCTTCGTCATTACATGAAACATTTATTCTAGAAAGAAAATTAGCAACAATGTTAGATTTCCCAGGCTTATCTATGATAGTGAGATTGAATTCTCACAACAAGAGTAACCAGCGAATAATCCTTCCACCAACCACTGGTTTGTTCATCAAATATCGAATGGCAGAGTGGTCAGTGTAAACAAAAATTTTATATCCAGTGATGTAATGATGAAATTTATTCAAAGCATAGACAACAGCCAAAAACTCTTTTTCCGTAGTAGTGTAATTCCTTTCCGTAGGAGTCAGATTTTTGCTGATAAAATAAATTGCATACATATGATCTTCTAAGTCTTTTTGTCCAAGGACAACACCCATGGTTGTATTAGAAGCATCAGTGTGGATATGGAAAGGTTGTCCCAGATCGAGCCATGTAAGATAGGGGTCTTCGTCAAATTTTGTTTGATAGAATCAAATGCCCAGTTGTGACGCCGAGAGAGAGACCATTCAAAAACACAATCTTTGGTTAGCAAAAAAAAATTGGAGTGGCAATTTTACTAAAATCTTTTATGAATCGTGGTAATAACTGCGTATGACCAAGGATACTTTTGATGTCGATCTAATTAGCTGGTGTAGGTAATTAGGTGATGACTGATATCTTTTTGGGATCCACTGTATACCTTGGGCTGAAACATGGTGACCTAAGACAATCCCTTGATAAACCATCATTAGACATTTTCATGACTCAAAGATAGTTGGTGTTGTTCACATCGACCGAGTAATTTCTCAATATTCTTCAAAAGTGGATCCATGGACAGTGAAATCATCCATGTAAACCTCAACACAGTCGTTAGCAAGATCTACAAAAATGGCCAAGATTGCCCACTGAAACGTAGCAGGGGCATTACAAAGCCCAAAAGGTAAGACTCGGTAAGTGAATGTACCCCAAGGGCACATAAAAGTAGTCTTATCCTGATCAGCAGGGGCAATACTAATTTGATTATACCCACTAAACCCATCCAAGAAAGAAAAATATTTCTTACCAGCCAAATTGTCCAGGACTTGGTCAATGAAAGGCAGGGGAAAATAATCCTTCTTGGTGGCTTTGTTAAGTTCCCTGTAATCAACACATATTCGCCACTTACCATTCTTCTTGGGAACAATAACTAATGGGGAAACCCACTGACTATTAGATATAGGATAGATGAAACCTACCTTTAGGATTTTTTCGATCTCAGTTTTGACTATGTCTCTCAATGTTGGATTGATTCTTCATTGTGGTTGCCTTATAGGTTTGATGTCATCAGTGTAAATATGATGTGTACAAATGCTAGGATGAATTCCTTTCATATCAGTGTAATCCCAAGCAAAAGCATGGGAATGTTTCTTCAGAACCTCAAGCACCCTAGCTTCTTGATTGACCTCCAAGTCGCTACCTATGGTCAGCTCTCTTCCCATACTAACAAGCACCTGCTTGGTATCATTTGCAAGAGCAAGCTCTATACTAGTGATAAAAGAATTCAATGGGAAAACATGGGGCTAAAGCATGTGTAGGATGGATATGTTGTCAAAAGACAGAATCTTGGTTAAAGGAAAATAGAAATCAGGAACTAAATGTTCGAAATTATAAGCATAGAGTTTCCTACTAGACTCAACAGAGGTAATGTCTACTAGAGAAATAGCAGAAGAGATGTCTAATGCTGGTATTTTGGATTACTCAGTAGCAATAGTGCTGATTTCGTGGTCGCATGAAAGTCCTTAGAATCGATCCGTGTAAATGACTCCACGACTTTCGCCATATGATTGTGTCTTTGTAATAGTGGGCGAAAAAAGAAGAACTCAAAGAGTTAGCATCCAAAGAATCCACCCATACCTAGTCACAATTGTTCGTATAAGGCTGGGATAGGAGGATATAATTAAATGTGTTTGGATTTCTACCCATTTAGAATTGTCATGTTTCACGACCTACGATCGATGTAAAGTAGCAACCGTAGCCAACCAGTGGTTTCCCAAGATGACTAGATATCCCAACTTCCGAGCTTTAGGTCAGTAAAAACATGAAATCAACCGGGTACTCCCATGATTCAATAGTGACCATTATATCTTCAACCACACCATCGGGCACATCAATGGATTGATCTCATAACTACTGAGAATAGTGTTGGTAGGTTGAAGTCCATTAAGGATAGCAGATTAAACATTTCGTTGTGATGACATTAATAATAGCACCAAGATCCACCAAAACATTAGATATTGACTGGTTGTTTATACAAATAGTAATGGCGAGGGCTCCCAGGATCCCCATATTTTGGTGAGATAAGGGTGTCAACAACTAAATCAGCCAAATTCCCTTTGACTCTGACAGTCTTTGGGTATTTATTTTTCCTTCCTGGTGTTTTTATACACTCGTTTCTAATGGTTTGGTTCAGTTTAGGGATATCCCTTATTACACGCAATAGTGGGACCTCAATATGTACTTTTTTCAATTCCTGAACTAGTTTTGTTTCATCTGCAGTTCGAGTGTCCTGTAATCACTCAGGAAAAGGAGTTGTAGTCTGTTTGGGTATTTGATCATCTGGTGTATCTGGTATTGGTGAAGAACCAGTATTACCCTCAAGGTTTTCTTCCTTATCGGCATCGCAGGTAGTTCTATGATAACAACAGGAGGGTTCAATATTTTTCCAGATCGTAGTCATAAATTACCAATAGTGTTAACCGCATGGTGTTACCTAGGTCTGTGTCATCAATCGAAGTTGTCTATTGATTTTTAGGATTGGATATTGGCTGGGCTAGAAGTTGTGTTTTTGTTGCTTGTCCTTGATTTTGGTAGGCTTGAGGTGGAGGCATTAAAGCTTGTTGTGGTGTTGAAACTGCGTTGTTGATGACCGTTTTGCGGTGGTGCCGGATGATTTTGGCTAAAAAAATTTGAGGACCCCACTTGTTCATTGTGCCAAGGATTGGCTGTAGGTGGTGGAGCCCAACCCGGCTGAGTGTAGGGATTTTTCCAAGGTGGTGGATATGGATAAGTCATCCAATTTGAGTTTTCCCACTCAGGTTGTCCCCAAGAAGACTGAGAGGCTTGATTCGGCCATGACATCCTCCAGGGATTCTGAGTTGGTCTAGATGGGAACCCACCCTGATTGTTTGGTCTTTGGACAAAGTTTAATTCAACACTTGTTTGAGAGATGGCATTCAAACCTCCCTTCAACTGTGGTAAAAGTGTGCAATGCTTAGTGTCATGGTTAGTAACTTCGCAGATTAAGCACATGTCTGTGACATCCAAAGGACATTCTCTCAAGGGGTGTCTCTTTCGACACTTAGGGCAATACATGTCCAACGGTTCTTTGGTAGGGGTGGCTTTTGCCTTGAGTCCATCTATGGTGGATGTTAATTGCAGCAGAATGTCAATTTTCATGTTGGCCATTTCTTCTAGAAGTTCAGAGGTACCCAAAGACTTGGATGTTTGTTTTCTTCGTAGTCCTCCATGTGTTCTAGAGAATCTTCTACATAGCTCAATGATTTGTTCCATGGTGAGTTTGTGCACATCTCCTCCTCCTATGAGATGGAGGGAATCCTTGGTTTCCTCGTCCAGTCCTTTAAGAAAGACTATTTTAGTGATGTCTGCATGTAACTCATACCCACTTGCATTTATGGAGAAAGAGGAATCTATCCAGATAATCCTCTAGATTCTCATCTTCCTTTTTCCGTATTTGGAAGAACTCCTCCTTCCTATCCCTTCCCCTATAATAGTCTTGGTACTTATCCAGGAAGGCTATTTCCATGGCTTCCCAAGAATTAATGGAGTTAGATGGTAACCCCATAAACCATCTCATAGCAGAATCTTTGAGAGTGGAGGGAAACAATTTGAGTTTTTGATTGTTAGTTTGGTAATCATATGTCTGGCATAGGATTTTAAATTCAAATAGAAACTGATCAGGGTCTTCTTTGGTCATTCCTCGAAAGAGGGGGAGGATGGATGGTGAGATGTTTTTCATGGGTGCATCCTCATCTCGCATCAAGGACAATGGGATATGTAAAGGTTCTCCCTAAAGGTTGGTCTTCAGCATTCCCAAGGTCCCCCATTGCCGAGTGGTGTGAAGAGGATACAAAATGCTCAGAAGAGGTTCTAGGTGTTTGGTTGGAATCTGTATCACTCTCAGTGTTTCTTCCTTATGAAGTGTCTAGAGAGATTTGTTGAATATTACGTGTTATAAATCTCCCTTGGTTATCTCGCGACCTATGCATCCAGGTTGATTGGTTTAAAACGAGGTCCGAGATAACTACTAGTTTCCTACATGAACTCCATTAACACCCATAGCATATGGAATAAAAATAATGGAGCTTATGGTTATGTCCCCGTGGCAGTGGCACCAAAAATGATGGGTCATTGTATTCTTCCAATCATTTAACTGACATAATCTCTGTCAGTGTCATTCTAAACCAGGGTTGTGTCCTAGGTAGTATGCAATGGAGTCTAGGGGAACCAGTTATACATTGGGTCATTGGGGGGTTGTTTAGTTTAGTGACTATTCTACGAAATGCAATTCAAATCTATGGAAATTAAATACAATTCTACAGAATTCAACTATTTGCGATGAAAGGAAATTTAACAACTAATCTTCTGTTGTAAAATGAAATACGCACACACTATTCTTAACAAATGAAATCACAATCATAAATGGAACTTAGTAGAAAGAAAGACTATTCATTAACCATATTTGCATAACAAAAGCATCTATTCTAAGTGAAAGTAGTAATGGAGAAAGTAGGTACAGTTAATCAAAGCATGCATGTAAAATTTATCAAATGACAATTGTAGTAAATCCAATCAAAGAACTGTATGCATGAACTCAAAATAACCTCTTATCTCCTCGGTCAAGTGGGCCCTTGCTCTTCCTCGGGATAGAGGGATTAACAACTTCTGATTCTCAAAATATCATGGCTTTCATTAACTCAAAATAAGTTCATAACATGAAGCAGTAAAAATAATCAAGAATTGGATGCAAATAATCTTCTTCATAACATAAATAGTAAAAATAATCAAGAACTGGATGCGAGATAATATTCTTGATATATCAAAGACAAAGTAAAAATAAGTTCATAACATAGACATGTAAAAATAATCAAGAATTGGATGCGATAATCTTATTCATTATATCAAAAGTGGTACTACCAAGTTCTGAAGACGAAGTCTTCATATAGATATTATTGGTTACAAGATCTGCCATATCATGCAGCATTAAACACTATCCACCAAATACCAATTAAAACACATAAATCTCTACGGGATGTTAGGATCAAGCCCAAGCTAATAGGTCAACTTGATGGAAACAATCTTCAGCCGCATGCTTCGAACTCGGGCTCCATAACCACCAGCAACTTCCATCATTCCCTGCACACATCATCACATTTGATCTCACAAAGATAGTTAGTAGGAGGTTCATGTGATAATCAGTTTTCATAAACTATAGCAAGGAAAATGCATCATTAGTACACAAAACATCCCCATGTACTAATAAGTCATATCAAAAGAGTATTTTTGGCACGAAGAAATGATATTAATGAGCCAAAAAATGCACTCATCACAATGGTCACACGCTTTACAATATTCCTTGTAATCCTTATATAGAGTTTCCCACCATAATCATGCCATTAATATTTTATGTGTGGTGGCATCACCTACATAATGTCCACCTGCACTTCCTCCGTGTGCTTCCTCTATGATGGCAAGGCACTCATGCTCTAGTACACACCTGCATAAAAATTCATCACACCCTAGTTTTTATAAGTCCCCACTGATCAACATGTAGGGCGTGGCGCATATGGCTAGTTGTTTTTCTCTAATGTCCTCATCCCTTCCAGTGTTATACCCATTTTAAGGAACACAACAATATCCTCCAAGTCTGAGGGTGCGCGCCGCAACCTAAACAGCTTGCACATCTGGCATGGTATCTTCAATGCTTTGCGCATCCTCCCCCAAATCAATCCTAGATAAATGGTCAAGTCCGAATTACTTTTTCTTGGTTTGACAACCACCGTGAACTTGAACTCTTGGAATAACAACACCCACTCGACATATGCACCCTTGTAGGATGGGCTTGTTCACCAAGTATTTTAATGTCATGTGGTTAGTGTAGAAGACAAAGGAGTTGCCGGCGAGATCTACTACCTAAACTTATGAAGCATGTAGATCATAGACAATGCCTCACGCTCGGTCATAGTATAATTTTGCTCTGCTGGTGTCAACTTCCTACTTACAAAGCATAGGGGGTGATCAACAATTCCCTCACTAGGTTATGCAAGCACTGCCCTAATGGCCATTCCGGAGGCATCTACATGAACATGGAAGGGCTTATCCCAAGAGGGGAAACATAATATAGGCATGGTGACAAGCCTATCCTTCAATGTGTCAAACACCTTTTGTTGCGCCTTTCCCCAATGGAAGGCACTTTTATATCTGAGTAATTCTTCTAAAGGTGCGGTGATATTGGCATACCCCTTGATGAACTTCCAATAGTGGCCTGTGTGTCCAAGAAATGCACACACTACGTTTTGACTAGTTGTCTCCCCCAATCCCACAATCACTGTAATTTTGGTAGGATCTACCAATAAGCCTTCTTTGCATATGATGTGTCCCAACAAGGTCCCAAACAAGGTAGAAAATACACACTTCTTGATGTTGAGGGATATCCTCAACTTCCAACACCTTTCAAACATCAATCTTAGATTGTCACAATGGTCCTTGACCAGTCCATACATGGTCCAATCATCAAGGTAAACTTGGAGAAACTTGTGGATGAAATCCTGGAAGGCCTGCACTACAATGTGTGAGAACATAGCAGATGTGTTCTTCAACCCAAAAGGCATGACCGTATAGGAAAAAATTCCCCACTCGGTGGTGAAGGTTGTCTTTCTCTAGTCTTCCTTTGCAATCCTCACCTAGTGATAGCTTGAGAACCCATCCGTGAAAGAGTAGACTTCACGCCCTACCACTCCTTCTAGGATCTCTTCAGTGAACGGGGTTGGGAAGGGATCAATGACACACACTGCATTCAGATCCCTATAATCAACACATATCCTTATCCTTCTGTCCTTTTTGATACTAATCACCATTGGACTTATCCACTCTGACTCCTCCATAGCCTCTATGATTCCTGATGCTATCATCTTGTCTATTTCCTCCTTGACCTTCACGCGTAGATTAGGATTCATCTGGTATGGTCTCTTCCTGATTTGGGCATGCACCTTCCTTTAACTTAATTCTCATTTCCCCAAGGAATGGTGAATTCCTTTGAGTTCATGATACCCGCATGGGAATAAATCCTCAAACTCACGTAAAAGATCAATGATCTTAGAGACTTCTTTCTCTGACCAATAATCTCTAATGATAGCTACATTGGATTCTGCCTCCGACCCAATATTAACCTTCTTTGTATTTAAAGGTTCATGATTGGTGCGCGTTCTTTCATCATCACTATCCATCACTTTACATGAGCCTAGAGAATGGTTAACCTCCAAATTTTCCATCTCTTCACCATCTATGACATAGACCATCTTTCCTTTTCTTTCTGAAAACACACGTGCTCAAGTTGTATCTCTTCTATTTCTTATTCCTCAAAGCACGTCTCCAAGCCAGGTTCACCTAGCAACTCCAGTAGCCTATCTTCTGCCATGGCACTATCCCCAATGGTAAGGTGTTTGACAACCTATAATGCCTTATCCACCAATGGTTTGGTGCTTCGATACTCAAATTCTTGGACTAGATTAGCCACTAGTTCTTGCCAATTCCCTATTTGGCGGTGTGTCTCAGAGTGGATGTACCATGCATGCATGTAACCCTGTAGTGTAGAATATAGTTTGTGTACCCAGAGGGATGGTGGCAAAGCTTCTGCACCTTCCCTCTAGGCTCTCTCACAAGC
Source organism: Taxus wallichiana var. yunnanensis (assembly GCA_018340775.1). Classification (NCBI taxonomy): domain Eukaryota; kingdom Viridiplantae; phylum Streptophyta; class Pinopsida; order Cupressales; family Taxaceae; genus Taxus; species Taxus wallichiana. The sequence goes on from CM031242.1 coordinate 627,348,804, forward strand.
TTGGATGTGGAAAGAGGCGGGCTCCTTACCATGGTAGTCTTTGATGGTAATGGGCATGTTGCTTCTAGAAAAACAAATAGAGAAGGCAATTCTCGCTTTGCTCCATTCCAATAGATTATCCCGATGTGTTTCCCACTAGCATGTAGCATTTTTGAGTAGGACATAGCTTAACATCCCCTTCATTCATTTTCCTCCTTCCACCGAGCTTCCATCTTCTACAAAAAGACCTCAGGGGAGGCTCCTCCTAAGTACTTAGGTATCTCCTTTCCTCCTAAGCATCGAACTATGCATGCCTTTGTCACCTTTATCACCGATCCTCTTAAATATCGTATGATCAACTCATAGGTTCCATGCACCAAATTATCACATGCTAGACTAGTGGTGTCACTTACCGACTGAGTATCCTCAAACTAGATAATTCTGCAATCCGTTAGGATGGATTATCTTTGGATCCCTAATTGAGCACACATATATTCTATCCAGGACGTCTTCTCCCAATGGTTCAAGATAGGTACGACTTCCCATCAGCCAGGGGTATGATGACCCGTTCCTCCTCATTTTCAAAGCTTATGTACCCCTTGTTGAACCAAAGATCTACATTGTTCTTATAACACCATGGGTGCCCAAGTAGTGTTGGGAAATTTTCTTCCTCGGCAAGTGCCAAGACTTCGAAGTCCCCAGTAAACTTATCTCCCTGAATGGTGATAGCTGCATCCTTTAAGACACCAATGGGCATTACCTTCATTTTTTTCCATATACAACACATTCAAAGATGGCTGTAATGCAAGCCTTCCCATCTGATGTCATGCCTCCAAAGTGAGAACATTGACCTCCGCACATGTATCAATGAGGATATTACTAAGGATTCATCCATCCATGACCGCATTTAACGTGATCTCCCTATCATAGTCAAGGTTGTGAGGGGGAAGGTTTACATACAAGACCTACCTCTCGCACTCTTCTCTAGCATGTGGTACCTTCTCTCTCAGCCATGCTCCTAGCAAGGGAATAATATTCTCTTGCCTTAGCATTTTACATACTTCCTTGACCTCATCCAAGTCATCTCTTGGCACCTCGACCTTCTTTGCTCCTCCCTCTTGGAATACTCCTTTAGACACTAGATTTCTCCTTGTAAACTCGAATGACATCCATGTTATCTTGATATACCTCCTTTTGATGCGCAGGATCCGGTACTTCCCATGTATAACTTATTCCCTTGAAACTCGGTTCTTCTACCTTAGTATTTCCTTTGCACGCGCAGCCTCTACTCTTGTTGTTACCATAACAGATTCCAAACCTGCATCACGTGTCACCTGTGGCATCCATTGTGTGTCTATCTTCTTAATGCTTACCATTACAGTGCCCTTGTCTTTCCAGTGTTGCTAATTCATGTGCTCGAATCACTCAGGGCACTCCTCATACTGTGCTTCTTCTTACACCATGAGCACTTGTAATAGATCAGGGACTCTCATTTGTAATGCTTTGTAGACCCACAATTAAAACAAGTTCCACATGGGAACTCACTTCTTCCTCCTCTGTGGTTACCACGACCACAGAATCCTCTGCAAAATCCCCTTCTACATGTGCCTCCATCTATGCACTCCTCATAACGGTGGTCATAACCTTTAGAACTACTGAAAATGTTGGTCTAGCACACCCCATGATCAATGGCCTCATAGATCTGATCAATAATCTTACAATCCTTGGTATCATTGGTTGTAGAGGTGCAGATCTTACAGTAGCAAGACACATTCTTCCGAATTACATGTTGTAACAAAGGACATCTACTTACATCATGGTCCCCATGACAGATTTCATAGTCTACTATTATGGCACGTACTTATCCTCCGGGGAAACTATCCTTGACATACCCCTCTACTTCACAATTTATACACCATATAACACTGCAAGTCTCATGGGCTGAGTTCATAAACAACTTCTCCAGCTACTTAGCCATAGTAGTGATCTGAGCTTCTAAAAATGGGCTAACACTGCTCAACACTTCCAACAGACTTCGGTGTGCAAAGCAACCTCTAACGCCTCGCGCGGATCTGATGAAAGTTTTATGAGATAGGAATCTTCTAAAAGGTGTTATCAACCCCCAACAAACCATTGAGCATGTTGTGAAGGGTGAATGTCATATGATAATTTTGATAGGAGGGTTTTGAACCATGCATCATACTCCCACACACTCTCCACCATTCCCTGTTGAATATCCTTCAGGGCTGATGCTCTTATCTGTTCAAACTCAGGGATGTGGAATTCTGCCAAGAAGGTGTTCTTTAAAGAAGTATAATCCACCACCATTTGATGAGGGTCATATTTCCTATACCAGCTATGTGTGCACCCTTACAACATCATTGCAAACTAACTAGCCTTCTCGCTCTGGGGGTTGTGATCCCCTTCACATGCCATAGTAGCTCACACTTGTGAACATGTTCTGTAGCATCTTCAATACCTCTGTAATCTAGAAAATGTAAAGACATCTCAAAGAAGACTTGAGGGGGTTTTGGGGTCCTTGTCCTCCTGAGCCAAAGCCTTGGTTTCCTCCGGTGTTTCCTCCACCCCTAGATCCACCAGAGTCCTATGCCTCCTGAGCCAACCAGATCCACTAGGTCCTGTGCCTCCTAATCCACCAGATCCACCAGGTCCACCAAGTCCTGTAGTGGTCATGCCAAGGGTCCCCAAAGTTCCACTGAATTACGTGCCGATGGTCTGTGATAATGCCCCACTACCACTAGTGTACCCCACACCACTCCTAGATGTGAGACCAAAGGCTTGTGTACTTGCTCCTTGTCCAAAAATTCCTCTGAATACTGGAATATGCGTAGCCATAGAAGTGGGAAATGAAAAATTGTATCTCCAGGCACAGATCTGTCACTTCCACTGATACCAACTGGGTCAACGATACTCCTTCCTTGATCTGGAAAACCAAGTGCCGGGGTTTGGTCACAAGGTGGGTTCGAGATACGTGCCAGTGGCTCTTCTCTCTCCATACGATGAACTCTCATTAGAATCCGAAGGGGTCTCTCTTATGCACTTGCTAAGATGGGGTAGCACAGAATGCTCAGGTTCCACATCCTCCGCGTGAACCTCCACTCCTTCCCGCAACGCCTCTCCCCAGATCCATCACACTTGTAACATTACGTTGTATAGAAATCTCCCTTTCACGTGCTTCACTATACTTAAGTCACCTCTCCTCCCTTTCCTTCTCCATCATAATATCTGTCATCTTCCTCCACCCTAGCTTCCTCGCCTAACGCTCAAAATAGTTTAGCCACCATTGGAAAAGCTTATAAACTCAAGGTAACAATCAAGATCTTCATTACTAGAGGGATAAAGCACGTAGAAATGATCCTCTGGGATCCCACGAAACTCAAACTCATAACTTCCGGACAATAATATATAGAAATAGCATACTCCGTGAGTGTAGCTAGCCAACACACCTTTCCACCAATGGTCCACAACACAAGTCCACATCATATCTCGCATCCTGTAACCTCTCGGTATTATTCTTGGGTCCACCCACGTGATCTATAATACTAGCTTAATCTAGACGCATATGTCAAGAGCCATTCATACAGCTCTCACTGGGAAGCAATGAAAAAAATTCATACAAATTATGGTAGAGGTTCTCTTCTACCCATCTCGCGTGCATCAAACTTAGAACCAATGTTTAATCTCTCGAGAAAATTCATCCTCCATGCTTTTGAACCATGATTCAACACTTTCCAAAGTTAAACACTCTATCATTACTCATTACAGATTAAGATGTATGCCATTTCCCACTATAACTTCAAAAAGAGGTCCCAAAGAAAGGAACCAGGATGTAGTCATTTTTACACCCATCACAAAGGAAATAAATCTCATGCATGTTGACGTATCACCCAGGGGCGGGCACTAGGCGCTCACCCAAGGCATGCGCGGGCCCCCAGTCTCTCTTTTATGCGAGTTAAGTGGGAAACCATCATCTATGTCATGAACTTAATGAATAAAAGTGGAAATGAGACATATAATCATCATAGGGATCGAACGACCTCTAAACAAATGTATTCATTCCAAAGAGAGAGTGTTTACATGTAATGAGATAGAACTACATCATAAAGGAGAATACATAAGGATTTACATTTATTCCATAACATCCATGAACATAAATGAAAATATATAGATATGAACCAAATCAATTATATTCATACGCATTCATGTTTGTAACCTCATTACATTCAATGGATCCATTAGAATACCATATCTTGATCGGATCAAGTCATGCATCACAAAAGAGGATCATTTCCTTCATCCATACAAAGAAAAATTTACAATACATCCCCTTAATACATTACTCCTTTATATAGCCTCTACCCAATCCCACAAAGTTCTCGTAGTATTTCTTGAGCTCCACTCCTATAATATCCTCTCCTTTTTATCCGATCTCTCCCTTTGTCTATCCGATCTGTCTCCATTTTGCTCCTACGGGTGCTCACATATATAATCATCCCAAAGTGTAACATCCGAAAAATTCTTTTAAGTTAAATTAACTACGGTTAAGTCTAAATAGGATTAGACAAGATCATAATTGGGTGTAAAATTCATTTGGTTCATTGTATCATGACCCACAACTTCTGCTACAGGGCATGACATTGTGGAACGAATAACCCCGCACCCACCTTGATGATCCTTCCTAAAACATGATTAGGCCTTAATCATAGGTAAAACGGTTCATAAATGATAGTGAATCTTTTGGTTATTTGTATTTCGGTTACTTTATTTTAATTGGTTTGGTCATCTTTTGTTTTGTATGACCACAATGATAATTGTCTCTATTTAATTTGACAATGCTATATCAAGCCAACTTTATGAGAATATTTGAATTATTATTTACAGACTTGGTGATTTTCATAATGGAATGTTTTATATAAACCTGGAAATTCAACTAATTTTTATGGTAATATATTGTTGGACATATGTGGACATGTATTATGAAGGTTAATTTTAACTCAAACATTAAGTTGGGTAACAACTAAAGTAAAAAAATGTATGAAATATTAATTAATATATATATATATATATATATATATATATATATATATATATATATATATATATATATATATATATATTAGAGGATTTGGCATGTAAGCCAAAAATTTATTTAGTTATTGAAATTTATGGGTTTCATAAAGTGAAACACCTTCACATGGCTAACATGAAACACCTTCACTTGCACAAGTGTGTGGCATGCACTAAAACACGTACCAACATTGGGAAGCCCGAGAATTCTTCAAAATGCCGCCCAACTATAGTTCTTTCATTATATTTTTCTGTTATTTTTCCTTCGTCTATTTTCATTCTCCCCTTCTGGAATACCTGCATGAGTTTTGGAGGAAAGAAGGATTCAACTTGTTGGAGCAGGAAGAGTAGAAGGTTGTTGATTCTGGTTTACTTCAGGCATGAATATCTTCTCCTTTCTCTGCTGCATTATTTGTAAAAAAATGAGGAAATACACATTTTGTTTTTAATGGCAATCAAGGAAATTGTGGACAGCTTTTGATTTAATTGTTTGGAGATGAAGTATGAAAAGGAAATTGATGGATTCTATATTCTTTTTAGTTTTCTTCGTGTTGTTTTAACCTAACCCAGAAAAATACGCAGATGGGGTTTTGGGTTTTGATCAGCAAAAATAAAGTAAAAGAAAGGTTAAAAATTCCTTCTCTGCATTATAATAAATTATACCCAAAAGGAAAAGAGTTGGGTTTTTCCTGTATAGGAAGAAGGAAAACGTTTTGTGAATTTGTGTGTTTAAAATCGATTTGTGCTTGTGGGTTTTCATTTTGTTAAACTGAAATTTGGTTGTGTGTTTTCTGTAAACAAATCGATTTGGGTATGTAAATCGATTTGCATAAAGGAATCGATTTGGGTAACCCAATCAATATGGGTATGCAACCGGTTGGGGTTTTGTATTTTTCTTCTTGGTTGTTATATGCAGTCTGATTTTTAATTTATTGAGATCTTTTGAATGATAATTTGTGGGTGTCAAAGCTCTTGCATGGGGCTACATGTTCTAGAAATTTTATTATCATGGACCACTAAATCGGTTCATGTATAAATGAGGGTGTCTTGTTATGTGTGAATAATTACAAAAAAATGGCATTTAGCTTTGTAACTTCCATCCTGGAAATATGACTTGGATTCTTGTAAGACTGTGAAAAATAAATTGCTTGTCTTGGTAAGGGCATGAAAGCCAGGACAACTTGACCGAGATGCACCAAGGAGTAATTGGAGGCATGATTGGGTTTAAAATAATGATATCTTATGAGAGAAATTATTAGCTATTTTTTTACTAAAAGAGTATGTTTAAATGATGTAACCATGGTGTTACTATATTGTTGGTTGGGATGTTTGTTTACCAGATAGAACATGTTAAAGTGATGTAAATATGGTGATATTTGTGCTAATTTGTAGAGCTGCTCATTGACTGAAAAAAATACTCTTCTTAATCATATTGTTTTTATGAAGTTATGTAGAAATTTTAAATGTCAAATGCTTATTGATTGAAGCTAGAATATGGATGTATTGAACTTTGTGATTAGAGGGAAACATGATCACTAAAATAGAAATTGGTTGTTCTATTTGTGTGCATCCATAGCTGTATCTTTATAGAAACCAAGTAGCAATACATTTTCAGTTGTATTACCATGTGCTTGTTGATAAAACAACATGTATATCCTTTCATATTTTATTAATTAATTGCATCGAAAAATGGAGTTAATATTCATGCTAGTTCATTTTGAACCGACATCATACCACTACTCCAGGTCTTGCAGGACCATTAGCCGTTACATTCGGATGTGCATAAACTCATGTCTTGTGAACTTTTATTGTAGCATGGATCTAAATGAGATACTTGGATTTCAATTGGTGAAAGGATGATATCCTTGAATTTTTGGCTGAATTATTGGGATCTTAGACCCATTATAAATATTCAAACCTCACTATGTGAGAATTATTATACTGGTTATATATTTCACCTTAACGGCATATGTAATATATGATTTTAATAAAGAGATGATTACTTTGTGTGTAATAATATCTCATTATGAGTAAATGATGAATACTTCAGTTGTGAAATCTTACTTTTCACAAATTGTTGAATACATTTATTCGATAGTTATCAATGTATGAAGTGATAATTGGGCAATTATTGTAACAATCAATTGCCTTTAATTTCTAAATTAAATAAGCTATTTAGTGGCGTAGCTAATCGAAGGAATAATTAAATATACATGTTTTAATATATATTTAATTACGCCTTTGATAAACTTGTTACTAATATGATAAGATTGTAAATCCTATTGTATAGAGAATGGAAGAGTATCATTGTAAAAGGTAATTTAAGGTTAAAGAATCAAACATCAAGAAAAAGAGACTAAATGGGATGGTAAATAGATAAAAATATCCATTAGGCATATTAAGGGATAAGTAAATGCGGAATGCTGATATAGTTACATTTCAGCATAACGAATGTACTTATCTCATAAAGATCCTAGTTGGCCTTTGGCATCTATCTCAAAATAAAATCTTGCAAGATAGGTTTAATTGGAAATAAATAAAAACAAACTATAAAGATCTAGATAACTGGGAAAGGAATAGTTGTGAGGTGGCGGAAGACTTAAAAATCATAAGACTAGTGTGTTGTCTTGAGTTTAGCCATAACCTACACGATGGATAACTTTGGCCAAAGTAATGCATTGATGGTTGTGCATTGTCTGATCACCTAGTCCTCCAATTAAATTAAAAAAATTGTCTATAACCTAATCATGGGAAGTTGAAATACTAAACATGAGGTAGACAATGGTCGGATACCAAAATATGAAGTCGGGAAACTAGCTTCATGGTAGACCCAAGGACTTTCACATAGTTCCCATGACCTTTAAAAGGTTGAGCCGAAATGCTAGTAAGCATTATCACTCGAAGTAGTGATGAAGGGAGATCGTGGAGATCTGGATACACCCTTCTCAGCCACACATGGCTTACATGGATGTTATCGGATAGATCAAAAGAGAAAAATTGATTAAATAAATCTATATGATTGCAACTGTGTAATTTGTTATTATGTTTATGTGTTAAAAAAATCCTCATTTTTCATCTCTTGTAATTTTGAGCATTACACAAAGTGCCAACTCATCCTTCTGCTGACCTCGAGATCGGATGCCAAGTGTATGAATGTGGTCCTCCATGGGAGCATGCTTCTCAAGCCTAAGCTCTCACTTTTTACTATGATGTCTTCTAGAACCTTCTATCGTAGGGCATATTACTTTCTTGGGCATCATGTTTCCATGTTGTCACCTTATCCACTCTGCATGCGCGATCAAGTCATGCTTTTCTCGTGTCCCGCCAAAATGACCAATATGGCTAAGTCCTCGAAACCTTGGCTCTGTCATGTGTGCGTGCCACGGGTTTTCTTAAACCCCGTCTGCCCGCACACCTTCTCCTTGCGCACCCTTTCTTCAAATAGGCCTTGCGCATCTACGTGCCTTTGTGTACTTAGCCACTATTTTGGGGTCCCAACAACAAGAATAGGTGAAAATTGACTCATACCTATAAGGCCTCACACTTTGCTCGTGGCTCAGGAAAGGTAGGAAATTTTCTCATGTGCCTAAAATATTATCTAGGAGCAGGTTCCATGAAGGATACTAAGATGATATCATTCTACTAAGTAGGGTAATGGTCAAAGAGATGAAAAAGATTTTTAGGACTGGATGGTTCAATTCATCCTCATTGCCACTAAAGGGAATCAAGTAGTGGATTGGGGGAAGATTATAAGTTACAATATTCATTGGTAGTTTCTTCATTTTCCTTTGGTGTACACTCTCACCTATAAAATACATGTTAATGGCCTAACAGTTTCCCTTAATGTCTCTCAAAGAGCACCATCCTATGAAAAGTATTCCCATCTCATACACAAGGAGGGTAACCATCACTTTACCAGGTGAATGATGCATTTACCATGTTTATTATCAAACTTATAGAAGGTGACCCAAAGCTGAGGATATCCTCTCAAGATGTTACATTGATGGAAAAATATGGGAGAGTATTCACTTAGTTCTCAACCTTCACCTACATCAAGGTTTTGGTCTTCAACCTCACTCCTCCAAGACTTCCTAGGCACCATAGTGATAAAATAGTAATTTTTGAGTTGCGTAAACAAATCTCTCAAGTTCGTAACAAGTTTAGGAACAATAAGAAGAAGGGTGTATCCTTCCCCATATCCCTCAAAATCTATTCATGTAAAAGTTTTGTAGATGCATCAAATATTGAAGCTTCCTTTTCTTCCCTCAACCTCTATTATTATACATCCAGGCCCGATTTTGACATCAAGAGAAACCCTAAAACCTTCACTCTCCCTAGATTACACCATAATCCCTAAATTGAGGATTATTGGATCAATTTCCTAGATGAATTTGAAGTAAGGAAAATAGATCATATGTGAATGAATATTGATCAAATGAGGATTTTCAAATTTGATTAGTTCATTGAAGGAGTGGGGGTTTATGGGTCTAGTTTGTTCGATCGAGAGTACCAAGCAATAAAATCTACACCTCTTCTACCTATCTCATGGAACATAAGAGAATTAGGTGACATCAATGAGAGGACTGCAACAGTGATTCAGAGATCAAGGGAGTGGTTCAGGAAAAAGAGGGTTTCTCTCATCGACTCAATTGGCCTCATAACTTTCTTGAGGCAAACATCTCACATCTCATCCATGAAGGTGTCTAAGAATACCACAAGCTCTACTCAATCAAGGGATTACGCAAAGCCAAAATTAAAAGAAGAAGAAAACATTGAAGGATCTAAACCTGGTGGGATTCGTAAGAAAACTAGAGTCACTAAGAACCCCATTGAAGATCTAAAGCAAGGTGAGATTTCTACTTTGCAACATTTTGTTCTATAGCAGTTCCCAAGTGTTACCTATTCAACGAGATGATTCAAATCATCAAGTACAAGATATGATCCTCGTCCCGAACCCGAAAGTTCCATCATGCCCAATATTGAGCACACTACAACCCAAAATTTTCTTAGGATCCAATACCGATTGGTAGTGATTCGAGCACGCTTCAATAGGTATTGACACTAGATTTCAAAGTTATCTCAAGGATTATGAAGACCCAATTAGGTAAGAAATCCCATGTTACTTCTCACTTTTTTAGTGGTGTTTTTATCATTATTATGTGGAATTTTCTTGGTTGAAAGTTGTGAAACACGTAGAGATGATGACTCGTGAAGATTATGAAATAAAAACAATATATTTGGGACAAGAAACACATGAAGGTGATGGAAATTTTTTCAAGGAGTCTTCTACCCATATACTTTTCAGAACAAGGAGTACAAAAAAATAATTGAGTAATTAGAAGATCATGTGAGAATTGTCACCGCTTACGTGTAGACATTAGTGGATCCTAGTGTAATTACATCTCTTCCTACCGAGGTTTTTACTCCTATCAGCAGCTTTGACCCCACGACAATCAAGAAAGATCAAGGTCACACAATGTAGGGAAGGGCTAGTGACAGGTGGGTTGAGAAGATTTTGGAGAAAGGGAAAAACAATATTACATGATATCCTCTCATTGTTTGAGTTTTCTCTTGCCATCACTATAAATGTAAAAATGACTAAGGATGAAATTGATAAGGAAAGGTTTATTGGTACATTGTATTTCCACTAATTTCAGAGATGAGTACTTTTGACTCTTTTGTATTGATGGGTAAAAATGTATTCACTTCCATAACTAAGAATTTGTCCCCTATTTGGTTTCACACACTAAGTGTTTGATATGAAATGTTGAATGAGGTTATCTCCGATTGATTATTGTGAAGTGTAGTGTCAACTTCCCTCGAAACTATCAAATAGATTTTCCTTCGGTATTATAGTTGTGTCGTATGGCTCATTGTTTATGTGGAATCGAAAGGGGTGCCTAGAATTGTAGTTACATAGACTATGTTTATTTTTGTGACATTGTGTTGCCATGGGTTACCAACCTTATGATTTTATTACCATGATTACGACATGATATGTGGATACACTCATGTTACTTTTGATATATGTACATGGTTGATGTTTCGAGATTGTGATTTGCATATATTTTGAAATTTTATTAAATTCACCACTTATATCTCTCTTTGTTTGTGTTTTTGTGTGTGTGTAAATGTGTGTGTGCGCGCATGCACTTTGATATCATCAAATTAATATTATAATATGAATTCTATTTTATGTGATATGCTTTAATTAAGGAATTTCTGGACCATTTAAGACATAAAAATGCATTGTTTGCATTCAAGTTTGAATTGTTCAAAAATAGCCATTTGGAGCCTTAACAATGGAGGCCTTTGTACTTTTTCCTTTGGGAAGTATCCCAAATTTCTCAAGGAGTGAGAATCATATGTGTATACATAGAAAAATTCTATCTTAGTATATTAGAGGAAATTCTTCACGAGACACCCATGAAAATCATTAAAAAGTTTTAAAATAAAGAAAGACTAAGGTTGGAGACTCGAAGCCAAAATCATATAGAATGTTGACACATTGCAAGAGATTGATGGACTTGTAGGATTTGCAAGGAAGGTTTAATAGATCATGGGTTTCTCCAAAATTGCATGAAATGATGACACATGGCCAATGGATCAACAATCAATGTTTTTATTTAGAAGGATTGGGGAAATGGGTCCAAATAATGCACTTCATACCATCAATAGATTAGACAAATGAAATCTAACCTAAAGAGGAAAATTGAAATTCACCAAAATATTTTTAAAATTAGAAAAATTAGGTAAGATTTGCCTTTACATCTACAACCATTTTTCAATGATTTTTTCCTTTTTACTATAGGCGGTATATCCATTTTTGTATAATATTTGCCATCCCTATGAATCTTTCTTTAGCAATATTTGCCACCCTTTCTATAAGTTTTTTCATGGGTTCCTTAAAATTTTCACTAATCTTTCCCACAGTGGTCATTATCCCATTCCAAACGCACAAAATTTACATTGAAACTATTTTAGGGGTATTGTATTATTAGGAAGACTCCCCCAATTATATCTTGTCTACCTTCGGTTATTATTCTATTGATATTACATTGTGTATACTCACGAAGGTATAAGGAAATTCATTAAATTGCACACATGTTGGTGTAATGATATCTTACTATGTTTATATCAAGGCTTAATCATCCTATCATACACATGGTGTGCATAATCCATTTCTTTTGAGGCATCCCATTCCTTAAAAGGGGCATGTATTCATGTTATTTACTGTTATTTTATATGACTAGAGATATTTTTTTCACTTTCGCATACAGAAGAAGAAACAATATCATGCATGACATGCTTCACTTCATCTCATAGCAAGATGTACCCATATTATATTTAGATGCATGATGATTTATAAAGTAGTTATATTAGATTTAGATAAATTAATCTCATTATGAGGTATATTGAGATTATATTTAGAAAGGTTAGTCTCATCACAAGACATACTCACATTTAGATTCAACACATATGTATCCTTTAGTATATTCACGTGTACCTATTCCTATTATCTTTTCATGTACTTTCTAGACTTTAACAATTCCTTGCTTACAAATACACGCATATACAATTTTATTTACTCACAAGGGCACAATATTTATACAAACATGAATGTGGGTAGGACAAGTTGATTAATACAACCATTTTTGTAACCCCTCCCGAATTGTTATTTTGTTTTGAAATATATGCACACAAATCAATTTGGGGTATTAAGTATATACTTGATTTTTGTATGGGAATAGTTAATTTCTTTAGTTCGGGTATATATTTGTATTTATTGATTATTTTATAAAACTAGACCCTTAATGATGCATGTTCTTCGACCGGATCAACCATCGACTTATCTTTTGTGTTTTTGAAAATTTTGACCTTTTGTTGCTCTTATCAAATATTTATTATTCTTCATGTGGGTCCCCTATAATTCCTTTCTTTCAAATTATCATGTGTTTATAGATTTCTCTCTCCCCTTGTTTTCAAACATTTTACACACTTGATCATTTACATATAAGATATAGATATAATCATTTAAATTTTGGTTCCTTTTCATAGTCTAGGTGCCTTGAGGTTTACCTTGTGTTTATCAACATTTTTCTCTCATTATGTGTTGGTTTGCATGCCAATAGATTCCTATTTTAAATTCAAGAAGTCTATAAATACAAAGGTGCACTAGTGCATTTAGGAAATACATAAGAATCACGATTGATTTACATTGATGTTATAAGGAAATAATTTGTTTATATATATGGCATTCTTGTTCCAAAACAAGATTTTAAAGTATACAAAGAAGATTGTAGACTCTACAAGTTGTTTGCATGCATTGAATAAAGTAAAGTTTCAAGACACTTTCCATACATAAGATTACGTGTTGAATTTTCTATACTTGTATGTTAATTGTAATGTTTTTCTCTAGTTGATGGGCCTAATAAATATAAACAAAGTTTAGGTTTTCTTTGGCTTAGCATGACACTAAAGCACATTCGTTTCCATTAAGCATTATGTAATCTTAAAGGCTGAATTATGGTTACGAACAAAGATAGTTTCCCAACAATTCACAATAAATCTACAAAAATGAGCGAACTTTTTGAAGACCAAATCTAGGTAATTGTAACAATTTCACCAATTTTGCATATGACAGGAATAATCCATTTACACCCATTTCATAAGCAGTCGAAAACGTTTTTACTCATTTCATAAATAATTAGTGTGGTTTGGTAGTTTGTGATCTCCCCATCCGATTTGTCTTGTTAATTGGGCTTATTTTCTAGCACTTGTCACTAAAAATTTCTTCATAATCACGTAAAATAAAGTGTTATCATATGCAACCATAATTATCTAACACTTGTAATGAAATGTGATCTAGATATCTTTAAAACTCAAGGTTCTAAACAAGTCAAACTAGAATATAGTGAAATAAAATGGCATAGTGAGTACAAACATTGAATACATATTGTGGTAGTCATGTTTATAACACTTGTTCACTATAACATGCACCTATTTAACTCCAAAACTTATTCGTAGATGGATGTTTCCTCTCTTCTTTTCCCTTCTCTTGATTGACATTTTTTCCCGGAAAATAAGGATTCCAACATATTTAATAACCATTTTTGCAGAGTTTTTGTTGTTTTGTCTTGATTGGGTAGCTGTTTTTTGGCTACTTTGGGCTTCATTGCCACACTTGGATTCTGATCCTTTTTTCTCTGGTTTTCATTCCTATTATGGATCCTAGGCCCTCTTTTGTACTCAAGGGTATAGTCCTTTTCAAAAACTATTTGCCAATAATAAAAAAATAACCCATGCTAAAAATACAAGGAATGGGATCCTTTGGATGGAATCAAGATGCATAAAATTTTCTAAGAAATATACAATTATCCCATTTGACTTAATGAGATTGAGAAATAAATGGATTTCTTGACAAAAAGGGTTTGATCTACAAGTTTTTGGGTTGGGGGCATCATCAAACGTAGGCTGCGAGATTGGGTAATGGAGCACTTGAAGGTAAAAGGCTTATTTATCCTTGTTTTCACAAAAAGGAGGACAGAGCTATTGTGTTTGGATAGGGATATTGGTTCCTTGATAGATCTAGGTTATTCATGATAATCTTTGTCAAACCCCAACTTCAATTTCTTGGAAGAGGATCCAAAGGCCACCTCAATGTGGGTAACACTATTCAACCTCCTAGGACATTTGTGGGATAATGTTATTATTTCTAGAATTAGGTGCTCCCTTAGAGTGAGGATTTGCATTTCTTCTAAAAACCATAACAAGAAGTATATTGTTTAGGGGTAGATGCATGCTAATGGGGGTCAAATGAGGTAGGATAATTAGTCGGTGTTTTTTTTCGAAAAATAGTAATATGCGAACTTGGAAACACTTTTAGAGGCACCTAGTCAAATAATTTTGTGACGACATAAGAAGATAAATTATGAATTTTGAATATAGTTTCTAAATATGTAATTTTTTGCAATACCCAAATGAGACAAGTATATGAAACTTATGCATTTCTAATAATGATATAGTAAGTATTTGTGAAAACATAACAAAAGTGTATGTGTAGCGACATTTTCTTGGAGCAAACGAATGAAATTTCATACAAGGATTCACAAAATGTTGAATATTGTTGAGAATTTTTTTAGCTAATATAACAATTTATTATTATTTTACAAGCCAAGAAAGTAAGAAAAATGAAAACGCTTGAGTATTTGGACGTAACTATTTGTGCTTAACTTCATATTTATTATTTTTTAAATAGTAGCCAATAATGAGCAGATTGTTGAGATATACGATTTGTAATGCATTGGTTGACCATCAACAATTTATTAAACTATTAGTAACACTAATTAATCAATCACAATAAGTTAAGTTAGGTATAAATTAAGTAATAATTAAAAATAATAATTTATTTTTTACAAAAAGTATTTTCAAAACTAGATTCTCCCCTCTACATATATATATATATATATATATATATATATATATATATATATATATATATATATATATATATACTCCAAAAGCCTTCGTGACTTATCTAATGTAGGTCTTAAGATGAGGTTCTGAGCCCCTTGCCCAAATTTAATGTTGTACAGAGAGAGAACACTCATTTATAATAAAAAGTAAACAAAGGGAGTATACCATTTGAAAAGTTTTTTTAATTAATTTGTAGCACTACAAAGGGCATAAGCCCATATTTATATCTTGTTTTATTTTCCCTTATCCTATCCGAATATGTTCAAGATGGGATTTACAAAGGGTGTGCTCACGTTTTAGAATGATGTACACACTTTGTGAAAAATGATTAAATTGGACACAAAAGGTGACCCCAAAATGTACATCTACCCTTATTTAAAAATTTGTGTCCAAATGAATTTTATTAAGTCTCTTCCTAAAAGAGTGTGGTTAAAATATCTAGAAAATGAGATATTAGAACAAACCTTAAATTATGAGAAGTTCTTCTTTCGGTGTTTGATGTGCCACAACCATGGTCATTTATCTCATTACTTGTCTCCTAGGTGTGTCCGCTAAAAAGGATGAGAAACATGAAGATTTTCAATTTTTCAACAAGAAAGGGAGGAAAACCCTTAAGTTTGATTCCAAAAAGAAGAATAAAGTTCAAGAGGAAACAAAGGTCATCATTGCTCATGCTAGGCTAAGTTCTAGTATCATTTAATTATGTTACCCATAACTTCTCAATTTAAATGTGTTATGTATTTATATTATTTATCATCACTTATAAGTCAATTTTTAGTAAGGATTATAGATTGCCAAATAACTTAATTGACCTAGTTCATTAAACTGATCTCTTATTTAGAGATGGAAACAACTTTCATTCATGAGGTTTAATTCAACATTTCCTAAGGAAATAGTGACTTAAGAATCTTTGTTTTATGATAAACATACTCCTTGTTTCCACTAAGATTATATTCCCGCATTCATTATCTTAATCATCTTAATATAAGTTGTTAAATAATGTTTCAATTAATTGTAATCATTATTCATCCATTAAAGAAACACACTATGGATTCTTATTATTTGTTTAGATCAACCAATCACCACTATATTTTACTTTATGTTATTATAACATGTACTTAATTGAATAAAGGGTTTAGAATAAGTAATTAACTTATTATTTCTACTAAGGTTCTAAAGATCATTTATTAATTTATTCTATAATCTGATTGTATATATTATAGACATTTAAGTATAAATGTATGCAAAGTCTACCTATACAAGTATTATAATCAACCCGGATAATCACTTCATGGCTTCCTTATTTACATGTATAGTAATTAGAAGATAAAATATACATGTGTTAATTCATAAGAATTGGCATGAAACAACCTCTTTATTTTCTATATCATAAATGTTGTAAAATGATAATAACGGACAAGTGTTGACCCTACAATACATGTTACTAACATTCAACTTATTATTTATTAGAAACATCCATCAAAACATATATTTTTATATCAATCTATATTAGCATTTTGCAGTCAACATATCATGATGATCTTGTACTATAATTTAAATACTTAGATCCATATTTCCATAATTTCCTAAGTTTAGGCTCAAATCAGAAAACATAATAACCACTATAATTTAATACCATTTCCATACATTGGTGACATATAAACTCATTACCTAATGTAGTAATTTACCCGATATACATGATTTTTTAAGATAATGATTAATATTTAATAATTATTTTCAGCGCTTTCAAAAATGTTAAAGAAACAATAATGTTCCTTACATAAATATCTACATGTATATCCAAACAAATGTCCACTCTCAAATTCTAACAAACATGAAGAAACTTTATACTTGGTTGAGGGATTCAACCCAATTTCAACATCGTTACCTTGGTAAATACGAATTGACAAACTTGACTAATGCTTCGTGATAGAAATAAAACACATCCAAGATAATAGTTTAACTTTCTAACTAAACCGAATCCTTTAATGACCTAAGAGAGTTATATACCGTGTAGGTCGATTGCATAACTTTTCACATGCAAGGAAAAATTATAGGAAGAACAAGAAAAAGTGTTTCTTCAAAAATAGTTCTCAAAACAATGAAAGCAATACATATTCTCCATACCCAGCTATCATCTAGGTTATCCTCTAATTTTTCTAACACAAAATCTATATAAAAAGAATTCATGACCGTATATGTTAGATTTGTCTGGATGAATCTTAAATAAAAGAAATGAACATTCCAAGGATTTACAATAAATTCGCACCTGATCAAATACAACAAGGATGAATCATATCACGAAATACCCAGTTGTTAAATGTGTTTCCATATAATTTTTTTATCAAATCTTATTGTTTTAACTCGTATTGTTTCAGTTACAAGCCAAAGAAATATAAATCAATTAAAATTCTTCATATCGATTAAAACAACAAATTTGAGTTAGAAGCATTCATGCAACTATACTCAATTCACATTTATCCATAGTCACACAAACATAACTATACCTAGTTCTCACTTCAATCCATGGTTAGGAAAATAGCTATACCCCATTCATATTTCATTCAAAGCTCGCAAAATACATATACCCATTTCACTTAACTATCAATATTCATGAAAAAATAACTATACTCAGTTCTTATATCTACATTACATACTCATTATAACTTAACCCAGTTTGTATCTCATTCACAATCAGGGAAAATAACAATACCCAGTTAGTATTTTGGCATGCAAAGTAGTATACCATAAGTAAATGAACTTTATAAATGTATATCCATGTTTTCCAAGCAAATAGACCAATAACACTAGTTCACCATTATCAAATTATAACAATTGAATTACAAAGAATAAGGAATTTGCTTGATGCCTAGTATATGTATGCTCTTGCTAAACTTTTCTTTCTTCCTCCTGTAGCCTTCTTCCAGAATCAAAATAACAATAATAATAATGAAACATTTCTCCTTGTGAATAAGTTGCACCACATCCATATTGGTAATCATTCTCATGGCCGAAAAACAGGCGAAATGGAGAAGAAAACCCATTACTTCCATGATCCTCAAAAATAGCAGAGCATTTCCAAACAAACCAAGATCAAAATGAGAGAGAGAAAAGGAGAGATGAACCTAGTTAGGTTAGCTTCTCGGGAAGATAACCATTCCCGAGAAGTCCGACCAAACAATAAATGCCATAAACCCAAAACCCTACCACCTTAATTATTTTGCCAACTAATCCCTTATCGTCCTCACATTATTTGCCACACAACCACATTCCATATTTCCAAAACTTTTCCCGTTAATAATACTTGATCCTCGGCTCAAATGGTGCTCACCTAGGTCTAGGTTAATATTCCCACTATCCAAATAACTATAACATTTATATTTTATGTCCGTGTATGTGCGTGTGTGTGCGCGTGCACGTGTGTGTCTGCGCGTGCGCGTGCGTAGCATAGGCCACCAATTATATATATATATATATATTTTCTTCATTGATGATTTAGCATATGCCACATCTTACATATCATTACCTTATATGTCATTCTTTAACAATCGTCGTTTTACAACATTTATATATTTGGAACTTCAAGTGCAAACCATGTAAAGGCTTAGATGGTCCCTTGACCAAACATTATTCGCGCATTCATCCAATATCTCGGACAAGTCTCCATTTGTGGAGCAAGTACATTCTATTATGCTTAAACCTACTCTCCATCCTTTGAAAAGGCATTGAGTTTTTAATTCTATTGTTTATTTTTAGTAATTGTTTTGAGTCATGTGTAATGATGACATAAGAGATCGTATTGTTTATGCCAAGTAACAAAGTTTCCATTATAACCATGCATGATTTTCTTTTTTAAATAATAAATATAACAATGTTTTTTTGAGTTATGAAAAAGTATAATTTAAAACAACCATAATTAAACAAGGATACTTTCTTATTAGTATTTTAATTTTGGAAACAACACATTAAGTTACATTTTTTATTGGGAATAATTTATCACTTATATGATTTTAATAATATTAATAATTGTGATATTATTATAAAGAATTGTTGAATTAATTAATAATAATCATTATACTTTTTAAAAAAATAACTTATCCTATTTTTTACCGTATATTTTCCCTGTATTTATAGAATTTTTTGTTAGTCTATTTTTCCCTATATTTTATATCCCACACTCCCTACGAAAGTTGCTACCTTAATTTATATCTATTTATTATAATTAAATAAATGCATTTATTGTAAAACAGCTTTTCATTCGTTATCATTTTGCATTAATATATGCTCTCTATTCAATGCTGTTGTACCTCCCCAACTTTACACCAATTCTGTGGCAGACAGGAAAAAACAAAATGGTGATCATCCCCAAGTAAATGGAGGGAGATTTGCATTGGGAAATTTGATAGCAGCAGCAGGTTTCTATTAACCGAGGTCCGAAGGGTTCCTCCATGTTTAACTGGATTCTAAAATCAGTCTCGAAAATAGCATGGGATGTTTTTAATTCTTTTTCTAAACCTCCATTTCAGCCTGAGCGGTTGCTGTCTGCGGATGTAATGCCAACGCCATTTAACAAGTATAGGTAGACAGTGATGGTGATAGGATTTTTTTATATCAATAATAAGCGGTTTCAATATGACGGATATTCCACTCTGCATATTTATCACTTTTTAAGTTTGTGTTTAATTTTGGTTAGGTAATTCATTTACGGATTTGTAAAAGGAGCAAACATAACTATCTACTCTCTCGTGGAGTACGTGGAGTTGAGAAAATAATATATCCATATACTCTTTTTTAATAAATTTTTTTTTGATGGAAGTTATGAACCAGATAAACAAATGTCTAATGAAGTTTTGAATTTAAGTCAGGATGAATACAACCAACTCAACTCAGGGTCGAATTAAGGGTTATGAGCACCGTAAGTAATAATAGAACTAATGTCTTCTATAAATAAATAAAATCTATAATAGAAAAAATAATTAAATGTGACCAAATATAGTATTACTTCATATGTTATGCCTCTGCCATCGTAGAAAAAATTACTAATAAATTTGTGTATAGCTTAAGTTAATTCTCTAACATAGTCTATATTAATCCTCTCTTTATTTTGAATGAAGCAAATTGAAGTGGTATGTAAGGTTGGACACTAACTATTACAATATATGTGGAACTGATAAATTAATCTACTCTTCATAAGAACCATAGTATAATAAAATAAATTAGCGCTTTAGGCGGTTGCCTAGTTTACCTAGGCCTTAGATTGTGGTCCCATGCAAGGGGCAAGCTAAAAAAATTGAGCAGATGCATGAGAGAAAAAAATAGGATATTTTAGCATTAATAGGGTCCCATGATTTTTATTTTTCTATGCTGAGATTTAGCATTAGCAAAAGTATGGTCCCATGAATCTCAAATAAACTATTGGAAGGAAAAATAAAGAGGGAAGTTTAAACATAAATGCCAAGTGTAAAAAAACCCCTTAAAATTTTTAAGCAACAAATTTTTGTTTGTGCCCCCAATTGCTTTATGGGGCTAGAAATCCTCTCCCTAAAATGTAGTTGCTTAGAAATTTTAGGAGTTTTGTTGGATTTTAGCAGCAACAATTATTATTTTTTACATGAGACCACATTTACTAAATAAATAGAAGCACCGACCCTCAAAGCATGGGACAACGCTCTTAATCCCCCTTGACTCAACTACAACTCATCAACAATATATCCATATATTTAAGTTGTGACATTTCAAAAAAATTATATAAAAATTAAAATTCATTGAATACCAAAACATATCTATTGATATATGCTAAAATTAATTAACAAAAATGTTAAAAAATATTAAACAAATGTATGAAATTCATTGTTTTCTCTAAATATTTTAGTTGAACAAAAAAAAATTGTAAAAATTATCTAACAAAATCTATGAAATTCATTTTTTCCGCTACTTGTTAATCTAAAATCGAACAATTTTATTTCCTTTTTTATGGCTAACGAGAGACTTTTTTCCCAAATTTTAATCTCCATGAATTGGAATGCCACAGACATTTTTTAAAATAAACAATTTATGATTAGGTACTCTTATCAAAGAATTAGAAACAGTGGCGTTTTTTCTGCTTCTTGGGAGATGGCGGTGGTCCCTCAGTCCTGTGCAGTGTAATTTATGAGGCAGCGCCGGCGTTGTACAATATACGAAAGCAAGTTCAAGTAAAGGTTCTTGTTTTTCTTAACAGAGCCAGTAATAATAATGGAAATGCACGGATAGTCATATGGGTATCAGTGCTCGTTTCCCAATGCATCATTTTTTAAAGTATACCACAGAAGATTCTGCCATACCTACTGTAGTCTGTCACTGATAGTGATATTAATATACTCTTCATCAGACTTCAATGGTCACCAAGTACTTATTTGACTGAATAAGTATCTGTGTGCACTCTGAGCATGTCTGAAGAAACAAGTCAAGGTAGCCTATACTGGCTGGATGAGTCATGTACTTGATATCTTTTTTAAAATTTTATTTTTCCTTGGGATTGCGTGGGCTGTGGAGCATTAGTTTGGGAAGATGTGTCATGCGCAGTGGATGTACTGATTCAGATTGGGTCAGAAAAAGTAAGGTGACGATTACGAACAAAAACATTAACATATCCAAGTGGAGTGAAAGCTTGCATTCTGGTTCCTATTGTTGGGGAGATGTGTCATGTGGGTATGGATTAGATTTTTTTGGGCGAGTTTTTTTCGCCCGTGATTGGAAGATGCGCGTATCTCACTCCTTCCATGATTACATTGCTACACTGTATTTTAGGCGCCTGTGTTCTTATGTGAGGAAAGGGATTTGATTCACACCAGTAAAGTTTTGTGTAAACCTCAATTAAATTTTAAAACGATTTATACAATTGAAATTTAAATATATTAGATGTTTTTATTGATTGTTTTGTTATCAGATACTTTTTTTTTCCTTTGGTTGTCTTTCTTTTCTTTTCTATTTTAGGAAAAAAAAATTGTTTTTATTTTTTATTCTGTAAATGTTTTCATTGACGATTTTTTTGGTTGTTTTTATTTTCTTTTCTATTTTAAGAATAAAATTAATTTTATTTTTATTTTTTAGTCTGTAAGTTACTATGATCAAATATAGATTGTATTGGAATTGATTAAGTTTGTTTCACTTTGTAGTACCTTGATACATGACATGATGCAACATTAATTTTGACGATTTTTAAGCTACTTAGACATTTATTACACTTTTGGCTCTTTTTCTCATCATTTCCCCTTCTTATTACCTCTCCATTGCCCTAGTCACTTGTGATTTCCCTTTACTCACTCATTCACTCACACATTCATTATAAGCACCTCCCATCCTTTCTAGCAAAGAGACATATTCAACATTGTCTAATCAACCCATGACATGTTCAACATTCAAATGTGTGTCATTATGTCCAATGCTTATTTTCTATTCAAGCACTTTTTTAAATTGGCCTAGGTTTGATTTGAAAGTCCGTAGGGTCAAGAAATTCAATTAGAGTTTGCTATATACAAAAACCCTTAACTTGGTTATTTTACACATTACAATCACAAGACGAGCTATTCATTACACTCGTAAATTATTACTACTAGAGGTACACACATCCAACAAAACTCCAAAGTATATAAGAACAATCGTAAAGTCTCTTATCAACTATAAACCATGTCCAACTTGAAGTTGTGTGTTATGTATGTGTTGTGCATCGGTAATACATCTCTATTGATTTGGAAATTAGTCATGGCCCACACGAATATGTAGTGCAACCCTTCATTCCAATTTGATTAAAGGAAAGCTTGGGCCTATTATAGGGCTTTCTTTTCATGTTCTGTGAGTTTTGTTAGGGTTCCAAATGAGGAGAAGAAAAATCCATAGAGTCACATTACATCACATTAATCTAAGTTATATTAGTGCGAGAACATATATGTAGACGAATATGCAAGTCAAATTTGGGACCCACATGGGTCCAATGCAAGACAAGTTCGACGGCGTATGCCAAAGATGGTGATCAAACATGCACCCATACTTGAATTTGTCCCATATTGTCACAAATTCCTAAATTAATAGTTTATTTTTAATCTCATTAGTATATAATAATGTGTGTCAATGTAACCATATATTTGACATAATCAAGGCAAGTATCGTTGGAAGCACAATGATAGAGAAGGTTGGGGTGAATTATTCTGTAAAAAAATTACTTAACTCGCATACATTGTCCAAAGCGCCCATTCAACATTTATTAACCAATGTGAGCTCTTACTAATTATCTTATCAAACCATTAAGCATCATATCCAATGCAAGACAAGTTCGACGATGTATGCCAAAGATGGCGGTCAAACTTGCACCCATGTCTCAATTTGTCCCATACTATCCCAAATTCCTAAATTAATAGTGTATTTTTAATCTCATTATGATCAATAATGTGTGTCAATTCATCCATATATTTGATAGAATTAGGGAAAATATTGTTGGAAGCACAATGACCGAGAAGGCAGGGTGAATCATTCCTTCAAAAACTTATACTAACTTCCATACATTATCCAAAGCATCCATTCAACATTTATTAACCAATGTGAGATCTTATTAATTATCTTAGCAAACCATCAAGAAACATATCAACCATCCACATAAGCATGAAACAAGAGAGAACACAAGAACACCATATTTAAGTGGGAAACCCTCAAGGGGAAGAAAACCCACTAACCTCTGCATATATTACTCAATACAAAGGACTCTCATGAATATTACACATCATAAGAGATTTTTTTAGTGAGGCACCAACCCCACAAGGAGCACCAACCCCTAGTTTAGTAGGGCACCAACCCTACAAGGAACACCAACCCCTAGTTTAGTAGATCACCAAATCTACAAGGAGGCTACAATCCCCAAGATGACCAAGCACCAACTCAGCCACCCAAATATGAAGATCACTTAAGTAATTTTTGCTCCAACAACTAATTGTGATTACTTTTTCAGATCCCTTCACTCAAAACCCTCTCAAATAAAACTCTCTTCTTCTTCGCTCATGCATGCATCATGTAATGTTGATTAGGTCAAGTGACCTTTAAGTCGTGCTCCTCTTCTCTTTTCAACTCCTCATGCCTATTTTTAGCTTTGCTCTAGAGCCCTTACAACTCTCTCACACCTCTTCTTGCTCGCTCACATCTTCATCCCATAAGCCTATCTCAAATGAACAAATACACCTTCACCTTTATATATGACTCATCCCAAACACCAATCTAGGTCGGCAAATACCATATGACCATGCAAGATCGGTCATATAAAACATAAAAACACCCTTTACAAAAATTTAAAAGTTACTTAAGAGGACCATGTAGGTCGGCATAAGCCTTACTAACTCAAACATACTCAACTAGGCCTAAAACATAAGCTATCACTCAAACGATCACAAATTTAAATTTCAAGGCATAAGGCAACACCATCATGACTCTGCAAGCTTAGTACACTTTATAAACATCCTCTCAACATCATCTACATGTACAAGAACATCTGCAACCTTCATCTTCATCAAGCATCACTCCATTTGGCAAGAAACACCTATTAGGTCTAAAGCACCTAAATATCAGTCTTGAATAATGAATCGGTTCACACATCAAATTACCTATTCATGACTCATGTAGCACATCACTGAAAAGGCATTGATGTCTTCTAGCTCATACAACTCATTTCAGTCATTAGTTCAAGACATAAGACACCAAAACACCTCCATCTATGAAACTACTCAACTTGCTATAAGGACTCAAGAACCAATCTTGAGCAAATCACACTCTAACACCTCAAAATCCACTTCCAAGTAATTCTATCACTTGGAAAACTTCACCAAAAATTGATACACCTCCTCAAGCACCCATAACCATATGTCACATGAATAATATTGCACTATCGTACATGTCCCTATCACCATTCTTGACAAGCCTAATAAGGTTGATTAGGCCATTAGGGCTTAAGCCAAAATACACCATTTATGATCAAGCAAGGAGCTCTAACACATCATATGGGACCACAAAAAGCTATCCAAGTCCATTGATCATTGCCACAACATGCAAAACATCAAAACTCCTTCAAACCTTTATGATTGTTTTTGACCTCATTATGTCATTAGCAGTAGGT
Organism: Taxus wallichiana var. yunnanensis; assembly: GCA_018340775.1. Lineage (NCBI taxonomy): Eukaryota > Viridiplantae > Streptophyta > Pinopsida > Cupressales > Taxaceae > Taxus > Taxus wallichiana. The sequence goes on from CM031242.1 coordinate 627,374,482, forward strand.
CACATTGGAAGACCGATTTCTCCAATTTATTGCATATAAATTTTCCAAATATTTTTATGGACACTTAGCACACATCCAAAGCTTGTGGGATAATTTTTTTCACTTCATGAAACATGTATTTCATACCTGTACTTTCAAATCTCCACAAAACAAAGGTTTTATTATAGCTTCTCAATACACTGGAACTCGCAAATGCCACCAACATGAGCTCAAGAGTCATCTACATCCATGAACCATCACATTAGCCTTCCCAAGTAATTTCATGGCCATACTCTTCATATTTTCTCCATCACTATAAGACTAGGGTTTTGGGAGGGTTTATACCTACTTAGCTTCTTAACAATGGTTCATCAAAGTCCGCGATCAAATGAATCCATTCCACATGGAAAATTTTCTTAGAGTCCTCTTAAATTTCCACCAAAGATCAAAATCCCATGTATATCACACACATGTGGGTGAGCATTCAAAGTTTACCTTCGAATTGGAAATGGCATTTTGAGATCTTGGTAGAGCTCAAAACAACTTTTCATGCATTTTATTTAACCTCTAGACCTAAAAATTTGCATACACCTTTGTCTTGACCTTCTTCATGATTTCAAAAGATCATTTATGTCTACTCATAACTGAAACTCACCATGCATCATGGTTTTCACATGCATTCTCACCTTTTCTTCTTGTGCTTTCTTCTAAAGAACTTTGAACATTCATTATACACTTGAATTGTGGCCTTGTACACCTTCCACACATGCTATGAAACCTCAAAACACACCTCACATGCTCATACATGTCTTATCTGCTCCATATCTCATTCTACCATACTAACTACTTACACCAGTGTCTAGGATTAGGCCTAAAATTACTATTATCAACACATGCTTCATGTATATTGACATGTTCACCACCTTGCATACACTCGTACACATTTGACACAACTCCCCGAACCTCGCTAGAAATCATCACATCATTTGACCAACCTTAGACCACCTCTAGATCCCACTTACTAGACCACACAAGTGAGCCATGCAAGATACTACACCAATGTAATACACCATGAAACCAAGACACTTCAATACCAATCAAGCTTCACTCTTCTTGATGAATGACACCTCATACTAACTCCTAAGCAATCCAAACACTCTTTTCCATCAATACAACTTGACATAAATGACAACAACAGGTGACACATTGTCTAATAATCTCCCCTTTGTCATTGATTACAACCATGTTTAGAAACATTGATGGAAACCAAACATGCAAACACCTTCAGGACTTCTCTTTTCTTATTTTTGAGTCACTCTCCTCCTTTGACATTTATGAAAAATGCTACTATAACAACTTGGCATGCAAATAACAACAATGCATAAAAACTTACTTGCAAGATCCCCTTGGTTTATACTTACCTTCTTGACTTCAAAAATTGTAGATGATCCATGGAACCGGTATTCAAACATGTTAATTTCCCCCTCAATAGATACAAACCTCGGTTTGACTTCTCACCACTTATAGACCTTATTACGAACTCCGAATCTTTAAGAATCACGCCCTTATTTTATTCACCTTGGACTTTCTTAACACATATGACTGAAACCATCTCCCCTTGAGATGATGCATCCTCCTACAACTCATAGACACAATATACAACCTACTTCATACCTCTTTTATCATTATTTCCATCCATGGAGATTACTCCCCTTGGATCATGCTCTTCATAACCTTGAAGACCTAGTGGAATAGGTCTGTCTCCTTCATTGCACAAATTTTCTCATAGGTTATATTCTTATATTCTTCATTTTGAGAAATTTGATTATCAAAATCAACTATATCACAAGATCTTCTTGGACCAAACACTCATGTACCTCGTATTTGCTACTACTAGGTCTTACATCACTTATCAAACCACCAATCATCTCATGTCTTGACTGTAAAGATACATATTAGGTCTATATACAACTTTAAATAGATCATATTGAGCATCAAAGACTGAGTGAGAGCTTAAAGCACTATATTCATACATGTTTGACTATATTAGATTGACTTAGACCAAATTAAGGTCTTAAAGAACACTTTTAGGTTCTAATAGTCATATTACTGAGATCTTCAAACACCCTACTTACATTTAAGTTCATCCTTCAAAGAAAGATATTTGTATTACAACTTGAATACTTAACAACGTACCTTATGATTCCATGGCATTCCTTCATCATACTAATATTAATTGAAACAACAAAATATGGCCACCCATCTTTGACCAACATGCTTATCAAATCAAGGAGCAATTCATCAAACCTCTCGCATTATTTGACTCTGTAGTCTTGTTTTTCCACTCTAATGCCTAGGCGCCTGGAACTTCATTCAGATAGATCTGAACACTCACCCAAAGCACGCAAAGCTACCAGGTCCCTCTTTTGTACTGTTGTCTTGTCAAGATGTTAGCATGCATGTTCATAACAACCATTATCAAAGCATACATTCCAGTATAAACATCAGATCCATGAGCTCAAGTGGAAATATAGATAATAAAGAAGCATATAGATCAAAATATTACTAGAATTAGATTCACCATACAAATACCATGATCAGATACATCAATTACCATAATCCATCCATAATACTCCATTAATAATCGAAAAGATTACATATCAAAAGCTAAATACATAATAATAAAGTCATGGAGTCATGCGCGCATGTACATCTAGGTAGCGTAACTATAATACAACTCTGGGTCCTCAAATAATTCGGATCAAATAACTTATCTAGGGGTTGGGACTTTCCCTTCGCCGCCTATGCATCTCAAAATAGACTGCATGCTTACAATAGCCATGCGTACATACCAAAACAACTTAGGATGCATGCATTCTTACCTCATAATAGATTAAACTTGTAGATAACCTATGTTTGAATCCTATTATTATCTCAAACTCTGCATGACATCTGATCTTTTCCTCACATGTACTTTTGTCCCAAAATAGTTGTTCCTTCATCTATAAGTCTTCATGATTTTCTTAAAATCCTAGAGCGTTGTTTGATCTCCACTCAAATTTGACATTATATTTTTTTAGCCCGTGGCTCAAAAATTGACTAAGTCTCGAATGTTTCCTCCTTGGGCATGAGCCTTCGCACACTATTTGTTATGTCTTACGTGTGAGCCTTCGCACCTGCCTCATGCGTGCCTTTAGCCTTTGTGCGCGGTATATACTTAGTACAATTATTTCATGCAACATTATCCCACACTAATTGGATTTCCACCATCGAAATTCTTCGATCAACTTGTGCTAAAAAGGATGTATATATAATAGGAAAAGAACTAAGAATTAAATTCCCAAAAAGAGTCATTATACACCCGAACAAAAATCTACTAAGGCCACAATTGGTTAGAAGATTTCTAGAATCTCAACGTCTATCTCATTCAACACCTTATGCCATTCATCAAGCTCTACCAAAGACTACCCGAGTGCCTCCTCAACAATCCTGCACACTTAGTCGGGCCAACTCTTTAATCCTACTCGTCGAGTTCTTTAAATACCACAATCAATTATGTGCATATTCCCTCTATCACATCCATGTGGTCCAATAACTGTTGATGCAAAATCACAGCACCCCTGGACGCACATCAGGCTTCTAGGTTGATGTTCAGGCATCCAGTGTGATTGCACAACATGGAAACCTCTCTCCAAGCGTGGGACTTGTGAAACCGAGAGAGGAATCTCCAGAGAAGGCTGGTTCCTGCTCCTAAACTACCTGCCACAAGCTATTCCAGTGCAGGCAAGCTAATCTAATCCTAATCTAACCATGCCAAGGAGACAGAGAGAGAGAGAGAGAGGGAAAAATAGCAAAAGCCTACACTAAAACGGTGATACACCAGAGAAGGAGGATGTTGAACATCTATCAAAACCGCCATGGACAAAGAGAGGTGAGCAATGGGAAGGATGGACGAGATGCATCACGAGCCCAAGGATAGATTTCACACGAGAAAATGTCCCAAAATCCATGAACACAAACTCTCCAAACCTGCAATGAACATTTAGACATGCACAGATACCTGCAAATGAAGAGAGGCAAGGAGAGAACAAGCAAAAACGAGAGAGGATGGACAGATGCATCACAGAACACGTTTTGTTGCTCCAGAAGTTTGCACAGAACATCATTCCATTAGTAAAAGGCAAAAAATGCCATTACAGAGTAGGGAGGAGGCTCGAACTCCATTTTCAACCCTAGAGAAGAAAAGAAGGGAGGGCCGAGCCGAAAGAATGAACAACCTCTTTTTTTTTTTAAAATGAGCCAAATCTGGCTTTTACATTGCATGGGTCGAGCCCAGGGGACAGAAAACGTGGGAAAACGTGCAAGCCCATTCCTCATTGACTGCAGATGCATTAAATCAGCATGGAGGATCTTACCAACCCATACCCTGTCACTTTGAGCGATTTTGGAGGAGAATGCGACCCATTTGTATTAATTTGGCCGCTAAAATGTCACTTCTGGCCGTGCAGAAGAAGAATGCGACCCATTAGCATTAAAACGGGTTGTTGAAAGGTCGCCGCCATTACCACACGCGAGCCGTTTCTCGATTTTCTCTCTTGATCGCACTAAAATCAAGATTGATCCTTAATCATGTAGAGCATCTCAACAGCTTTCCGTTGATATAAAGAACGTGGAAATCTAAGCTTTGGATTAAAAGATATGGCGATCTCAAGATTTAGGGCGCAGGCACAATGACCAAGACAGTTTGAAATATTTTCCCGCGCTTCGCCTCCTGGCGACACGTGGCACGTGCTGATTGGATGAGCAATTCTCTCTCCTCCGTCTTTCATGGGCTTTCCTTTTGAAATTGCTTGTGGGCCCCTTAAACTTGGACACGTGGCGCCATTTCATTGGTTCGGTTCAGCGCTCGATAACTCGCCCCTTTGACCTTTTGACTTTTTCTCCTGTGAGGACACGTGGCAGCTTCTGATTGGTCCTCGGCTCCTTCGGCTCCTTCGCGTACTTCGCCTCCATTTGTCCCGGATGTCCCATTTGATTTTGGGCCCTTTGTGCTCATTTCGGCCGGTTCGGGCATTTCGCGTCCATTTGTCCCAGATGTCCCATTTGATTTTGGACCCTCTGGACTCATTTCGGCCGATTCGGCCGGTTCGGGCATTTTTGGCCCGCTTGTCCCACTTTGCTTCGGACTGACTTGACTCTTTTCGGCCGGTTCGCGCCTTTTTGGCCCGATTGTCCCGACTGCCCCTAGGACTAGGACTTAGCCGATTTTCATGATTTTCCTGGATCAACCTACTTGCCTTCTGCAACCTTTTTTCGCATTTTCTCAGAGCTTGCTCTTTTCCTCTCAGACAGGGAACTTAGAAAATATTTGAGGGGACTCTAGCAACATGATTTTTGGCCCCGAATCAATCAATTTTCCTGGGACTTGAATATTCTGATGCATGTTATCAAAATTACCTGGGGGGGTGAAATTTTGACAACAGTTTGGTGACTCAGTGGGGTCATCTGCCTGCTAGATGAATGATCAGTAGCCTGAAGCATCCATTGGGCATGGAGTCATGAGTTGCAACCTGCAACTGATCTGAACTTTGAAAACCTCCCTCTGAGCCACTTGGAAACCCATTGAACCTGGAGTGTCTTCACCAAGATGCCACTGAAATGAACTGCAAGAGCGAACCAGCAGAACACCAAAACTATGTACAAAATCAAAATCATACATGCCCCAAATGGAACATGCAGAGTGTGCACAAGCACTTCTACTCGAAAGCAAACCTAGCTACTCTACTCTAACTGGAAGCAAAGGCAAGCTAAACAAACCCCAGAATCAAGTTATGAGAAATAGCTTCCTTTCTTCAAAATTGGCAGCCATGCAATTGATTTGCACGATCATGGCTGTTTGTTTGATGGATGGAAAATCAACAAGAAGTTTCGGTCTTCTATCCAAATCATCAAGGTATCAACTGAAAAATCCAATACCTCTTTTAGTTGCTCTGCATTTGGATTGGAGAGGTATGGCAGCTGATCCTTGGTACTTTGTAGCTCATCCTCATGCTCAGAAGCAAGCATGACTGGTTGTGGCTTCTCCTTTGGCTCCAATGAAGCCAAATACCTGATTGGGCAAGGTCTGATCCGTTTGATATGCCCATAGCTCTGATTTTCAACTCCAAGAATGGAGTCTTCTTGTAGACCCTCTTGAATGGATGATGTGGAAGAAATGGTGAAATTCTTCTGTCCTTTCTCTTCCTCCAATGAATAACATGGAAGATAAAAATCTTCCAATCTTGATCCCAAAGAGCTGCTGTAAGATGCAGGCTGCTGCAAATGAAAGCTCTCCTTCATGGCAGCAGGCTCTGGTGTTTGGAATGTGGATGATGAAAGAGAGAAAGGTGAAAGCTCAACCGGCTCTTCTCCATCAAAACAGTCCTCCAAATCTGACAGGTAAACTGCCTCATTGCTGTCCTGCTGCTCGTTTTCAACTTCCTCCATGGTGTCCTCTTGATCTGCAACTTGACCACCATGGTTTCCTTCACTCTCCAATATTGAGTTTGAGAGATCAAACTCCTTTTCAGTGCTAGAACTTGAGAGAGATGAAGTGGAAAGAAGAACTGAAGGTTCTCCTGTAACCTGCTTTGTGCTCAAAGCCCTTGGATCTGCATTTTTCTCCTCCACAGCTAGATTGTGCTCCTCTTCTTTTGGATTTGGAGCAGCTTCTCCTTCCTCCAATGTTTGAAGGCAATCTTGCTCTTGATTGAACTCCTTCTCCAGCATGAAGTTTGTCAAGTCAAACTCTTCAATTTGCTGCTCTAGAGGACAAGTTGGGACTGCAAGATCTTCTTCTTCTGCTGCAACCAAATCAGTCCTAACCACCATTTGTTCAACCTTAGCCTCTTCTGTAGGCTTAACCATCAAGGGGATCTTTGTCATCCCAAATTTGGTAGCCCAAACCTTCAAGTCATCTCGTCATTTCTTTTCTCATTTGGGCTCCTCTTCTTGCTTTGTCCTTGATGATTTTTTCAATTCCTTCTTCCCCATATGAAATTGGGAATGCAAGAGGAGGAATGGGTTGAAACTCAACCGATTTGTCATTTTTTTGTGGTGGTGGAGGAGGAGGTGAAACCTCTTGTTTCTTTGGAGGAGGGGGTATTTATGTTAGCTCTTGTGGAGGGGATGACTTTGTTTGGAAGGGAAGAGGAAAGAAGAATCGAGATGGGGTGGAAGACTAGGGGATGGAGGGATGGATTCAACACTTGGGACAACAGATAGAGGGTTTGAAACTTGACACTTTGCTGAAATGAAACAGTTGGGAAAGAGGAAAAGGAAAGGCATGAGATGGTGTACTTACCCATTGACAAGGTTGTTTGAATACTTCTCTCATACACCTCTATTTCTTCAATCCACTTTGCAAGAAAAGGTAGCGTTGCAATCATGAAGTCAAGCTTCTCTGAGGGGTCGTAATGCCTTGGAAAAGGTCCCACCCATGGACAGGGTGCTTCATAACCGATTCCAAAAGCTTTCATTTGTGCTTGAGCCACAGGATCGCACTATCCCCACCTCCATCTTTTGGATTTTCTCCAATGAGACCAGCATCTTGGATCTCGATGGTCTTCATTATATGCATACTCTTGCTCTTGGAAAGCTCCATAGCCAAACCGACTTTGCACTTGCTGCTCATATGGGTATGCATACGATCTTGAATCTGCTCAAAATGCTGATTTGGAGGATTTGTAAAACATGTTGGAGGTGGAATATACTGCTGTTGTTGATGTGAAATCCATGATGGAAATGAAGTCATGATTGCACAACTTCATGGAATGGAAAAGAATGAAAGGGATGGAAAGAAAGATGGATGAAAATGTATGGAAATGAATGGAAAGGAAGGTCTGCGACTTCGAGAGATGGTTGTTGACCGATGGAGTCTCCGGATGTGTTTGCAAGTGCCTCCAAAGGCTGAAATCTTCACAGAACACATCAACTGCGCAAAGATGAAGTGAAAGACCTCTAAGGTCCCACCGGGCGTGCCAAAACTGTTGATGCAAAATCACAGCACCCCTGGACGCACATCAGGCTTCTAGGTTGATGTTCAGGCATCCAGTGTGATTGCACAACATGGAAACCTCTCTCAGCGTGGGACTTGTGAAACCGAGAGAGGAATCTCCTGAGAAGGCAGGTTCTGCTCCTAAACTACTCCGCCACAAGCTATTCCAGGTGCGGGCAAGCTAATCTAATCCTAATCTAACCATGCCAAGGAGACAGAGAGAGAGAGAGAGGGAAAAATAGCAAAAGCCTACACTAAAACGGTGATACACCAGAGAAGGAGGATGTTGAACATCTATCAAAACTGCCATGGGACAAAGAGAGGTGAGCAATGGGAAGGATGGATAGATGCATCACAAACCTAAGGATAGATTTCACACGAGAAAATGTCCCAAAACTCCATGAACACGACTCCAAACTGCAATGAACATTTAGACATGCACGATACTGCAAATGAAGAGAGGCAAGGAGAGAACAAGCAAAAACGAGAGAGGATGGACGGATGCATCACGAACACGTTTTGTTGCTCCGTAAGTTTGCACAAAACATCATTCCATTAGTAAAGGCAAAAACGCCATTACAGAGCGGGGAGGCTCGAACTCCATTTTTAACCCTAGAGAAGAAAAGAAGGGAGGGCCGAGTGAAAGAATGAACAACCTCTTTTTTTTAAAAATGAGCCAAATCTGCTTTTACATTGCATGGGTCGAGCCCGGGGACAGAAAACATGGGAAAACGTGCAAGCCCATTCCTCATTGACTGCAGATGCATTAAATCAAAGCATGGAGGATCTTACCAACCCATACCCTGTCACTTTGAGTGATTTTGGAGGAGAATGCGACCCATTTGTATTAATTTGGCCGCTAAAATGTCACTTCTGGCCGTGCAGAAGAAGAATGCGACCCATTAGCATTAAAACGGGTTGTTGAAAGGTCGCTCGCCATTATTACCACGCCGAGCCGTTTCGATTTTCTCTCTTCGATCGCACTAAAACTCAAGATTGATCCCAGAATCATGTAGAGCATCTCAACAGCTTTCCGTTGATATAAAGAACGTGGAAATCCAAGCTCTGGATCAAAAGATATGGCGATCTGAAGATTTAGGGCACGGAACAGACCAAGACAGATTTCGAAATATTTTCCCGCGCTTCGCCGCCTAGACGACACGTGGCACGTGCTGATTGGACGAGCAATTCTCTCTCCTCCATCTTTCGTGGGCTTTCCTTTTGAAATTGCTTGTGGGCCCCTTAAACTTGGACACGTGGCGCCATTTCATTGGTTCGGTTCAGCGCTCGATAACTCGCCCCTTTGACCTTTTGACTTTTTCTCCTGTGAGGACACGTGGCAGTTTCTGATTGGTCCTCGGCTCCTTCGCCTCCTTCGCGTACTTCGCCTCCATTTGTCCCAGATGTCCCATTTGATTTTGGGCCCTTTGTGCTCATTTCGGCCGGTTCGGGCATTTCGCGTCCATTTGTCCCAGATGTCCCATTTGATTTTGGACCCTCTGGACTCATTTCGGCCGGTTCGGGCATTTTTGGCCCGCTTGTCCCACTTTGCTTCGGACTGACTTGACTCTTTTCGGCCGGTTCGCGCCTTTTTGGCCCGATTGTCCCATTTGATTTTGGACTGGCCCTTTTTCACCCGGTTTGGCCGGTTCGCGCCTTTTTGGCCCGATTGTCTGATCGCCTTAGGACTAGGACTTAGCCGATTTTCACGATTTTTCCCGATCAACCTACTTGCCTTCTCGCAACCTTTTTCGCATTTTCTCGAGCTTGCTCTTTTTCTCTCAGACAGGGAACTTAGAAAATATTTGAGGGGACTCTAGCAACATGATTTTTGGCCCCAAATCAATCAATTTTCTTGGGACTTGAATATTCGATGCATGTTATCAAAATTACCCGTGGGGTGAAATTTTGACAACAATAACATATTCTAAAACTCGGCCTATATGGAATTCCATCTTGTCCTTCTTAGCCTTAATCACTTCTTTTTGTTTGGTTGCTTCGAATAGCTAAAGTGCACTCAATCTTATTTGTTGGTGTCTTATCCTAAATGGTTTTAAGACTTTGCTTCTTCATCAACAAACCGCACTTTTGACGTCATTGAAGGCCACATCCACCTTGTCACTTGCTTCTTTGAGCTTTGCGAATAAATATTCAAACTCAATGATCCGCCTCAACAAAACCTTATTGTCCTCCTTATCCTTGGTAATTTCTTCTTCACTTGGCCCTATACCACTCTTAATATTCTCCAGAAGCATGCCCACCAAGTCCTCCAAATACTCCATTTCATCACCGTAATCACATCAAGCTTGGCTTACCAAAGCTGGGCACTATCCCAAAATCTATTTGATTAATGTGTTGTCCCTATCATACACTTTCTTAGTTATCTTCTGCTCTCTCTAGAGATCTTTCTTTAAACACTCGACCTCATGCTCTTTTTCCTTTTATCTCGCTACCAAAACTTTCATGGTTGCGCTTTACATTAAGGTTCCTACGCCCTACCTCCACTACCAATTTATTAAAGGTGTTACACGTTTGTTCATATGTCAAGTGATTGGGGTTGATTTCCTTGTACTTTTTCCTTGGCTCATTCTTCAATGTGATAACACCAATGGAGTGATTACTCACCTCAATCTCAAGTTCCTTAGTGTGGTTTTGTAGGGTTCTAAATCAACATTTTTCTTGTGCATGACACCCCTCCATTTTTACCCATCAACTCCCACGCATACAATTTATCATTTGGAAAGGTGCTATGAAAGCGCACCCTTAAGACCTTTATAGGGTCATCCAAGAATTCCAAGTGCGGTGACCAGGGCACCCATCTCTTTCTCTCGCACCTTCATCTTCATTCTATGCTTCTTTGGAGTCATTGTAGCTGTACTTGTGCCCACTCTTGCGTATTTTTCTTCTTTGATGACATAATTGTCATCTGTCTCTTTTTCATCATGCACCTTTCCCTACACCGAATCGTGTCCTTAAGTGGAATCTCCCACTATGGTGCGCATCTGTTGTTGGTCGGAAGAATTATTTTGTGCCAACTATTCAACCCATTCGTTCTCAAGCTCTTTGTATAAGGATTCACTCTTTTTCTCCGATACGACTCCTCACTTATCTCTCGAGCTAGAGACTACCTTAGCTCCTCCACAATTTACTTTCTCTTTCTCTCGTGCTTCCTATTGTGAGGTCCCAACGCCACCACTATTTCTTCTTGTATAATACATATTTTTGTGCCATGAGCAATTAATCTTTCCTTCTTCTTCATCAAGGATTTATTCGTGTGTTCTCTTCATAAGAGGTACAACAGTCCTTCCAAATAGTGGGAAGACGAAGTATGTAACCTCTACTTCAACTCCTCCTTGCTCTTTGGCCTTAATTGCACAAATATCCTACTCACCAACCCCTTAATAGTATCATTCAATTGGGGTGCAAGTCCAACGTGTTTGGCTCCAACATTTCCAAGTATGCAGACCTCAAATTGTACCTATAGGTCATGTGCAAAATATGTAGAGTCAGTCGCCTTGTCGGATCCAAGGTCAACTTTCACACGTCCTTTATCATATTTATAGAGTACTTGAAGTATTGAGTAGTGAAGAAAAAAGACACCTTCTGCAACAAGGTCGCATCTCACCATTCACCATCATGAACCATACAAGGCTCTAGTGTTGCATCACTCACGAACTTCTCCCGCACACCAAATTCTATGGGTAATTTATGTGGGATGCACCATTCGTTATCAAAATCCCCACGCAACCCGTTGTACCATTTTTCAATCCTCGCCTTGTATGTAATCATAATAGTGTTGTCATAGGTATACCCCGCGAATTGAGCTCTGGGATATTTGTTCAATGGTGGGTGTAGACACCAAAATTGGGTCACACTCCCCTTGGTCCCTCATCAAATAATCACCTTGAACACACTCACCTAACCATGGCCCCTTACACCCCACACTAATATTAATTTAATTAAATTAACCCATGATCTCATGATATTTATTATTTAAATATCCTAATTAAGATAATTCTCACACCACCACCTCACCTATACACCTCACCTAGCCACCTCACCCCAAATCTATTCTTAGTATGTTGCCATAACTAACTAAGACCTACCTAAACCCTAAAAATCAAAGCCTACATTCCCTCTAACCACATTCCCACCCGTTACAAAAGAAGCTTCCGTTCTAATCCACGAAGGAAAAGGAATAAGATCCAAGAAATCAAGCGGATCTACCCATTTTAGAAAACCTAGGAAATCCCGCCCTAACCAACGCCGGTCACCCTAAATTGTCGTTGGTCAACCTAGAACTAAGCTTTGCTTACCTTTTATTCCCTTTGCTAACCTTATTTCAAGGTTGACACATTTAGAGGGAAAAGGAGACGAGACAAGAGCTACATGCAAGTAAAACCATCATCCACATGCATGCATCGAACATCCACGGACGTCGCTTATCATAGAGCCATTTTGTGTTCACGGGAATATCCTGGAAGCACCATCACCACACCAAACTTCATCCATTTGATCAATGTCATTGCCATCCAACCATAAAGTTCATATAACAAAAGTATTTTGTTAACAAACATTCATCTACTTTTTTTTTAGTAGACTTTGTTACTTTTATTATCGGTTTCTATTTACACTCCCATTCTCCCACCTATTTCCCTTTTACCCCTCTCATTGATCATTCCTTCACCCACACCATTAAATTGCCCATACCCGATCAAAACACCTCTGAGTATACCTAAGATCTCCACAGACCTTTCCATTACCCTCTTCATTTTCATTTAGCCTCGATCTCTGTCCTTACACCAAGATTTTAATAAGTTTCTGTCACCCGACTGTACCGACGCTGATTACCCATGACCATCGTCGGTCCATCCTGAACCGTCATCGGTTACACTAGACCGACATTGGTCTCTATGTTTTACCCTCAGACCAAGAACAAAGCCTAAATTCCCCACCAAATACCCAAAACAACCCAAAACTAGACCCTAACCAATACCAGTACTCTGACAGAGACCTTGCCCTTCAGATTCAATCATAGCTTAGCCTGTTGTGAACGAATTTGCTTATTGTAGTCAAATGAGATACCTAAATCATTTTAACTACAGTAGGATTTCATTTATTGTTAACATTGAATTTTTTTAAACAATGGATTGACAACCTTCTAGGGAGTATCACACTTCCTAACTAGCATACGTTAGGAAGTCCACTGTCATATGCTATTTAATCTCTTTTGGTGGTCTTGTTGTTCATTTCAGGTAGTTCCTCCTAGCCAAAAGGAAGCTCTCACGATTAGTTGTGGATCAAGAAGTCATACGTACACAACAACCTTCAACCAACTTTAACAGGTATTCCTCCTAGCCCTTTTACCCTTATCTATTTCGTCACATTCCGAGAAATGCTCTAAGAATCAGTGAAACATTTTGGCACACTGGTGGGACCCATTCGAGGTTCCTTGCATTTATTCATTTCTAGGTGAATAATTGCATGTTTGTTTCCTTTCCGAAAGGTTCTCACATTAAAATTTCTCCCCTGGAATATTCTCTTCTTTCTATTTGTCTCAAAGCAATCATGTTTTGGTGCTATAAAAATAATTCTTCTTTTCTTTCATCAGTATTGCATTAGTGAAAGATCATACTCTCTCCCGATCATCTTTTTGTGTCATCGATTTCAATATTTCGATTCGGGATTTAAATCAAATGCATTTCATTCTACTTTCTTGCATTATCTCACATTAAATGAGGGCAACCTATATGTTGGAAGTCATGCCCAGCTGATAGTTGACAAACGAATCATAGAAAAGCACTTTCTTTCTATCTCTCTCTGAGTCTTACCAAACATCACAAAATTGAAAAATACAAACATTCTTAAACAACATCTCACTCGGAAGAAGCTGTAGGTAATCACACGATCATGGCACATTGGGCACCCAACTCATTACTTCTGTCGAGTCATTATCTCAGAGGACAACTTGGCCCGCCATAACATAACCTGAAACCTCTCCTTGTAGATCTCCTTCTTCATAGGAAGCCTTCCTTACCAAAAATCTATTCTAAAGTTCATGGGTCAGGTCTTCTAAAATAGCATAAGTTTCTGAACAAACATAAAGGAAAGAGCACTCTTAGGATCGTATTTTTCTTAGTGTTTCTACCTGGCTTATGTTTTGAGGTGAGAGGACACGTTCTTCATCTTTTTATTTTTCCTTGCAAACTCCTCATCATAGTTGGTGTATTCCAACTTTGTCTGAGTGTGCATGGACCCCATTTTCATCATTCTCAGAATTCTAGGTTTGATTCCACATTTGATTTTAAATCACAACCACCTTTTTCTTCATCTCTATTTTAATTTCACAATAACCGGTGTCGGTCCAACGACCGTCGTCGGCTACCCTCTGATCGTCACCGGTTTTACTGAACCAAATCGATTCTTGTTCTTTTGGTTAAACTACCCAAAGGGACACCTGTTTCATATTCTTTATTACTCAGAGTCTCTGTAAATCTCATCATCTTCTCTGTTATGATAAAATCCATCTACAACTTATCTACTTGGTAGATTATTAGCCTTTTGCCTTATTTTAGAAAACTGTTCTTTTTCCACAGTGACCAACCACAGTTATATGTGATCGACGTCGGTTTACCCTAACCGATATCGGTTAGCCTGTTCAATTTTCTAGCTGAAATTTTTACCCAATCCACCTACAATTGCCGTTTTTTTCTTATTTTTCATTGTATTTCGTGTCATTTACGTAAAAGCAATCCCACCAATTAGTACTCGTTCACATGGTGTTGACTCATAGCCAAGAAAATGCCCTCATATTCCATGCTAGTTGTCAACCACTCCCACCTAGTCCTTCACCACCTTACATTCTATCACCCATGGATCCTACCTAGCCTATCACCATCACCACAGGTGACGAGGAGTTCGCATGACTCCTTAACTAGAACCCTGCCGCCTTGCAGTTATATCTTTCCCACTCATCCAATCGAGATGCCTTTGGTCGAGTTGATATATGGAATGCCCAGTATCTATCCTCCCGAATCTCGTTCCTACTGTGGGTCCCTTCTAGCTCTAGCTCTTGCTACCCGCACCTACCTTACCCCAGTCATTTCGCAGCTAGGCCCTATACCTGCTATGACCGCCACATCTGCCACATCTATTGCACCCATAACATCCACTATACCTTCATCAACCACCTAGAACATAATCTCATCCGTGCCTATTATCTCACATATACCCATAACAATACAACCACCCCGGTGTCAATGACCCCAACCCCATCTCAAAAAATTGTCCTTTCTATTCCGAGTCCTTAGCCCCCATCGCTACTAGAGTCACCTCGACCATTCCACCTCCATATACATACTATTAGTAGCCTCCCGTTTCATCTATCATTCATTCAAGGTACGTAGCCCCTATCTCACTCCCTCATTCTTAACCTACCTATGTGGCATTGCCATATATTGGAATGCCACCTCCATCATATGTTCAACACCAACCCTCTTATGCTATAGGAGGTACCCATCCATCACCACCTACCAATGACCTCATCAAGTTAATGATGGACAAGATGCAGACACTAGAGGCATTGGTTTTTGGCTCACGTAACTCTCTCACCTATGATGAAATTTGCAATGAGCCCATACACCCATCTATTCCTATTCATCCATATCCCGTACATTGGGAGATGCCTAAATTTAACCACTTCAATAGCAAAGAGGACCCGCAACAACATTTATGATCTTTCAAACATGGGTGTTATCTGATCTCCCATGATGACACTTTACTTATGAGGACCTTTCCCATGTCTCGGCCGGGCCGCATTGACCGGTACAGTGGGTTACCTAGAAATTCTATCTACTCATTTAATCAGGTAGCCCAAGCCTTCTTGGATCACTTCTCCATCAACATTGTTAAGAAGGTTACCATGACTGACCTCTACTCTACGCGTCAATATGACGACGAGTCTATCGCAGATTTTGTCACTTGTTGGCGTAGCCTGATCAATCAACTCACATTCCAACTACCACAAACCAAACTCATAGAGCTCTTCATGCGGGCTTATGCTAGACATATTTCACCAACTCTGTAAGTGCAGACTTTCCGAACCTTTGATGATGCATTCACCATGGCACAAAAGTTAGAGATTTGGGCCATCGAAGAAAAGAAAATTCAACTAAGAAATAAGAACGCATCATTTAAGTCAATTGATACCTCTTCTTCTTCGAAACCACAGAATAATTATTCAAAAGCCAAGGGAACCACTAACGTAGTGGTACTCAAGGCTGTCCTAGCACATCCATCAAATCAGGCTAATCCCTCATCTAATCTTTCCCTTGTGTAGAATTTTCAATTCAGACGAGAACAACAGAAATACACCCTAATTGGGGAGCCTTATTATTTTGTTTTAGAAAAGCTCATTAAAGCTGGAGCCATCACCCTTCCTCTTATAAAACCACACACTGGTTTTGATCCTGCTCACCCCACACATGCGTGGTACAAAGAGCACGACTTCTGCAACTATCATCGGGTAAAAGGTCATAATGATGGCAATTGCATCACTTTCAAGAACATTGTCTAAGAAATTCTCGAGAACATCGAGTTAGTCTTAGATAATCTAAACGCATCTGCCAACCAAAACCTACACATATTCAAGAAACCATTTCCTAATCATGCCCCTTCTTCTAATCAAACTGGAGAGACCTCAACTAATGATAGTCATACCCGTGAGGTCCATGCTATTTTCAATGACACACCAATTGCTTCCCAATTACCTCATATTCCTTCTATAAAGGAAATACTAGCCCAAAGTCCTCCACCTACACATGAACCCACTTCACCCATTCCTCCACCCATAGAGGAACACCCTTCATCTCCTCCCTCACCTGTGAAGGAGCCTTCTGTTAACATCGAGACCACTTCACCTTTGGCTTCTCCACCTAGAGAACTGTCACCAGCAGTACCTCTCTGACCCATGGGAGACACTTGTTCATCTCCTCCACCCACAGAGGAGCACCCATCATCTCCTCCACCTATCAAATATCTAGTAGAAATGTCGTTACCTCTAGGTGACCATTCTCCATCAGCCACCCAAGATCATGTTGACTTACTTTCGGCTCTCTTACCCACAGAGGTTGAAGCTAGTGATTTCCTGTTTTTAAAACACATTTTAAGGGAATCGCCATCAGATCTACATCAACCTCACCCATAGTAGTGCCGTTCTCATGCTTAGCCGATCACATGGATTATGTGGATAGAGCCTTACTTTGGGGGCATCTTCTACTTCTTGTCTCGACACAAATGCAAATGCAACTCGCTGACACCTCCATTATCTATCCAAAAGTGTTTCAGCCAACCAAACCAAACACAACCACAACTATCACAAATCCTCCCACGATACCACTCATGTCTTAACTTACACCTCTGCCCATAACCCAACATGCATCTACATCCAAATCCACACCTACATCATCTTCCTTACCTAAACCTATTAATACTATGGGGGTCATCCCAATAGCTAGCCTTACTCATCCACCCATCAAATTAGATTTAGCTACATCCTCCAAAACTAACACCAAATTTAACCCGACCCCTAAACAAAAGAACCAATCTCCTAGATCTCATACCCCAACCTCGCCAATCACACCCTCATCACCTTCACCCCTTCCGTCCATCCTAGGACCTCACCCCTCAACCCTAGCTAAGAAACCCCCATCCGCTAGTAAACCAAGAACGTAGCAGCCCATTTCTCCCTCGCAGACCTCTAATATACCCAAGTGCCCGACACAACCTCCGCCCACACCTATAACATTTTTACCACCCATACCTCCAATACCATCAATAACTTCTTCACTACCCACGACACTTCCTTCCCTTTCCCTTACACCTCCTGCACAACTTGCGCCATCTACCTCCATAGCACCTCGGTTATCCCCATGGGTAACCCACCCTCTTCCACCATCTACTTTTCCCTCTAAATCTTGTGCACCCATATCAACTTTACCCAAGGAGGTGCAACCTAAAGGAAACAATCCGCTACCGTCCAATAAGGTAGTCAAACCAACCACACACTCTATTGCCAGTTCATCTACCATGCCCCTACCCAAGCAAACATGACCAACACCTAAGACCACACCTCATGCCAAGATAGTAACCCAAGCTGCTCCCCCTCTTACAAAGACTCTTCCTATACAATCAGCCACACCTGCACCCAAACTTACATTCACCTCCCATTGTGATCCATTAGCGGGATCCTATGCCAAAATCTTAACCAACCTCTTTGAAACTTATGTCATCACATTATCGCCTCTTAGACCTTATGACCCACTCAAACCCAAACCAAAAGGGTTCGACGAAACCAAAATTTGTGCCTACCATCGTGTGCCAGACACGATGTAGAAGATTGTAGGGCTTTGAAAGCTGATCTTGTCTAGTTGTGTCCTCCTGAAGAAAACTTTGACGATGATGATCTTCTCAATGAGGACCCCATTTTTCCAGCACCAATTTCCATAGTTCTTCCCTCATTGCCTACTCAACGACCAAAATCTCCACCCCCACAACTCTTAGAGCCACCCCCGAGATTTGAAATTAACATGGTTCGTATTAGAGAACTCACCAAACCTCCACCCAAATGTCAGTGTGCCCAACTCATTTCAGAAGGTTCCTTCCCACCTCTTTCCTTTTTCCCTTCTCGTCATTACACCTTTCATGGCTCACCTACTTCATCTCCTCCCCCTCAAATCAATATGATCCACGTTGCCACTGCGCGCGCCGTAATGACAAAGTCAAGGAAAAGGTAATCCATTACGATGGAAAAGTGACAAGTGAGCGTGGGAATCTACAAGTAACTTTTCCTCACACCCGACCTCCCGAGGTCGTGCCGAGATAGCCGGTGGGGATTGAATATGCGTGGGATGTAGAAAAACTAGTTAGGAAATCTGATGTCTTCGATGCGCACTAGTGAAAATTGCGAATCTAAGGCAAAGAAGGCCCTCCTAACTTGAACTAGTGTGATAGATCGATCAACAATGATGGTTTCTCGAAGGCTCCAATCAATATCGAGCTCTAGTGTGATTCGGTCTATGGGTTGTGGAATACGTGGAAAATGACCTGGGATAGTTTCGTGTATGTCTCCAGATAAGGTCATAGGGTGGATGGTAAATATAGTTGAATCTATGGGCAATTCTCTGGCCTAGTCTAGAACTCCTTAGCTTCATTAGCTGCTATGTCTTACAAGGATAACCGTTCGATGATGATAGGTGGAAGTGGAGTAGATCTGAATATTAATGTATGTAGGCCAAAGATCTATGTCCGATTCACCTATGGACTCATTAGGGTCAGTGGGATTTGTTGGTCACAACCATAGATTCATGTTTGTTGTGGTCATGCTATGGTCATGTGTGGATTCAGTCCCTAATCCCTAGTATCCAATAGTCATACACTTTCTCAGCCTCTATATTTAGAATTAACAACAGGTGATATTTTCGAGTATCTCACGGTGTTCGTGCAACCCGAATTCTTAGGTTGGTATCTATATCTATGAGAGTGTCTCCTGTGTCTAGCTGTGGGACCAAAGGATCACAACCAAATGTTTGATCTCTTTCAAACCCTTCCACAGTCATGCGGATATGTATCTAGGGTAATCTGTAGTTTGGTTGATTTGACCAAAATATGTGTGCTTGGTCGTCTTCTATGTTTAACCCATGTAATTGGGGACTGATTTGTTGTAAGTTTACCATTGTTCGGAAGACTTGGATCCTAAGATTCTGATCTATATCAGTTATTGTTTGTGATGAGATTGGGTTGGGGCATGATTGGCTCGAATACGTATTCCCTGGGCTCTCTAGGTCCCGTGATTGTCATACAAAAGCAACAATGTAAACTAAATGCAACAAAGTAAAATTAACTATGTGAAGTATATCTATAACATATATAACTTCTATATTTTTGTATTTTTCTGATGAATTTTATATGATGAAATTGATGGAGCAGCTATTTTAATATATCTAGAAATTGACAATTAATCTAATGACGAATTTAAAACAAACAAAGTAACCGAGTATAGCTACTTGCATGTGCAGTTGTAAATCTATTCTAAACAATGAAATAACTGATCTAATCTATTTGAAAGACTCTCGATCCTACCTCAGAAGTGAGGAATGAATCATAGTCTCTCAGAAACTATCAATCCCCATAGCTTCCCTAGCAATATCGAAAGTAAAATTGATTGAAATAAAGTGATTAGCTACTCTATTTGATATGCTTCTAATTAGAACTTTGAAAGCTAGAACCTAGATTCTATAGAACAGTGGCGAATCCGATGGTGTGTGTGGCTTTGTCCCCTCAGTGTGATCCCCTCGCTCCTTCGTGTTCACGTGGATCCAGAAAAGCGTGTAATGCTAGCATCAATCAAGTAGATATTGGGACAAAGGTAGCTTAGGATACGATCGAATAAAATGCGAGTAGGAGAGAGATAGCGCAAGAGTACGAGTTTGGCTTATGAATTCCTAAGCGGGATTTATTGCGAGTCATGCAACATAAAATGTCTAGAACCGAAACTATCCTGTTTGAAGAACAAAACTGCAACTTTAATGGCTTCCTATTGAATTTTTTTATCTTAATCCAATGGATTGGATGAAATATCAACAACACTTGCACAAGATGGATATGTGGCTTTCTAACAAAGAAAACAACACTAACTAAGCATGCAATGAATGAAACTAAGAATTCTAAGAAAAATGAAAGACTAATCTATTATAATGAGAAATTCGAGGCAAATTTGAGGGACCATTTGCTTGAGCACAAGCCAACTATTTATAGCATTTGCATTTACCTAAGGTAAAACCAAATTGAACTCTTAAACTATAAACAATGGCAAAACACTATTCCAAGGAACCGAATCATTAATGCAAGCTCAAGGTGGTGAAAAAAAAGCGTAAACGTTGAAATTTACATGAGTTGTGTTAAAAGAACATTCTGGAAAACGCGTGAAGGACCACCCACGATCGATCCTGGACGCGGTCACGAGACCACCGCCAGGCGGGCGACGGTTTCAGAATCAAGAGAAAAAGGAAAAGAAAAGAGGGAAAAAGGGAAAAACAAAGCACGCGGGGGCTAAACAGGGCATGCGGGATGATAATGCATACTTGGAGAGCTTTTCCGGATCCCGAACACCTTGCGAGGAGACCTGTATCATCATTGGGGCACATGTTACGTTGTTTCAAGGTGGAGTACCCTACAATTTTAGGTACGTACATATTGCCCCCTCGGAGAAGCGTTTTAGCCATGAAGAGGCATAAAATGGTGGGTCTGAGTATGGCGGTCCCAAAATGGGAAGTTGGAAGCTATACCTGATACGTCCGTGTGTCGAAATGACGCCATCCAAAATTCCCGCTCCCTGTAGAACGAAAAGAGAACTCAAGTGCAGATATACAAGATAGATCGGAAAATAAATGCTAAAATAATGGGAAATGAGGACGTACCATTTTTATGGGGGTGAGAACTTACCTCCGTCGGTGCTCCAAACTCGTAAAAAAGGGTATTCAAAACAAGTCGGGTTCTTATATATGTAAAAGTGGGCCCATTTTCCTATTCATTTCACGCGCGTTGATTTGGTTGGTTTTGAGCTCTGGGACGCACGGTGACGGTTTCTTATGAGAGTAGAGTCAAAACGTTTGTGACGAGATAGCGATCATGCCTCCACGAGCAGATCATCGGCCTGTGAGATCACAGGTTAGTTTTCTTCAATTGGTCATTTTTACCCCCAAAATTTTAAATTGTTAAAATCCTTGTCGTGGGGGGGTTATTTTTGAAAATGTTAGGTTCAAAAGGTCCATCTAGGGGGTGCCTACTAGGTAGGCTTTGTTTTTAGTTAAAATGGTCCTTTTTCGTGTTTTTTTGGCCTTTCTAAGTTATAAAACCCGCGTAGGTTTTCGGGACACGACCGCCGCCGCCGCCTGTGGCAGCGGTTACATGATCGCGCCCTATTCGGGTGGAAATTACAAGACCACCACCCTTAAGGCGGCGGTTCTTCACAGAATGTCAAAAGAACACTTGTTTGAGATTGTTTTTACATTTTTAGCATTTCTATGTGTTTTCATGATTTTTCTAATGTCACTTGGATGCTAACTTGCTTTGTTTTGTGTGTTTTTGGGTGTATGTAGGCGAGAGAGGAGTACATTTGGTGGAGCCGAGAGAGGGAGTGTGATTGGCTCCTAGCAGTGCTAGATGCCCTTTCACAGGATGAGCAGGATACTCTTCAGAGGGCTGGTATACTATGTATATCGCGGGTTCCACATGTTGCACCATCCAGTCACATACTCTGTGACTTATTTTCCTACTGGGATGCTGATCGAAACACCTTCCAATTACCAGGGGTCCGAGGTGAGTGGACCATCACACTGGAGGATGTTTACCATATCCTGGGGGTCCCAATCATCGGGAGATGACTCACCCTTGAGACAGCAGGTTCACGGGCCCAGATAGCACAGTGGGCTTCTTACATGGGAGATGCAGTCATCTCCATGGGTTTGAAGAAGGGGGTCAGAGTTCGGTCTATTCCTAGCTTGCCCATCCCCTTGATTCACTAGGCTATTATGGGGATCCTTGCCTTGAGATTGATCGGGGACAAGGGAGGAGACACTACTATACTGCTGGTCCCCCATCATTGCACAGATTGAGGGTCATGGCCGGATTTACGCCTGGGGAGCAGATATACTTGGGACTACCTACCACGACTTATACAGGGTAGTCCATTTATAGGGGCAGTCCTTGAGCCACCCGACCCTAGTTATGAGTTGGGTTTATGAGCACTTCATTCCTTATGTTAGAGGTGTAGAGGTGACAGATCCCAGAGCTGTGAGGGAAACCAGATGGATAGATATGTCGGTGCTCAAAGCACCTCATTAGCCAGTTGCTTCTCTGACCACCGATGACATGGAGGCCACACCATATCAGACCATGGCAGGCTTATGGGGCGAGGAGGCTCTTACTTTGATCTCCTGCTCCACCACAGGGCAGCTCATTGACAGAGTAGGGCGAGTGGAGATACACCCCTTTGGCGAGTTCTCGGCAGCTTGGCCTACCTTACATGGGCATGCTTCCCCTAGTAGTGCCAGTATACAGGTTAGTTCGAGAGGCCAGAGGGGGTCCTAGAGGCCGGGGTTGGACAGTTGTTACCCCTGGCATTCCTATTGCAGCCAGGCAGGTAGTACGTGCCCGTGGGAGAGCCAGTGCCCCTCAGGCACCCTTACTTCAGATTGCCACGGGTCCTGCCCATAGCAGCGATGACCCCATCGACATAGACTCTGAGTCCGAGGAGTTCACAGGGGGAGAGATAGAGGAGACTGAGGAGGACAGTGATCCTGAGTGGCATGACACTCAGGATATCATGTAGGTAGAGAGGGCAGAGCAGAGTGCAGAGAGAGTGACTCTGGTTTCAGAGGAGCCACTCTCCTAGGGCCATGGTGGGGAGGATGAGTCCGTTGTAGGACACTACGTCGCTCCAGCCACGGGGAGCACCTCAGTCAGCGGCGGCATCTGTCAGTGCTTAACCCTAGAGATCCATCCTGGAGGCCCGGTGATCCGAGTAAGTTATCTTCTCTTTGCTTTGAGTTAGGATTGCTTTAATTGCCATCTCTCCTTTTGTTTACATTTGTGTTTTATCTCTTGTTTTAATTCTAATTCATTTTCTCCTTTGTTTACAGAGACTGTCAATGAGTGGCGAGACTTGATTCATAGGGTATGCACCGATGCCCTGATGATCCCCATGGAGAGGACCCGCACGAGTTGTCTCTGTGGATGCAGGGGAGCCCTCAAGCAGCTGCGGCATATACCGACATCTTTGCCCTTGTCTGGCATGTGGCTAGGATGGTATCAACTCTCCGTACAGAGCTAGAGGGGTATAAGACAGCCGAGCACCTGATGAGGAGTCATTCTCGTGGCGAGATTGTGTCTTCCCCTCGGGATCCTGAGCCCTCTCCAGTGTACTCGCAGCACCGGCATAGCTGGAGTCCTAGACGTGGGCGTGCACCTTCAGAGGGGTCTTATAGGGATTGAGAAGCCACTTGGCTCTCCTAGATTTTTGTATGATATTTTTGTATATCTCGGGCTCTTTGAGTGTTTTGACCATGCTTAGCGCATGATGGCATTGTATAGGAATTTTGATCATATATATATATATATATATATACTTTTGGATCAAACCCTTGGCATTTATGGCTTTGCTTGCATTTCTGTTATGTGAACTATGATGTTATGCTTATATGCTTTTTAGAATGTATGCAACGGAGAACAAATGATACAAATGTTTACTTTCTTTTTGTATTTCATGATGCTGATATATGATAATATAGATACAATGTGATTTTGAATCTTAGTTTCTGTAAGCAATTTTGGATACTTCATATTTGTTTTGGAAAAGTGGTGAAGACAAGCTGATATGATGAGTAGATAGACTTGCCCCTCTCCCAACCCCACGTAACTAGTAAGATGCAAGGGCTCATCACCGAGAGTTGGAAAGGGCACAAGTTATGAAATGCGTTGAAACGATAGTGATGAACAATAGACAAAGCTTTGGCGGAACCAAATTAGGATGCTACAAGTCTACTCCACTCCAGTGACTCCATAGTTTGGGATGCAACTTGCTTTGCGGTTTATCTAGACTTAGATCCGTAGATGGCCACATGGTAGACAAAATCTGGGTTTTAGGATTTTTAATTCTCTTGGAATTTTGAACATCCGATTCATTTGTTTTTGACTCAAGACTTCAAGATTTGAATTGTTTGTTTATGACCTTTTACGTTTGTTTGTCAAGAGGACCCCCTACACTTTGCCCCATGCTACTAGTAAGAAGTGTGGGTTTATCACCATAGGCAAGGCATAGGTGAGTAAGGGCATTTCCATCCTTTCCCAACCCTACATCACTAGTAAGAGACGCAAGCTCATCACCGAAGGTTGGTGGGCAAGGAAATGTGTAAATTTAAAATTTTCTGTTTGATTTATATTTGACTTGTTTACTTGAGAAAATGTCAGTGTGTTCTTATTTCCAAAGAGATATACATACGGGATAGATGTGACACAATGAAGCTTCTAGAATAGACCATAGGCAAGACACCTATCCTAAGAAGAAACCAAAAGTGAGAACAAACCTGCAGATCTTGGTATGGTTACCGTTAAGACTTTGTCATATCTAACTTTGTTTGATGAAATGATTCTGAAATAGTTGATGATATCATGGAAATAGAGAAGTATGATTAGAGTGTTTATGCCGACAACATCATGAGTTTATAATGAATTGCTTTGAGAATAAATTCCTTGATCACAAATTGTACGAAACAAGTGGACAAAATGATCCTAACTATATGAAGATGCAATGTAGATATAACTATACAAGTAGTACTAATTGCTTACGTGTAGAATCGTTTGAGGTGTAGGGAATTGACTATTTCACCAAATTCCTCACCTTCCAGCGTACATAGGAGATATGCGCCATTTCCATAGTCCTTCATGACTCGGTATGGGCCTAACCATTTGGGCTGGAACTTCCTTCCTTCGCAGTCTTTTTGTCAATCCAACTATCTAGCCTTAGAACCGATCACCTTCATATATGTCGCATTCATAGACTTTCTTGTTATACTTTGCCGGCACATCCAGCTAGCATAGACTCGTGTCACCGCTCATCATCTAACCTAGTCTCATCTAAGCTTTCTAGTTGGGAGAGACGTGCTTCTCTGTAAGCGTCTTCGTCCTAGAATCCCTTGCAATGAGATGCGAGATCGGTATTTCAACCTCAAGCGGGAGAATCGCTTCCGCCCCAAATACTAGCAAGAAAGGAGTCACCCCGTTGGTGTTCTTATTGAGGTTTGGTGGGCCCATAAGGCCGGATATAATATCAAATGCCAATCTCATTTTTTTCTTTCACCGTTTTAAGGAGAATGGCTTTTAATGTTTTGTTTGTTGCTTCAGCTTGTCTATTGGCTTGAGGGTAATACAAGGAGGCTGTATGATGGCTTATTTTAAATTTATTGCACAATTTGTGAACTTCATCATTCTTAAAAGAAGTCCCATTATCCGAGATAATGATTTGCAGGACACCGTACCTGCAAATGATTTGGTTCAAAATGAACTTGGCGATTACATGAACTTCCTCGGTATAGTGGTAAGAGGCATGGCCTCTACCCACTTGGTAAAATATTCGGTGGTTGTGATTATGAAATTATGGCCGTCAGTAGATGAGGGAGAGAATTTCCCTATTAAATCTAGGCCCCATGTAGAAAAGGGCCATGGAGTAGTGATTGGTTGTAGAGCTTGTGCCGGCATGTGGATCTCATGGGAGAATTCTTGGCACTTATGACACCTTCGCATAAAACTCTCTTTGCGTCATGTTCTAGAGTAGGCCAGAAATAGCCCATCCGATGTATTTTACGAGTGGTGGCATGGCCACCAAAGTGGCCTCCACACATTCCACTGTGAGATTCGTGGAGAATCTTCTTGGATTCTTCTGTATCGACACATCTTAAAAGCATTCCATCGAATGATTTTCGATAGAGCACTTTCTCTATAACGACATATTTAGCTATGATAATGCATAATCGACTTCTTTGTTGCGATGTAACGCCTTCCTGGATACGTATGATCCATGATGTAATTAATAATATTAGTATACCAGGGACACTCAGAGATGGGAGGTCTATTTTCGATGTAGTATACGCATTCATCCGGAAAGTCCAGATCTACTAGATCACCTCCGTCTAATGGATTATCAGCTAACCAATCCGCGATGATTTGTCCTTTAACAAAATTTTGATTTACAAATGTTAGTTCGAACTCCCCCATTAAGGTTATAAAGCGTCCAACCTTTTTAGACAAGGACCCTTGCGTGAGGAAAGTTTGTAAATGCTCTATCTTTACAATGACCTTTGTTTCTTGATTTAGCATGTAATGTCTTAAGCATTTGGTTGCAAAGACTATGGCAAGGCATTCTCGTTCTGCTTGCGTATAGCGTGTTTCATAGTCGAGCAATGTCCGGCTAATGAAATAGATCACACGTTCTCTCTTGTCATCGTCTTCTTGAGCCAACATATAAGCTAGCGAGACATTGGTGGCTCGTGAATATAAAATTAACGGTGATCCGGCTTAGGTGGCATTAGCGTAGGTGGTGATAACAAGAAACACTTAACTGCGTTGAAAGCTTCATTGCAGTCTTTGGTCCAATCAATGCTATAATATTTCTTGAGTAGATTGTTGATTGGATGAATGGCGAAACTTAAGTCCGGATGAATCTCCTGGATTGCACCAAGTTTTCCGAGAAATGACCTGATTCCAGATTCATCCAAAGGTGGGACCATTTCGAGAATAACTTTAATTTTGGTTGGGTCAACATCGATCCCACGTGATGATATAATGTAACCTAGGAGCTTCCCTCCTGTCACACCAAAGACACATTTTTCTAGATTTAGCGTGACTCCGTATTCTATCAGACGCGAAAGAATGACGCAAAGCACTTCGGATGGTCACAACGCTTCTTGGCCTTGGCCAACAAGTCATCTACATAGGATTCCACAATTTTATGAATAAGATCATGAAATATATACGTCATAGCTCGTTGGTATGTAGTGCCAACATTCTTGAGTCTCGAATGGCATAACAACATAGCAATAGGTTCCCCAAGGAGTTATAAACATGGTTTTAGCTTGATCTTGTTCGGATATTCTAATTTGATTGTATCTTGAGAATCCATCCATGAGAGACAAAAGTTCAAATCCAACTGTTGCATCAACAATGATGTCTATGGATGGTAATGGGAAGTTGTCCTTAGGACACGCCTTGTTAATGTCTTGGAAGTCTATGCAGATGCGTATCTTTCCATTATTTTTGAGAACCGAAACGATATTAGATACCCACTGAGAGTAATCGACTGGTTTGATGAATCCTACTTGGAGGAGCTTTATTACCTCCTCTTTCACCATGAGAGCTACCTTAGGTTTCATTGGTCGCAATTTTTGTTTAACCGGTTTTGCATATGATTTAGTGACGAGGTTGTGCACCGCAATGTGTGGTGCAACCCCTGTCATTTCTTTATAATTAAATGCAAAAGCCTTTTGATGTTCCTTGAGGATCCAAGTGTGTATTTCTACTTCTGATGGAGTTAACGAGGATCCTAACTTTAATATCCTTGGTTCATCTTCCATTCTCGATTAAAGAAGTGTTACCTTCTTCAAACTCAGGCGGGGCTGGAGGTAGTTCCAGATCATCTCCGTTCTCGACTGTGTATATGCTGAGTTCCTTTTGTGGGGGAAGTTCTGTCATGGGATTCCCAAAGTAAGAAGATGAATGTGGGATTAAAGACAAATCTATTACGTGATGGGCGAGATGTAACGCCGCATAGGCGTTTAAGTAATCAAGAGTGGTTGTATCACTATCGATGTGGTCTAGGATAGTAGATTTGTTTTCATTTCCATTTAAAAGAGGATTTGACATTGTTTTTATCAGTGGTTCAGTACGAAGGGATACCATGAAATGGGTGTCCTCTAACTTACTATTTGGAGTAAAGCGTGATGCTGAGGTTGCTATTGAATCGGCGAGAAGATTTTGTTCTCGCGGGATTGCTTCAATTGATATGAAGTCAAACTCCTTGCTTAAATTCAGTACAACTGTTTTGTAGAGTTGTAAGTGCTCGGCTCTGGTTTCATACATCTCAAAACTTGGTTTGCTACCAATTGCGAGTCTCCTAACACTCTGATGTTATCAACACCGATTCTCTTAGCTAAGATGAGGCCAAGGAGGAGGGCTTCGTACTCAGTGCCATTGTTTGTACATTCAAAATTTATTTTAAAGGAAAATGGTAGGACTCTTCCTTTGGGATAAGTAATGATTACACCTGCCCCAGCTCCGTAACGACATTTAGCTCCATCGAAATGGAGAGTCCAATACTTAGCTGGGAATATGGGTGCTAGGATATTTGTTGTGTTAACATCTTCTACCTCTACCATGTAGAGATCTACTGCTGGGAGAGAACTCGACACCTAGGGTGTACCCCATGCCTACATAATCAAATGGTAGGAACATTGGTAGATCTTGTTCTAGCAATTTAACGATTTTGCGCATAGTTTATAATGATACTGTTTCTATAATGTTAGCCTCATCCTTGAGGGCTGGGATCATCTTGACTAGGCTCATAGTTTCAAGATCTGTTGTAGGCACCAACTTTTCTTCTGGTTTCACGTCAGTGGGTTTATTAAGTTGGTTTGTTGGGAGTTCAAACTCCGAGTGCACGCCTGGTCTTCTCTTTAAGTCACCAGTGTATATCGAATGGTTTTGGATCACCTTTGGCCATGAACACCTTTCCTAAATGCAAGAATCTTACTTCTTGAAATAACGTAGAAGGGATAGCCTTCATACGGTGTATCCATGGTCGGCCGAGAATCATATTATAGTTAGTTTCCCGATCTATAATATAAAACTTAGTCAGGATTGTTTTGGGTCCTAAGGTGACCGGTAGTATTATAGTTCCAATTGAAGTGGCTTTAAGGCTGTCATAGCCTCTTAGTGTATTTCGAGTCGTGGAACAATTGGTTTCTCCATACCCTAGCTTTTGAAGGAAAGAGAAGGGGACTATATTAACTGCTGCCCCATCGTCAACCATCACGCATTTCACATAATTGTTATAAACCCACACTTGCAAGTGTAAGGCCGGATCACCTCGCGTGTAATCTCAGCGTCTGTTGGCATTTTGTTTATTTTGAATATGAATTCGGTGTCCCTATCCGGCTGCCCTAGAGGGTGGATATCAAAGTCTATATGGTTCACCTGTGTTTCGGGAGGTGGAGTGATGTTAATTAGATGACCTAAACCCAATGCCTCTAAAAGAGCAGCCCTGTGAGCAGGGAGTTCTTCAATAAATCCAAAAAGGAGATGTGTGAGAAGGTTTTTGTTAGATCATTAATTAAATCATAAGCACCCACGGGCTTTATTAATACTTGTTGGATATTGTCTGTCTCTAGCGGGTAGCTTGGACTTAGCTGAGAGGAATACTCTCGTGTCCTTGTTACAGCTTCTACGGGTAGTTCGACATCTAACTCCAATAAATTGACTATCTTAGGTCATGGCTGACTTCCTAATTGTGGTGCAACTAATGGATTCAGTGAAGTTGAGGCTTCATGATCATTGTTTCCTATAATTACACCCTTGTTTGTCCCATTTGGATTTAACTTGTTATTGTTGTGATTTGGGAGTGGATCATTGAAGATCTTGAGGGGTGCATTTTGAGGGAAACCGCTTTGTAAAAGTATTTGGTGCTGGTGACATAGGATCTGCCAAGAACATATCTATAAAAAGTTGTCTTTGTTCCTCTGGCAAACGTTGCATGAATTTATTGTAGTCACAACACGTTCTAGTGTCATGGCCTCAGATTTTGTGAAAACCACAATACGAGTTAGGATTGTAATTCCTAGTTTGTTGACTTGGTGTATATTGTGGCCTAAAACTCTGATCAAACCGTTGCCTATTAGGATTAGAGTTTTGCGTTTATTGTCTTTGGTTTTAATTCTGGTTTTGATGCCCAGTTGAGTTTTGGTTTGGACCTGTGTAGGGTTTTGCCATTGTTGTTGTTGTTGTTGTGGTTGTTGTGGATGATTAAAATCCACTGTATTGATTGTTGGAGTAAAGTTGTTGTTTCGTTCACATGTTTATTAGCGGCGGAGTATTCACAACATTTACCCTTTTGGCCTGATCAGTTACTCCATCTGTTGTCACTCCATGATTTTTATTAAGGATTTTAGGTCCTTGATTGACATTCGTGGTAGTAGGATAAGTTGTAGTGTTCTGGTTGGAGGTGATTAACCTTCCGTTTGCTCCATATGTTTTGCGACCACTATCAATTGCCGCTTGATCTATTCGAGAGCGCTCTCAAGTACTTCATCATAAGTTCTTAGTGGGAACTTCTGGACTTCTTCCTTCACTTCTCTGAGAGAATGAAGGAATAAATCGCATAGTTCCATCTGATCCATATTTGGAGCACTTGCCGAAGAATAAAGAACTGTACGCCACCTCTGGATGAAATGGGTGACAGATTCATTGTGTTCTTGCTTAATATGCAAGAATTCCTTGATTCCTGTTCTTAATAGTTTGTTCATGTCAAATGCCTTGATGAACTCTGAAACGAGTTGCTTGAACGAATGGATGGAAGCCTTAGGTATTCTATAATACCAATCAAGAGCGATGCCTTCCAAGGTTTTCAGGAATATTTTAGCAACAACCCCATCCCAATGGAGTAATTCTCGAATAGGCAGAGCGTAAGCCTTGATATGTGCATTCAGATCTCCCTCACCTCTGTACTTGGGTAAATCAGGAAGGGGTCTTGGAAGCATGACGCTTCGTATGGTGAAATCTAAGGGCTCTTTCAAGTATTCTAAATATGTCCCTATTGCATAGGTTTCGACCATTGATGGTGCCTGTTGAGGGAGTGGAGGTGGAATGGTTTGTTGACATGGCGTTGCATATGTGTTGGTAGGAGCGTAAGGAAACCCTTGTGGTTGAGTAAAAATGCCGGGAGAGGAGAACATGTCCCCTTGTGGTGATTTGGAATACATGTTTAAGTATGAAGGGGTATTGTCCACGAATGGATTATTTTGTACTAGAATGGGAGGTGTCAGAACGATGTTAGAAATGATGGTTCTAGTCAGCATTTGTTGTGAATATTGAGGGGTCACACCTAACGTACCTATTCCTGTGAGGAGGTCTATTTGGCTAGGATTAGAATTTCCTGCCTACATGAGTTGAGAATGGTGATTTGCACTCGAGCAAGTTCTAACCCCTCACTTTTTCTATTAACGTTGAAATGAATTCATTTGGTGAAGTCATCGTATTTAGCCTTAGCGGCATTTTTGTATATCATGGTGTTGTATAGGCATGTGATATCCTCGCTATGAATTAATCGCTGCCCCGCCAAGTTTCCCAGAGGGAATTTTCGTATGCGAAGTGGCATGAAGGTATTTCCTTGAAAAGAGACCTTGGGTTGTATTTGTAGATTCCTTATAGGTGGGTACATACTCCGAGAGCATTGTTCATTCCCGACATAACATACCGAATGTTCATCATATAAACCTAGGTTTGGGTCTGATTGTCTGCTAATTTGTGGTCTAAGTAGTATCTGAGGAGACGAACTAGATTCTCTTATGAACGTCATATTGTTCGAGCCTGAAGGATCTGTTTGTTGTGTTTGAGCGAGCTGATCCAACTCCTCTGTTTGGAAAGATGAGCTATATATGACCCTTGGAGCTTGTGTTGACAACTGGTTAGTTGAGTAGTTGTGACCCCATACCGAGAGGGAGGGTGATGATTGTCTATTCGGTTGAGCGTAGCATGCCTCAAGGCCTAAGAGAGGCCTACCATATGCATCAAGTCCCGACATATTCGGGGTATATCTAACACCCTGAACTATTGTTACTTCCTCCTAAGCATTCAAGTGTTGATATATGATTTCTTCCGTAAAAAGGATGTGTTCCTTTGATTGTGAAGTCATGCTTGATATGGATTGTATCTTCTTTGCTCTTGAAGATCTTTGACTGAGTCAGGATATGCTTGGACTCTTTTATTTCTTTCATTTTTAGACCTGAGTTTAATCTGATTTTAGGATGAATTGTGGATTTACCCATCTTTATGACTCACCTTGGATCAAAGGCATTGATCCAAGAGATGTTTTAAGTTTATTCTGGATGAACAAAAATTATAGACCTTACGAAGGTTGCAAGGTCTGAATGTGTTGAATGAGCAATTCAGGAGCTAACTCAGGTTGATCTTGTTAAATGAATTGGTTCCCGATATCGTAATATCAGGAAGGTCTAGACCTTGAGCCAGGTAATAAATTCTGGTATATACTGCTAGCTTATTATCAATGCTGGATAGAATCCATTTCAGGAATATTATACTCTGTTGGTTCTTATACTGAACGATTCTATTTGTTAGACCTAGAATGGATTCGTTAAGGTTAATAACCTTAACCTAAACTATAACCTATGGGTTGAATTAGTGCTAATCTAACCTAGCCCTAAACTATAGGTTTAATGCTCCTAAGGTTAGCGACCTAGCACTATGGAAGTAAGACTAAAGTATTACCTTATGATCTAACCTATGTTTCTAACCTAACTAATGATAGTGGATGAAGGGGGACCTATGAAGGGGTGCGAGCCGTGGGCGGGGTTTCCATGGCATTAAATGAGAAGGATAAGCATGAAGGACAAGGGATATGGCGGAGATTTCAAACAGCTATCGAGACCGACGTGGCAGAGTCGCCAAATCTGGAAATGGTCTTTGGTTTGCATTTTTCCATCGCCAACTATGGCGGTCGGTGGCAATGGAGATTGGGCGGGAATCTTGGAGTTAATGTCATTGATGAACTCGGTTCCCGAGCACGGATTGCTCGGGAAGGCATGCAAAATGGAAAACTAGTTGGTTGTTTGGTTTTCCATACGCTCCGGTTTTCTCTCTATTTGATCACTGGTTCTTCGAACCAGTCTACTTGGTGTTGCATGGCAACTATGAGAATAACTAGCTCTTTTCTTTGTCGAGGAAAGTTTATAAGGCATGAGGGTAACAAATTATTGTTGCTGAATCTAACGTGGAAGAAGAGGAGAAGGCTCGAGCTCATTCAGAGGTCTTCCTTGGATTTTTATAGCGAAATTACCAGGCATGATAGGCCCTGACTTTTAAAAATCTTGCTTTACTTCAAATGCTTTCATTAAAACAACTCTGTTCAGGTGATTTCAGTTCAGTTGGTTTGAAGCAATGTTTTGGTTCTTCTTTTCCTGTGGAATTATGAATCTCGGGTTTTTCGAAGACCTTGATGGAATGGTTACTGTATTTATTCTTCCTTTTGGATTCATTTGGATTAAAGACCGGCTGTGCTCTTATTGTTGATTGAACCCTGTTTATTCTTGCTTTGTGAATACTTGAAGTTCTTCTGTTGGGAATGCTTGCTGTGATTATTCTACTTGATTGTGACTATTGTAGAAGTCCTCACTGTGTTTGCAATTTTTGGGATAAAATCCGTCGAAAGTTTGCAAGGAATATCTGCGAAAATGACTCAGTGAGAGTCCTTTTAATGTTTCGTATGTTTTCGTCTTCTGCTTAAGCTTAGTTTTGAATGCTGTTGTTTTGTTGTGAATACTGTTGATATTGACTCAGTTGGAGTCCTTGGAATGTAACTAGTGTTTCGACTTCTGTAGAAGGAATACTTATTGATATTGATTCTGTTGGAATCCTTAATATGTATCTTGTAATCGACTTCTGTAGAAGGAATACTTATTGATATTGATTCTGTTGGAATCCTTAATATGTATCTTGTAATCGACTTCTGTAGAAGGAATACTTATTGATATTGATTCTGTTGGAATCCTTAATATGTATCTTGTATTCCAACTTCTGTCTAAGCTTAGTTGAATGCAGTTGTTTAGTTGAGAATACCGATGGTATCGACTCAGTGAGAGTCCTTGAAATGTATCTTGTATTTCAACTTCTGTTTCGAAGCTTAGTTTTGAATACAGTTGCTTAGTTGTGAATACTGATGGTATTGACTCCGTTGGAGTCCTTGAAACATATATTATGTTTTTAACTTCTGTAGAAGTTTTGCTGTGAGTACTATTGGGATTCTTGAATTGTTGTCGTATGAATTCAACTTCAATCGAAACCGGTATAAAATGTGTGTTGCTGTATAAGTAGGTATACTCGTCAATACCATTAAAATAATGTATGATTGAAAGGAAGTTACGATAGTTGAGCTTGTTGAATGTTATAAACTGCCTTTGAGTAATTGTTAGAAACATTCTTATAGGAGTTTTGTTGTCTTTAGAATGGTTGTATTATTTTGTTCTTAGTCTCTAACATATGAGATGAATAGCCTGATTTATGTTTGGAATTTGAAGAAATGATTTCATTTAAACAGGTTGTTTAATGAGAACAATTGGTGGATTGCAATTATTTTAAGAATTAGTGCTTATCATGCTCAGTTCATCGAACTGACCCATGTTGACAATTTTTGCAGATGGTTTCCGTAAGTGGTAAAGACACACAGATCTGATATGATGTTCAGATTGTTTAATTTGGTTTTATGATGAATTCTAATTTGATTCTCTAAATGTACTACTTGAAGAAGGATGTTCTTTTGCTGTTGAGTATTGTATCAAATATGTTGAATGCATAAAATGTATTTGATTAGCTTAGAAATGAATGAAATGAGGTATTTGTTACTTATGTGTTTGCATTCGTATCTTGATGGATTGAACTTCTTCGGTTCGAATGATTTTAAGAGCATTGTTATTATTGTATATCTTGGAGACATTTGTGATTCTCTAAGTAAGCTTTGCAAAGATTATGTGACTGAATACTTGTGAATGTTTAGTAGTTCTGTTATGTTCTATCTAAAGCTAAATTGGAATTTAGATCACTATCTTTCGAGAAACTAAGGTTAAAATAAACCTCAACAGGAAGCTGAACAGGAAGAATAAATTATTACTTCCTAGTCTTGAACTAAGTCAAGACAACGTTTAATTTGATTTTAAATCACTATATCTTAATACTAATAAGTAAGATATATTTCAGTTTTGAGAACTGATATAAAACTAAAAGGGTATGGTTAGCAACCTTATGTGAAGATTAAGGGCTATTGCCTAGTTTCGTTGATTTAGATTACTGTTTTTCAATGAACTCCTTGATGAGACCTCAATTCTTAATAACTTCTCTTTGCGTAATGGGTTTTATTAAGAAAGGTAATTCTAAGGTAAGGAACCCAGGGGTTGGGAAAAGACTACCCAAAAAGGAGCGTTTTAAAGTATAACTTTAACTCAACGTAGGTAACACCTTAAAGTTAAGTAGATATTTTTGAGGCGGTTTTGGAAGGTTGATGGCACAAGTCAATTGCAGGGTTGTACCTTCGAGAAGATTAGGATCTTCTCGAAGATACAACAATGCAGGTGACTTATGGCGACACCCTTTGCATTGATCATTAAGATTTACACCTTAAACTCGAACAAGTTTTACTCTGGGACTGGTTAGGAATGTGGTCATGTTATAAGGTTACTTGTTGATGCAAAATCACAGCACCCCTGGACGCACATCAGGCTTCTAGGTTGATGTTCAGGCATCTAGTGTGATTGCACAACATGGAAACCTCTCTCCAAGCGTGGGACTTGTGAAACCGAGAGAGGAATCTCCAGAGAAGGCTGGTTCCTGCTCCTAAACTACCTGCCACAAGCTATTCCAGTGCAGAAAGCTAATCTAATCCTAATCTAACCATGCCAAGGAGACAGAGAGAGAGAGAGAAGGGAAAAACAGCAAAAGCCTACACTAAAACGGTGATACACCAGAGAAGGAGGATGTTGAACATCTATCAAAACTGCCATGGGACAAAGAGAGGTGAACAATGGGAAGGATGGATAGATGCATCACAGGCCCAAGGATAGATTTCACATAGAAAATGTCCCAAAACTCCATGAACACGCTCCGGACACCGCAATGAACATTCAAACATGCACAGATACTCTGCAATGAAGAGAGGCAAGAGAGAACAAGGAAAAACAAGAAAGGATGGACGATGCATCACAAAACACATTTTGTTGCTCCGTAAGTTTGCACATGAACATCATTCCATTAATAAGAGGCAAAACGCCATTACAGAGCAGGGAGGAGGTTCTAACTCCATTTTCAACCCTAGAGAAGAAAAGAAGGGAGGGCAGAGCAGAAAGAATGAACAACTTCTTTTTTTTTTTAATGAGCCAAATCTGGCTTTTACATTGCATGGGTCGAGCCCAGGAGACAGAAACGTGGGAAGACGTGCAAGCCCATTCCTCATTGACTGCAAATGCATTAAATCAGCATGGAGGATCTTACCAACCCATACCCTGTCACTTTGAGCAATTTTGGAGGAGAATGCGACCCATTTGTATTAATTTGGCTGCTAAAATGTCACTTCGCCGTGCGAGAAGAAGAATGCGACCCATTAGCATTAAAACGGGTTGTTGAAAGGTCGCTTCGCCATTACCACACGTCGAGCCGTTTCGATTTTCTCTTCGATCGCACTAAAACTCGAGATTGATCCTAATCATGTAGAGCATCTCAACAACAGACTTCCGTTGATATAAAGAACGTGGAAATCTGAGCTCTGGATCAAAAGATATGGCGATCTGAAGATTTAGGGCACGGAACAGATCAAAACGAATTTTAAAATGTTTTCCCGCTCTTCGCCATTTGGACGACACGTGGCACGTGGCCGATTGACGAGCAATTCTCTCTCCTCCGTCTTTCGCGGGCTTTCCTTTTGAAATTGCTTGTGGGCCCCTTAAACTTGGACACGTGGCGCCATTTCATTGGTTCGGTTCGGCGCTCGATAACTCGCCCCTTTGACCTTTTGACTTTTCTCCCGTGAGGACACGTGGCGCTTTCGATTGGTCCTCGCTCATTCGGCTCCTTCACGTACTTCACCTCCATTTGTCCCAGATGTCCCATTTGATTTTGGGCCCTTTGTGCTCATTTCGGCCGGTTCGGGCATTTCGCGTCCATTTGTCCCAGATGTCCCATTTGATTTTGGACCCTCTCGACTCATTTCGCCGATTCGGGCATTTTTGGCCCGCTTGTCCCACTTGATTTTGGATTGTGCTCTCGGCCCTTTTTCGCCCGGTTCGGCCGGTTCGCGCCTTTTTGTCCCAGATGTCCCAATGGCAACCCTCTCAGAGTTGACCAATTTTTCCTCTCTGGCCGAACCGCATTTCGCGCCCGCCGCGTACTTCTGTCCTAGATGTCCCTGTTGCTTTGCGGGCTGTTTGTGCTTACTTCGGCCGAGCCGGCCGGTTCGGGCCTTTTTGTCCCAAATGTCCCGACTGCCCCTAGGACTAGGACTTAGTCATTTTTATGATTTTTTCCTGGATCAACCTACTTGCCTTCTGCAACCTTTTTCACATTTTCTCGAGCTTGCTCTTTTCCTCTCAGACAGGGAACTTCGAAAATATTTGAGGGGACTCTAGCAACATGATTTTTGGCCCCGAATCAATCAATTTTCCTGGGACTTGAATATTCTGATGCATGTTATCAAAATTACCCAGGGGGTGAAATTTTGACAACAGTTTGGCGACTCAGTGGGGTCATCTGCCTGCTAGATGAATGATCAGTAGCCTGAAGCATCCATTGGGCATGGAGTCATGAGTTGCAACCTGCAACTGATCTGAACTTTGAAAACCTCCCCTCTGAGCCACTTGGAAACCCATTGAACCTAGAGTGTCTTCACCAAGATGCCACTGAAATGAACTATGCAAGAGCAAAACCAGCAACACCAAAACTATGTACAAAACTGAAAATCATACATGCCCCAAATGGAACATGCAGAGTGTGCACAAGCACTTCTTCTACTTGAAAGAAACCTAGCTAATCTACTCTAATCTGGAAGCAAAGGCAAGCTAAACAAACCCTGCAACTGGTTGTGAGAAATAACTTCCTTTCTTCAAAATTGGCAGCCATGCAATTGATTTGGCACGATCATGGCTGTTTGGATGGATGGAAAATCAACAAGAAGTCGGGTCTTCTATCCAAATCATCAAGGTATCAATTGAAAAATCCAATACCTCTTTTAGTTGCTCGCATTTGGATTGGAGAGGTATGACAGCTGATCCTTGGTACTTTGTAGCTCATCCTCATGCTCGAAGCAAGCATGATTGGTCAGTGGCTTCTCCTTTGGCTCCAATGAAGCCAAATACCTGATTGGGCAAGGTTTGATCCATTTGATATGCCCATAGCTCGATTTTCAACTCCAAGAATGGAGTTTTCTTGCAGAACCCACTCCGAATGGATGATGTGGAAGAAATGGTGGAATCCTTCTCATTCTTTCTCTTCCTCCGATGAAGAACATGGAAGATTAAAATCTTCCAATTTTGATTCCAAAGGGCTGCTATAAGATGCAGGCTGTCTGCAAATGAATGCTGTCCTCCATGACAGCAGGCTCTGGTGTTTGGAATGTGGATGATGAAAGAGAGAATGGTGAAAACTCAACCGGCTCTTCTCCATCAAAACAGTCCTCCAAATCGACAGTAAACTACCTCATTCTTTGTCTTCTTGCTCGTCGTATTCAACTTCCTCCGTGGTGTCCTCTTGATGTGCAACCTGACCACCATGGTTTGCTTCACTCTCCAATATTGAGTTTGAGAGATCAAACTCCTCTTCATTACTAGAACTTGAGAGAGATGAAGTGGAAAGAAGAACCGAAGGTTCTCCTGTAGCCTGCTTTGTGCTCAAGCCCTTGGATCTGCACTTTTCTCCTCCACAGCTAGGATGTGCTCCTCTTCTTTTAGATTTGGAGCAGCTTCTCCTTCCTCTAATGTTTGAAGGCAATCTTGCTCTTGATTGAACTCCTTCTCCAGCATGAAGTTTGTCAAGTCAAACTCTTCAATTTGCGCTCTAGAGGACAAGTTGGGACTCGCAAGATCTTCTTCTTCTCGCTACAACCAAATCAGTCCTAACCACCATTTGTTCAACCTTAGCCTCTTCTGTAGGCTTAACCATCAAGGGGATCTTTGTCATCCCAAATTTGGTAGCCCAAACCTTCAAGTCATCTGTCATTTCTTTTCATGGGCTCCTCTTCTTCTTGCTGTCCTTGATGACTGATTTTTTCAATTCCTTTTTCCCATATGAAATTGGGAATGCAAGAGGAGGAATGGGTTGAAACTCAACCGATTTTACACTTTTTTGTGGTGGTGGTGTCGGTGAAACCTCTTGTTTCTTTGGAGGAGGGGTATTTCGTTAGTTATTGTGGAGGGGATGACTGTTTGGAAGGGAAAAGGAAAGAAGAATCGAGATGAGGTGGAAGACTGGGGAAGGAGAAATGGATTCAACACTTGGGACAACAGATGGAGGGTTTGAAACTTGACACTTGCTGAAATGAAACAGTTGGGAAAGAGGAAAAGGAAAGGCATGAGATGGTGTGCTTACCCATTGACAAGGTTTCTGAATACTTCTCTCATACACCTCTATTTCTTCAATCCACTTTGCAAGCAAAGGCAGCGTTGCAATCATGAAGTCAAGCTTCTCCTGAGGGCTGTAATGCCTTGGAAAAGGTCCCACCCATGGACAGGGTGCTCCATAACCGATTCCAAAAGCTTTCATCTATGCCTGAGCCCTGGACTGCACTATGTTTACCTCCATCTTTTGGATTTTCTCCAATAGACCAGCATCTTGCATCTGATTGTCTTCATTATATGCATACTCTTGCTCTTGGAAAGCTCCATAGCCAAACTGACTTTGGCACTGCTGTTCATATGAATATGCATGCTGATCTGGAGGATTTGTAAAACCTGTTGGAGGTGGAATATACTGCTGTTGTTGATATGAAATCCATGATGGAAATGAAGTCATGATTGCACAACTTCAAAGAATGAGGAAGAATGAAAGAGATGGAAAGAAGGATGAATGGAAAATGAATGAAAATGAATGGAAAGGAAGGTCTGCAACTTCAGAGATGGTTGTTGACCAGATGGAGTCGCCAGATGTGTTTGCAAGTGCCTCCAAAGGCTGAAATCTTCACAGGAACACATCAACCTGCAAAAGATGAAGTGAAAGACCTCTAAGGTCCCACCGGGCGTGCCAAAACTGTTGATGCAAAATCACAGCACCCCTGGACGCACATCAGGCTTCTAGGTTGATGTTCAGGCATCCAGTGTGATTGCACAACATGGAAACCTCTCTCCAAGCGTGGGACTTGTGAAACCGAGAGAGGAATCTCCAGAGAAGGCTGGTTCCTGCTCCTAAACTACCTGCCACAAGCTATTCCAGTGCAGGCAAGCTAATCTAATCCTAATCTAACCATGCC
This sequence comes from Taxus wallichiana var. yunnanensis, assembly GCA_018340775.1. Classification (NCBI taxonomy): domain Eukaryota; kingdom Viridiplantae; phylum Streptophyta; class Pinopsida; order Cupressales; family Taxaceae; genus Taxus; species Taxus wallichiana. Next base: position 627,415,332 of record CM031242.1, read on the forward strand.
AAGGAGATAGAGAGAGAGAGAAGGGAAAAACAACAAAAGCCTACACTAAAATGGTGATACACCAGAGAAGGAGGATGTTGAACATCTATCAAAACTGCCATGGGACAAAGAGAGGTGAGCAATGGGAAGGATGGACAGATGCATCACAGGCCCAAGGATAGATTTCACACAGAAAATGTCCCAAAACTCCATGAACACAGCTCCAGACCTGCAATGAACATTCAAACATGCACAGATACCTGCAATGAAGAGAGGCAAGAAGAGAACAAGCAAAAATGAGAAAGGATGGACAGATGCATCACAAAACACGTTTTGTTGCTCCAGAAGTTTGCACAGAACATCATTCCATTAATAAGAGGCAAAACGCCATTACAGAAAGCGGGAGGAGGTTCTAACTCCATTTTCAACCCTAGAGAAGAAAAGAAGGGAGAGCAGAGCGAAAGAATGAACAACTTCTTTTTTTTTTAATGAGCCAAATCTAGCTTTTACATTGCATGGGTCGAGCCTGGAGATAGAAACGTGGGAATACGTGCAAGCCCATTTCTCATTGATCTGCAGATGCATTAAATCAAAGATGGAGGATCTTACCAACCCATACCCCGTCACTTTGAGTGATTTTGGAGGATAATGCGACCCATTTGTATTAATTTGGCCGCTAAAATGTCACTTCGGCCGTGCGTAGAAGAAGAATGCGACCCATTAGCATTAAAACGGGTTGTTGAAAGGTCGCTTTCGCCATTACCACACGTCGAGCCGTTTCTCAATTTTCTCCTTCAAACTACACCAAAACTCGAGATTGATCACAAAATCATGTAGAGCATCTCAACAGCTTTCCGTTGATATAAAGAACGTGGAAATCCGAGCTCAATCAAAAGATATGGTGATCTCAAGATTTAGGGCACTTTAATGTATCAAAACGAATTTTAAAATGTTTTCCCGCTCTTCGCCATCTGGACGACACGTGGCACGTGCTGATTGGACGAGCAATTCTCTCTCCTCCATCTTTTGCGGGCTTTCCTTTTGAAATTGCTTGTGGGCCCCTTAAACTTGGACACATGGCGCCATTTCATTGGTTCGGTTCAGCGCTCGATAACTCGCCCCTTTGACCTTTTGACTTTTTCTCCTGTGAGGACACGTGGCAGTTTCTGATTGGTCCTCGGCTCCTTTGGCTCCTTCGCGTACTTTGCCTCCATTTGTCCCGGATGTCCCATTTGATTTTGGGCCCTTTGTGCTCATTTCGGCCGGTTCGGGCATTTCACGTCCATTTGTCCCAGATGTCCCATTTGATTTTGGACCCTCTGGACTCATTTCGGCCGATTCGGCCGGTTCGGGCATTTTTGGCCCGCTTGTCCCACTTGATTTTGGGTCTGGCCCTTTTTCGCCCGGTTCGGCCGGTTCGCGCCTTTTTGTCCCGAGATGTCCCAATGGCGACCCTCTCGGCTAGCTTAGCCAATTTTTCCTCTCTGGCCAAACCGGCATTTCGCGCCCGCCGCGACTTCGTCCCGATGTCCCTGTTGCTTTCAGTCGTTTGTGCTTACTTGGTGAGCCGGCCGGTTCAGCCTTTTTGTCCCAAATGTCCCGAATGCCCCTAGGAGTAGGACTTAGTCATTTTTATGATTTTTTCTTGATCAACCTACTTGCCTTCTCGAACATTTTTTCGCATTTTCTCGAGCTTGCTCTTTTCCTCTCGAGACAGGGAACTTGAAAATATTTGAGGGGACTCTAGAACATGATTTTTGGCCCCGAATCAATCAATTTTCCCGGGACTTGAATATTCGATGCATGTTATCAAAATTACCCAAGGGGGTGAAATTTTGACAACAGCTACCCTCGGAGACTCGGGGTATCTTGACACACTCGGGTTAACTAGGGTTGACCCGAGAATGTCGAGTGTATCCCTAGTCCTCGTGAGCATCCTTATAACGTTGTCATATTATTAATCCATTCATGAGTGAATAACTTGGGGGGGAGAGACTAACGTGAAGTCAAGATAAGACATTCTACATAACATAGGAATGGGGTGAAGGACGTATTCCGATTGACGAGTATGTATGTCGGAGGAATACGAGACATAAGCGATATGTTTCAAATCTTTGGCCAAAGTATCGCAAGCTCTTGCGGATTGCGTCGCCCTATGTCACCTAGTCTAAGGGATGAGATGCCGATGAATAATGGTAACAATTATTCGATAGGTTCCTTGAGGCATGAGCATTCTAAATCCCGAGATTAGGGAAGAGAACCGCAAGAGTGATGTGTTAAAATAAAAATTCCAACTCTTTGATACTCATGAATAGATCAGTAGATTACCAAGTCATGGAATGAATAGATCGGAGGTACTCCGAGTCATTACTGACTACATATGGTTATCTCTGTTATAAGAATGGTTTTTTGATTTGTGAGTTCTAAATTATGTATTTAGAACTAGGAAGCATTTATCAAAATAAAAATAAAAATTCTTGTTCTATTGTACTAAAATGGGGATGTTACAAGATATAAATACCCAGAATAATGGGAAGGAGTGAAGGTGATGGTGAAAGCTGATGAGGTAGATAAGATGAAATAAATGTTATTTTGAAAGAGCAAGTAGAAATATGACTCCAAACCAGAAAGTAGGAAGTTTCACGTTGGGTTCACCAATTTTGTTGGTGAAGCTGATGTGAAGGCTAATGAGGTGGAAAAGATGAAAAGTATACTAATTGGAAGAACAAGTAGAAATATGACTCCGAACCAGAAAGTAGGAAGTTTCACGTCGGGTTCACCAATTTTGTACGATGGAAAAGTGACAAGTGAGCGTGGGAATCTACAAGTAACTTTTCCTCGCACCCGACCTCCCAAGGTCGTGCCGAGACAGCCGGTGGGGATTGAATATGCATGGGATGTAGACAAACTAGTTAGGCAATCTGATGTCTTCGACACGCACTAGTGGAAATTGTGAATCTAAGGCAAAGAAGGCCCTCCTAACCTAAACTGGTGTGATAGATCGATCAACAAGGATGACTACTCGAAGGCTCTAATCAATATCGAGCTCTGGCATGATTTGGTCTATAGGTTGTGGAATACGTGGAAAATGACCTGGGATAGTTTTATGTATGTCTCCAGATAAGGTCATAGTGTGGATGGTAAATATAGTTGACTCTATGGGTGATTCTCTGGCCTAGTCCAAAACTCCTTAGCTTCGTTAGCTCCTATGTCTAACAAGGATAACCATTTGATGATGATAGGGGAAAGTGGAGTAGATCTGAATACTAATGTACGTAGGCCAACATCTATGTCTGATTCACCTATGGACTCATTGGGCTATGGGATTTGTGGGTCACAACCATAGATTTATGGTTGTTGTGGTCCTGCTATGGTCATGTGTGGATTCAATCCCTAATCCCTAGTATCCAATAGTCATATGCTTTCTCAGCCTCATATTCGAGTTAACAACATTGTGTGATCTTTTCAGAGTATCTCACAGGTGTTTGTGCAACCTGAATTCTTAAGCTGGTATCTATATCTATGAGAGTGTCTCCTGCGTCTGGCTATGGGACCAAAGGATCACAACCAAATGTTTGCTCTCTTTCAAACCCTTCCACAGTCATGCGGATATGTATCTAGGGTAATCTGTAGTTTGGTTGATTTGACCAAAATATGTGTGCTTGGTCATCTTCTATGTTTAACCCGTGTAATTGGGAACTGATTTGTTGTAAGTTTACCATTGTTTGGAAGACTTAGATCCTAAGATTCTGATCTATATCAGTTATTGCTATGACGAGATTGGGTTGGGGCATGATTGGCTCGAATACGTATTCCCTGGGCTCTCTAGGTCCCGTGATTGTCATACAAAAGCAACAACGTAAACTAAATGTAGTAAAGTAAAATTAACTATGTGATGTATATCTATAACATATATAACTTCTATATTTTTGTATTTTTCTAATGAATTTTATACGATGAAATTGATGGAGCAGCTATTTTAGTATATCTAGAAATTGACAATTAATCTATTGACGAATTTAAAACAAACAAAGTAACCGAGTATAGCTACTTTCCTGTGCAGTTGTAAATCTATTCTAAACAATGAAATAACTGATCTAATCTATTTGAAAGACTCTCGATCCTACCTCAGAAGTGAGGAATGAATCATAGTCTCTCAGAAACTATCAATCCCCACAGCTTCCCTGGCAATATCGAAAGTAAAATTGACTAAAATAAAGTGATTGGCTACTCTATTTGATATGCTTCTAATTAGAACTTTGAAAGCTAGAACTTGGATTCTACAAAATAGTGGTGAATCCGATGGTGTGTGTGGCTTTGTCCCCTCAGTGTGATCTCCTCATTCCTTTGTGTTCACATGGATCCAGAAAAGCGTGTAATGCTAGCATCAACAGAAGTAGATATTGGGACAAAGGCAGCTTAGGATACAAACTGAATACAATGCGAGTAGGAGAGAGATAGCGCAAGAGTACAGAGCTTGGCTTATGCAATTCCTAGTGGGATTTATTGCAAGTCATGCAACATAAAATGTCCGTAACACCGAAACTATCCCCGTTTGAAGAACAAAACCTGCAACTTTAATGGCTTCCTATTGAAAAACAGACTATCTTACTCCAATGGATTGGATGAAATATCAACAGCACTTGCACAAGATGGATATGTGGCTTCCTAACAGCAAAACAACACTAACTAAGCATGCAATGAATGAAACTAAGAATTCTAAGCAAAATGAAAGACTAATCTATTGCAATGAGAAATTCAGAGGCAAATTTGAGGGGCCATTTGCTTGAGCACAAGCCAACTATTTATAGCATTTGCATTTACCCAAGGTAAAAACCAAATTGAACTCTTAAACTATAAACAATGGCAAAACACTATTCCAGGGAACCATAATCATTAATGCAAGCTCAAGGCGATGAAAAAAGCTGGTAAATGTTGAAATTTACGTGAGTCATGTTAAAAGAGCATTATGGAAAACGCATGAAGGACCGCCGCCTAGGCAGGGTGGCGGTTTTGTAACTGAAGAGCAAAAAGGCAAAGAAAAGAGGGAAAAGGAAAAACAAAGCACGCGGGGGCTAAGCGGGGCATGCGGGATGATAACGTATACTTGGAGAGATTTTCCGATCTGAACACCTTTCGAGGAGATCTCAGTATCATCATCAAGTCACGTGTTACGTTGTTCTGATGGTGCAGTACCCTACAATTTTGGGTACGTGCAAGAACCGACCCACCAACAAACCCTATACCCAACATACCATCTGTACCCACACCTAAAGTCACTATCCACAAATTTCCCACATATCCTATTTCTAATGGGGTTACACAACGCGCGATGCTCAAATAATTACACCAATCTTCTCAAAATGTCCCTATATGACCTCATCCAAACCTCTCAATCCCATCTTGAAGTTGTCATGGATGTTCTTCAATCTATTGAGGTTTTACCCAATGATGCCACATCCGTAACCTCCATTATTACACCTCTTCACGTAGCCTCTCTCACCAAATTACCACCTTCTTATACACCTTCACCTACTCACCAAGTAGCCACCCTCGCCTTCTCGGATGAAGAGATTGCACCACACCAAATTGATGACCCCGATCCAACCATTTTCATCTTTGTCCATATTGATAATATACATATACGACATGTTACGATCGATGTGGGTGCTAGCATTAACATCATCTCCTCCCATGCATTCGACCAAATGCACATACCCAAAAATTAACGTTCATGAGACGTTCATTCAATGACATTATAACTTCCACACTTGCACCGTCATCTTCCATGTTCACGTGGGCCCCGTCGCTTCTAGAGTTATTTTACATCTTGGAGGAGGAATTTCAATATAACTTGTTGCTTAGTAGAGCCTGGATTCATGTCATGGGTTGTGTTCCTTCTACTTTGCATCGTTATGTGAAGTTTGAGAATGAAGGGCACACCTATACCATTCTAGCTGACCCATCACCTTTCAAAACCTGCGCAACATGCCTTAAGAACCCAATGATGTGCTTGTACCCATTAAGGCATCCACATCCATGACCACTTCCTCTTCACCCACACCTCTACTCACTAGTGCCCACCGCTACCTCAACTCGCACTTAAATCCTTCATTCCTACCATTGCCATGACCTCCACCGCCGACCCATTCACCTCCCAATCAGCTAGCTCCACCTCTTCTCCAATCTCTAACACATTGTCTATCCCATCTACCCACATATCGACTCACTCGATCCTTGGAAGGTGTTTTTCAATGCCTCACTCTAGGGAGTATTGCCTATATAATGTCAACACATTCCTTAATCCACAAGAGTATGGAAGCCTTCACCAACACCCTCACTACGATCACCGCATGAGAGAGTGTCTCCTTTACGGTCCTCCCTACCTTCACACCAATCTCACCTATGGGGACTTGATACTTCCACTTATACACCCGAACCACCATAAAAACCCACCCCTTTTCTACCGACCTCTAGTCACTCACCACCATTTTTTCCCACACCTTCCTGCACCGATGTGCGTGGAAAGGTTTTGGTTTTGGATTTTACGAGCAAGTCTATCATATGGTCATTCCATGTACTACCCATAAACATAATGACCGTAGTGGTATCACTTTACTAAACTACCTACCAAGTGTTATCACCGAATCACAACACCCATGTGCATTTACTCGAACTCACAAAGGTGTGATTGGATAACATGGTTACTATCTCTAAGTTGTGGGACTTGCTACTTGAGATAGACCTCCAAAGAAAGTCAGGTTCTTGCTCCTAAACTACTCCGCCACAATCTACTCTAATGCAGGATAAGCTAACTGCTCTAATCTAAATTTCTAAGGGACCAGGGAAAGAGAATACATAAAATGAAAGCCTACACTAAAGCGGTGATACACCGTAAAGGAGGATGGGAGAGTAGTCTCCAAATGTGTGAAATACGAGGCAAAGTTCACACTAGAAGAGGTGACGACAGCTTCTCCATAATCTAGCAAAATGCATTCACAAAGAATATTCCAAGCACACACAATGATAATGAATTTCTGCAAGAACATAATAATAGACACAATATTCTTGTAGAAAGATAAAAGGGGGAAGAAGAATGCAAGAAAACACAACAGGGGAAGATACATCCACAAACTTTGTATTTTATTGCTTCCTGGTATGCACAGTTCAGTCTATTACAAGATAAGGGCCTGGATCACCATGCAAGGAGTCCACTACAAGGGCCTGCAACACACTCAAGCTTCTTCAAAAAATTTTGGCGAGTTTTTCTACCCAAAAACTCTCCCCTTTTACAATGAGCCCAACACTCCAATTTATAGAAAAATGAGAAGGAGAAGAGAAGGGAAAATGGAAATCCCGAAATCTATCCTTCAACCACCTATAAGAGGCATTAAATTGAGTGGAATGGTTATACATTACTTGTAAAAGGCTCCCCATACTTGTCCCATGTGTCTGCAAAGAGAAAGAATGATGGCCATGCCTCTTAATTGCACTCCAAGCTACCAAATAAAACACCATATTTATGAACCCGGCCACGTTTTCTTAAAAAACTCAATCAATTTCTAATCAAATCTAGAATTTCTTGATTACTATGCATCGGGCTCAGAACCACGATTCCAAGTGTACCAATTTTGTGTGATTTCGTTGAGAAATGCAAAAGTTATGGCCTTCTCGAGTGCGGGCAGCTATTTTGGGCCCAGCAGGGCGTTTTGTCAATTGACGGAAAGAGCATTGGTCGAGCCGAATATGTTTCTTTTATTTAAATATTTCTACCCTCATTAAAAATAAGAAATCCAATTTTTGTGGCGTAGAGGACGTCGTGCTCGCTCCGTAAAAGTCTAATTTTATCAAAATCGGAGCTCGGAGTCAAAAGTTATGGCCGTTTGAAGTTTCCGGACCAAACGTTGACTTTTCTTCCTGTGACACGTGTCATGATTTCATTGGTTCTCGGCCCTGCCGGCTCTTTCGCGCCCTTCGCGTCTTTTTGTCCCAGATGGCACAGTGCTGCTTGTGCTGATTTCGGGCGGACCGGCCGGTTCGCGTCCATTTGTCCCAAATGTCCCAGTTGCCTTCGGACTGTTTGTTCCCATTTCGCCCGGTTCGGCCGGTTCGCGTCCTTTTGGCCCGCTTGTCCCACTTTGTTTCGGACTGCTTGTGCTGATTTCGGGTGGTTCGGCCGGTTCGCGTCCATTTGGCCCGCTTGTCCCACTTTGTTTCGGACTGCTTGTGCTGATTTCGGGCGGTTCGGCCGGTTCGCGTCCATTTGTCCCAAATGTCCCAATTGCGACCCTCTCAGCAGTTAGCCAATTTTTCTCTCTTTTGGCCGGATCGGCTTTTCGCGCTGCGCGCGTACTTCTAGCCCGATTGTCCCAAATGCTATTTGGGCCGCCTGGAGGCTTTTCGGCCGATCCGCGCATTTTTGTCCCAAATGTCCCAATTGCTCCTAGGACTAGGACTTAGCCGATTTTCACAATTTTTTCTGGATCAACCTACTTGCCTTCTGCAACCATTTTTCGCATTTTCTCAGAGCTTTCTCCTTCCTTCTTTGGCCAGGGGAGTTAGAAAAATATCTGAGGGAACCTCAAAAACATAATGTTTTCTCTAAATCAATCAATGTGCCTGGGACTTGAATATTCTGATGCATGTTATCAAATTACCCTGGGGGGTGAATTTTGGATAACAATTTGGCGACTCAGCGGGGTCATCTGCCTGCTAGATGAGGAATGACCAGCTGCTTGTAGCAATCCATTGGGCATGGAGTCTATTTGATAACCTCTCAGCTGATCTGAAAATTTGAAAACTGTGTCCTCGAGCCATTGAAACATTCGTTGAGCTGGTTTTCCTATGGCTGCAAATTCTTTTCCAGGAGCTTGATGAACTGCAAACATGCACATACTAGAAGCAATAGGACATGTGCACAAGCACTTAGGGAAATAAAAACTACTCTAACAACAGTACAATGTGCATAAGCACTTAGAGGAATGGAAATTCTAAATTAATATTTACAAGGGTGAAAATCTATCTTTCTAGTAGCGCGTTTGAGATAGATCCCATTGACCGGAATCTGCAATTCTTCACCATCCAACTTAGCCAGTCGGAAAGCATTGCTACCTTTGCATTCAATGATCATGTACGGGCCACTCCAGATGGCATCAAACTTGGAGTGCTTTCCTGGTTTTGCACGATCAACATCCCACTTCAGTACCAAATCTCCAGTTTGCAATATCCTGGCCTTAGCTTTCTTGTCAAAACTCTTTTTGACCAATGCTTTATCTTTTTCTATGGTCTGCATTGCGTGCTCTCTTGTCTCTTCTAATTCCATCAGCTCTGCATACCTGATTTCCATAGGTTCAAACTCAGCTAGTTCCAACTGTTTCATGAGTTCCAATGCTGGCAACTCAAGTGATATAGGTAGAACTACTTCTTTCCCGTATACAAGCTTGTATGGAGAGCTTCCTGTAGATCTCTTGGGTGTGATCCTATCAGCCCATAGGGCTGATTTGAGCTTTGCGTGCCAAGTTCTTTGGTTTTCATCCAGAGTCCTTCTGATGATCCTTAGTAGATTCTTGTTTGTAGACTCGGCTTGGCCATTACCTTGAGGGTAATAGTTCGATGAGTCAATTTCTTGAGATACACAATTCTTGACAGCCCATTCAGTGATCTTTGTGCCAAGGAATGCCAATGCATTGTCTGATATGATAGTGGCAGGGGCACCAAACCTCGTGACTATCCCTTCATAGAAATCTAAGATATTAGATTCATTTGCCTCCTTGAGTGCCACTGCTTGGTCCACTTGGTGAAATAGTCTGTTGCTGTTAGTATCCACTTGTGGCCCTGACTTGAATTGGGATTGATAACCCCAATGAAGTCCAATCCCCATTGCATGAATGGCTGATTTACTGAAATTGGACGAAGGGGCAGCGCTGCTAACCTTTCTTTTCCTGTGAAGAATGCACATTTCCTGCATTTCTTGACCCATGAGTAGCAATCGTTGAACACAGTTGGCCAATAGTAACCAGCTTTCATGATTTTGAGAGCTGTCACTCGCGGAGCAAAGTGGCCTCCTGCTTCCCCGTCATGGAACTCGTGTAAGATCTTCTCAACTTGACCTGTTCCAATGCATCTTAATAGAACTCCATTGATGTCCCTTTTAAACAAAACTCCATCAACAAGCACATATGGAATGGCTTGTAATCTGAAGTATCTCCTCTTTGCTTTGCTCACTTCTAGGGGCACAAGCCTGTTTGGAGGTAATGCACCAAGTCTTGAGTCCAACATGGGATGGGTGCATCATCAGCTGGTTGTTCTTGATCATTCTGTAGTAGCAAGACAACATCCTCTTCACTTTTTGACTCGTCTGGTTGTTTGGAAGCGAGCTGCTCACACAAGCCTTTGCCACGAACCAGCTTGGTCACTTTGATTTCAATATCATATTCCATCACCCGAGTGATCCAACCTGCTCTCTTCTCATTTAAATCCTTGTTTAGGAGGAAGTCCTTGACGCCAGCATGAGACACCAGCAGTTGAATCTTATTGTTTGAGACCAAATGTCTGAACTTCTTCAAGCTCCTGATGACAGCAAGGACATGCTTTTCGATGAAAGAATACTTTATTTCATAATCTTCCAAGGTTTGACTGAAGAATGCTATGGGCTGTTCTGAACCTTCTCTATTCAGCTGTGTCAAGATAGCTGAGATTGTATCTGATCCTCCAAATGCATACAACATGAAGTCCTTTGAGAAATCTGGGTTGATAAGAGTTGGAGCTTGTGATATTGCATGCTTGATGCTTTCAAAACTCTCTTTGCCTTCTGCTGTCCATTTGAATGCCAGACTCTTCTTCAACATCATTGTTAGAGGCTTCACAAGAGTGGCAAAATTAGGCACAAATCTGCGGACAAAGTTTATCCTTCCTAAGAAGCTTTGGAGAGATTTCTTGTGGTGTGGTAATGGAAGCGTTCGGATGGCTTCAACCCTCTCAGGATCAATTGTTAGCCCTTCCCTAGAGACAATGTGGCCCAACAGTTTGCCTTCGTGTGCCAAGAATACACACTTCTTTGGATTCAATGACACTCCAAACCTTCTACACCTCTGAAACACTTGTCTGAGGTGAAAGAGATGGTCTGCTGCATTCTTTGAGAAGACAGTGATATCATCTAGGTATACCAGCACTATCTTGTTGATCAAGCCTTTGAACGCCATATCCATAGCTCGCTGAAATGTTGCTCCGGCATTTGACAGTCCAAATGGCATCTTCTTGTAAGCATACGTGCCCCATTTTGTAGTGAAGGCCGTCTTGAATTGATCTTCTTCCTTTACCATTATCTGATTATAGCCTGAATATCCATCTAGCAATGAAAACCTTTCTGAACCAGCTACAACCTGCAATATTTGTTCCATTGATGGAAGCGGATAATGATCTTTGAGTGATGCTCTATTTAGATCGCGAAAGTCCACACACAATCTTATTTCTCCGTTTCTCTTTCTTACCGGCACCAAGTTTGCAACCCAACTTGAGTGTTTGATGGGGAAGATGATACTGGCCTCAATGAGCTTGCCTAACTCTTTTCTCATGAGAGGCTCGATATGAGGATTCACTGGCCTTTGCTTTTGCCTGACAGGCTTGGATTCCGGATCCAACTCAATAGTATGTTGTGCCAACTTTGGATTGAAACCTCTTAAATCTTTGTAAGTCCAAGCGAAGACATCTGGGAACTCTTGACAAAGCTGAACAAAATCAGATTTCTCTTGTGAGGTACTTACCTTGCCAATCTGCAATGTCTTGCCTTCTTCCACAAAAATAGGCTCTGAATCTTCACCCTTTACTTGAATGTTCGCTTTCTCCTTCCGGAACTGATCATTCGGGTTGAAGATTGACTCTAGCGTTATGAGGCCTTTTGGTAATTTGTTAGTCCTCAGCTGTACCACTTGGTCACCATACTGCTGCTCCAGCTTGTCTTGATTTCTCATGGAGAACTCAGCTTCTTCTTGCAGGAAATTAACAATTTGCTTGATCATTCTCAAAGACTTGCCAACTTGTGTTGTTATCCTGGAACAGTACTGGTCTCACAACCACTTTGATATGAGGCTGAGTTTTCTCACTTTTGATACTTTCTACGACATCAAACGCAGCCCCAATTATTTTGCCACTCGTCAATGCTTCATTCTTTTTCTTGGGATGGAAATGATGCTAAAAGCTTCAAAATCTTCAATAAGATCCCATACCCGATTTTTGTAGTTCTTCAACAGATCATTTTTGGCAGCATTTTTTCCTTTGACTTGGTTTATGATCAGCTCACTATCACCAAACACTTGTATATTCCTGATGCCTTTCTTCTTTGCCCAGTGCAGTCCATGAATTAAGGCTTCATACTCAGCTGTGTTGTTTGAACAGGAAAACTGGAAACGGAAGGCTGAGTAATACCTTATACCTTGCGGTGAAATGAGCATAGCTCCTCCTCCGCACCTTATGCTCGCTCCTTGACCCATCAAAGAACAATTGCCATAATTCATTCTTGTCCTTATGATCTCGGCTTGGTGATCTTTGGGAATAGGTTGACTTTCTTCATGTATGCAATAGACTCCTAGCTCGATTCTTCTATTTCTTGATAGGGATCAAAAGCATGCACTTTGCTTGCCCATTCATCAAGAGTCAAATCTGGGATGCTTCCAACCTTGGTGTCGACTTCATCGGTGCTTGGATAATCTTATTGATCAAACGTTTGAACAGGTTGGTATTGATTTGGCTTGGAGTGTAAGGCTCAATATGAAAGTTTGCAATGGGTTCAGACCTGATTGTGGCTTTCGTTCCATATCTTGTTCTGAACAACATGTGTGACCAATCCGCCGAAAGATAGCCTCCAATTTTAGCAGTGAAGTCTCTTGACAAGCACAATGCAAAGAGTGTGTGGCAGTCTATAACTTGACACATCTTGTAAAACCACAACATTTAGACATGCGTGCGAGTAAGACTCAAATTTCTAATCACTCCAATCATTTCGCTATTGCAGTCCCATCCAACTGCACTACTCCCTTAGATGTTATTTCATACTGGAGCCCTAACTGATCAGCTATCTGTTTAGGCATTACTGAGCTACTTGCCCCGAGTCTATCATGCAATTGTGCACTAGCTGATTTCCAATGATTAATGAAATATAGAAAGGAGGGGGTTTCAACATCTTACCTTGTTGTCCTCCATGACTTCCTTTAGATTGGGCAGCATTTGTAAGCACTTTGTCTTGCATCTGCTGATTTGAAGCTGGCCAGTCCTTCATGGTGGCTTGTAACAGATCTCTCTGTCCTGGGATAGATAGTGATTCCCACATGGATATGTTGACGTTTGTTTTCTTCATCTGATCGATGATACTAAATGGAGATGAAGTACCCTTTTGTTGTCCCTTGGTTTACACATTCACCTCTTGTGCGTGGGCAGCAACAGCTAGCATTTGAGTTGGTTTAGGAGCCGGTTTGGATGCTCCTTGTATGTTTGGAACTACAGTTTGCTTGCCAGTGGCTTGTGGAGTGGTAGAAGGTTGTGGATTACTCGAAGCCAATGGTTGTTCTTCACCCAAATTTCTCCTCTTTGACCTTGTGTTGGCTGCAACACTTTGAGAGGGTATTTGATTCATACCACAGAAATCCTCAGCCTCAATTGACAAGAGTAGTTTCGTTCGGAGATGTTCCTTGCTGAGGTGCCCCTTGCTGCTGGTCTTCTTCGTGGCTGGACTCTTGTGACCCACCAATGGTTTGCACCATCAGAGCCTGATTTAATGCACCGTTAAAGCACATTGATTGGTTATGTGGTATTGATCGCACGGAAACACCAATCATATTCTTGGGCCATATTATTTTGGACTGGCACCAAAGCTCTGGATGCAGATGCAACATTGGGATTATAGGGCTGAAATGGTCTGTTGGCAGGAGGCCTTGCTTGATTCTGATTTACAGCTGGATTGGGTGGCCTTTGAGGCTGATATGGCTGCCTATTAGGTTGAGCTTGAGGCTGATACGAAGGTCTAAAACCTTGAGCTTGCTGTCTTTTGAGTGTAACCAGCTCATTACCTAAATTTTGCAGTTGTTTCATGACTTCTTGAAGTTCATTTGAGGCACTAGAAGATGAAGTAGAAGCTTCATTTGAACTTTGATTTCTAGGAGTGGGAATAGGAGCTAAGACAGGCGCTTGGCTAGTGCTTGGGCTCTCTAAACTTGGATATAATGGCATTGGGGGCCTAGGAGCCAGTTTACCAGCTTGAATAAGACAGTTTTCAGCTCTAATGGCAATACTATAAGCAGCAGGTAAGGTTGTGCCTCCCATAGATTGAATTAACATAGAAATATCAGAATTCAAAGCTTTAAGATAGTATAGAAAAGCACCTTCATTGTTGGCTTGATACACCGGAATCCTATCCCAAGACCTTTGAAATCTGAAGTTGAAGTCAGTCAGCTGCTCGTTGGGGGCTCTCTTGATAGTTGTCAATTGTTCTAGTAGAGACAAATTGTCTCCCTTTTCTCCAAACTGCTCATGGAGAACTATGCATAACTGATTCCAATTCGTGATAGAACCAGCTTCAAGGCTTCAACCATTGCGGTGCCTTCCCTTTGAACGATGATGCCGGCGGTTTGTGACCACATCCATTTCATTTATCTCATGGATTGCCTGAGACGTTAGCAATGTCTTTGACATGATCACCGGAGTGGTATGATTTTCTCCGGTGAAAAATGGAATGTTCTTCAATCATTGCAATCGGAACTAGATTCTGTGCATTGAGGGCAAGTGGGTGCTTTGCCAGTGAAATTGACAAAGGGATTTAGTGGTTGCACCATTCTGATTGGCCTGAGAACCCTTGTTGATGCGAGAAAAGGTCTACCAGGTGGAGGTGTAGACAAAGTTCTATTAGGTGGAGACGCAGATCTTTGAGCTCTTCTTCCCCTTCTTTCTCTGCCTGGAGATAGATGCAGATAAACAAACAATCCTTCCTCCCTAGTTCTTGACCTGGTCTGTATTCTTCTCATAAATTTGCCAGGCTTGGACTGCAGAAACAAAGAGATTATGCCTCTTTTGGAGTCGCCAGATGTGCGATTTTAAAGCTCCTTCAAAGCTGGAACTTACAACAAGTGCACATCAATCTTGTTGCAATGAAAGTGAAGACCTCTAAGGTCCCACCGGGCGTGCCAGAACTGTTATCACCGAATCACAGCACCCCTGTGCATATACCTGAACTCACAGTGTGATTGGATAACATGGGTACTATCTCCAAGTTGTGGGACTTGCTACTTGAGATAGACCTCCAGAGAAAGCTGGTTCTTGCTCCTAAACTACCTGCCACAATCTACTCTAATGCAGGATAAGCTAACTGTTCTAATCTAAATTTCCAAGGGACCAGGGAAAGAGAATACATAAAATGAAAGCCTACACTAAAGCGGTGATACACCCAGAAAAGGAGGATGTGAGAGTAGTCTCCAAATGTGTGAAATACGAGGCAAAGTGCACACTAGAAGAGGTGACGACAGTTCTCCATAATCTAGCAAAATGCATTCACAACAATATTCCAAGCACACACAATGATAATGAATTCCTGCAAGAACATAATAATAGACACAATATTCTTGTAGAAAGATAAAAGGGCAAGAAGAATGCAAGAAAACACAGCAGGGGAAGATACATCCACAAACTTTGTATTTTATTGCTTCCTGGTATGCACAGTTCAATCTATTACAAGATAAGGGCCTGGATCACCATGCAAGGAGTCCACTACAAGGGCCTGCAACACACTGGCTTCACAAAACAATTTTGGCAGAGCTTTGCTACCCAAAAACTCTCCCCTTTTACAATGAGCCCAACACTCCAATTTATAGAAAAATGAGAAGGAGAAGAGAAGGGAAAATGGAAATCCCGAAATCTGTCCTTCAACCACCTATAAGAGGCATTAAATTGAGTGGAATGGTTATACATTACTTGCAAAAGGCTCCCCATACTTTTGTCCCATGTGCTTTGCAAAGAGAGAAAGAATGATGGCCATGCCTCTTAATTGCACTCCAAACTACCAAATAAAACAACATTACGAACCCGGCCACGTTTTCTTAAAAAAATCAATCAATTTCTGATCAAATCTGGAATTTCTTGATTT
This sequence comes from Taxus wallichiana var. yunnanensis, assembly GCA_018340775.1. Classification (NCBI taxonomy): domain Eukaryota; kingdom Viridiplantae; phylum Streptophyta; class Pinopsida; order Cupressales; family Taxaceae; genus Taxus; species Taxus wallichiana. The sequence continues at coordinate 627,431,437 of CM031242.1, forward strand.
TTTTGCATCGGGCTCGGAACCACGATTCCAACGGTACCAATTTTGTGCGATTTTGTTGAGAAATGCAAAAGTTATGGCCTTCGAGTGCGGCAATGCTATTTTGGGCACTGGCAGCGTTTTACAATCGAATTGACGGGAAAGAGCATTGGTATTTGGAGCCGAATATGTTTCTTTTATTTAAATATATCTACCCTCATTAAAAATAAGAAATCCAATTTTTGTGGCGTAGAGGACGTCGTGCTCGTTCCAGAAAGTCCAATTTTATCAAAATCGGAGCTCGGAGTCAAAAGTTATGGCCGTTTGAAGTTTCCGGACCAAACGTTGACTTTTCTTCCTGTGACACATGTCATGATTTGATTGGTTGACGGGTCTGCCTGCTCTTTCGCGCCCTTCGCGTCTTTTTGTCCCAGATATGCACAGTCTTGCTTGTGCTGATTTCAAAGCGGACCAGGCCGGTTCGCGTCCATTTGTCCCAAATGTCCTGGTTGCCTTGATTGGATTTTGTTCCCATTTCACCCGGTTCGGCGGTTCGCCTCCTTGCAACTGCTTGTCCCACTTTGTTTGCATCGCTTGTGCTGATTTCGGGTGGTTTGGCCGGTTCGCGTCCATTTGGCCCACTTGTCCCACTTTGTTTCGTGCATCGCTTGTCTTGATTTCGCGGTTCGGCCGGTTCGCGTCCATTTGTCCCAAATGTCCCAAAGGCGACCCTCTCAGCAGTTAGCCAATTTTTCTCTCTTTTGGCCGGATCGGCTTTTCGCGCCCGCCGCGTACTTCTGGCCCGATTGTCCCAAATGCTATTTGGGCCGCCTGGAGGCTTTTCGGCCGATCCGCGCATTTTTGTCCCAAATGTCCCAATTGCTCCTAGGACTAGGACTTAGCCGATTTTCACAATTTTTCCTGGATCAACCTACTTGCCTTCTGCAACCATTTTTCGCATTTTCTCAGAGCTTGCTCCTTCCTTCTTTGGCCAGGGGAGTTAGAAAAATATCTGAGGGAACCTCAGAAACATGATGTTTGCTCTGAATCAATCAATGTGCCTGGGACTTGAATATTCTGATGCATGTTATCAAATTACCCTGGGGTGTAAATTTTGGATAACACCAAGAAGGCTCGCATTTAACTCATTGAGGATATCAGCTTCTTCACTTGCTCCACCTTCTTCACCACCTTTACCAACATATTCAATGGATCTAGAATCCATTCCTCCTAATTTTTTTTTTCATAAACACCATTTCCTTGGGGCCTCTGACTTATCAATGTGAGGGTAAGATTCCCTCTTCTCTTCCCTTCCTGTATCCTAAAATGATCGATGACGATACACCTTCTATTAATGTCATTCAATATCAGAATGATGAATCTATACTCACCTATCTTGGTGTAGAAGACTCTTATATTCATCGGTTGTTACCATCTGAGACACAAACCATGTTGAATGAATTGACTATCAAATCAACATCCACACTCAGGATGACCCGCACATTCTAAAGATTGGCCAATCTTTAGATACTACTTGAACAGGAAGCCATCACTTCTTTTCTCAAAATCATAACCATGCCTTTTCTTGGTCTTACGTTGACATGACTAGTATTGACCCCACCATAGTGGTCCATAATATTGTAACCATTCCTAATGCCAAACCCGTAAAACAAAAGTTGAGGAAAATACACCCTCGCATTGCTCTTCTGGTTAAGGAAGAACTTTAGTGCCTTCTTTCCTGGTTCCTTCATCTTACCCATTGATTATCCCCAATGGATTTATAACATTGTTCTTGTCACTAAGGTGACAGGGGCACTTCGCATTTACACAGATTTTCGTGACCTCAACCTAGCTTACCCCAAAGATGACTTTCCTCTACCCGGTATTAACTAGTTGGTTAAACTTACTGCTGGTCACGAGATGCTATCACCCATGGATGGTTTCTTAGGTTGTAACCAAATCTTGCTTGCCCCAGAGGATCAACACAAAACCGCATTCATCACCCCTTGGGGGGCCTTTCCACGATATCGAGTCACATCTTTTGGCCTTAAAATGTTGGTCCCACATATTAGCGGGCTATGACTTACATCTTCCATGACATCATGCACCATATATTGGAAGATTACGTAGATGATCTCCTTGCCAAATCTAAACACCGCTCCGAGCACCTCACCATCCTAAAAACCATCTTTGACCACCTCATTAAGTATTGTGTTTGCCTTCACCCAAGAAGTGTGTCTTCATGGTTCTCTCAAGAAAGCTCTTAGGATTTAACATTTCCTTACATGGTATAGAGGTTGACACTGATAAAGTCAAGGACATTCTCAAAATGCCTCCACCCACTAATTTACAGCAATTATGTATCCTACAAGGTAAGTTGCAGTCTATTCACCATTTCATTTCACAACTTTCCAATCGATGTTAGCCATTTCATCATCTTCTCAAAAAGGATGTCTCCTTTAAATGGGATGATGACTGCCACAAAGCTTTTGAGGCCTTGAAACAATACTTTCTCCAACCACCCATACTCATTCCACCTAAAGACGATCAACCATTCTACCTATACATCTCTGCTACCGATCACTCTTTAGGGGCCATGCTCACTCATCGCGATGAACAACATAGGGAGCAGGTGGTTTATTACATAAGCTACACTCTTACGGATTACGAAACCTGATACACCCATGCCAAAAACTTTGCTTAGATTTAGTTTTTATTTCCACCAAACTCCGCCATTACCTACTCAACAACAAAACCTATGTTATGACGAACATCGACCCCTTACACATCATGTATGCCAAACCTTACCAAAATCAATAGGCTAGACAACGGCTTATGCTTTTGGTGGACCTCAACCTCAAATTCATACATCAAAAGTCCATCAGGGCTAAGCTATCACCGACCAATTGGCCGACGCTCCTATTTTCGGGGATCAACCCTCTAACTTTTAATTTCTAGATGAGTCTATTGCTACCCTTACCCTGGACAAACTTGCTTACCAAATGACACTCTTCTTTGATGGTTCCAAGTGTCGGCATGGGGGTGAGGCTGGTGTTATCCTCATTTCGCTTGGTGGTGAACCCATGCCTTTGTCTTTTAAACTCGATTTTGATTATACAAAAAACATTACTGAATACAAAGCACTTGTATTAGGTCTCTAGGCTGTTTACGCCTTAGATGTTAAGTCAATCAATATCTTTGGTGATTCTTAATTGGTCATAAACCAAGTCAATGGTATATACAAGTGTCGTAATGAGGTACTTCAAAGTATAAACAACATGTGGACATACTTTTGACCACCTTCTATTGTTACGCCCTTGAGCCGTCCCACATTATACCAAAAATTTACGAGATACCATGGTCTATTTGGCTTCTCGGATACCCGCTTCCCCTGCCAATTCTAAAATATTTGTCACCGTAGAAAGACTCCAATCACCCTCTTATTTACCTTGTGAAGTTTACTCTATAGGAACCTCTGCTCCCGACTCAAGTGACCTTTGGTATAAACAATACTCAGACTATCTTTCCCTCTCCATCTTGCCTCCCGACCTCACTCGTAATGGACAACATGCCTTCCTTAAAAGGGTCTCTCATTACGTCATCATGGGTGGCCTCCTCTATAAACACAACTTTTATGGTATTCTCTTACGGTGCCTCACGATTTATAAAATTCCTTATACCATTAAGGAAGTTCATGATGGCATATCTGGAGGTCACGTCAGTGGCCTTTCTGTTGTTAAGAGTATTCTTCACCTAGGTTATTACTAGCCGAACCTTAACCATGATTGTTGCGACTACATTAAGCGTTGTGTAAAATTCCAACACCATGCTAATCTTCATCATACACCTAGTCATGCCTTACGAGTTGCTTGTGACCTTTGACCCTTCTCTCAATGGGGTTTGGATCTTTTCGGAGAGATCAATCCTCATTCTTCCCGATGACATCAATAGATAATCACCGCTACCAAATATTACACCAAATGGGTTGAAGCCATACCTTTCATCTCCATGAAAGCGAGAAAATACGTGAGTTCATCAATCATCACATTATTTATCTCTTTGGTGTCCCACATTGCCTCATCACGATAACAGAAAACAATTCAAAAATAAAACCTTGTAGAAACTTTGCAATGCCTTCGGTATTCAACTAATTTTCTCATCGCCATATTAGCCAAAAAAATAGCCAAGCCGAATCCACCAATAAAACCACGAACAAAATTCTCATGAAAGTGGTTAACGATAATGGGAAGGACTGACATATGCACATTCCTTTCACTCTATGGGCATACCGTACTAGTATTCGCACTTCCACAGCGGCCACACCTTTTTATCTGGTCTATGGTACAAAGGTTGTTCTACCTCTCAAAGTTTAGATTCCATCACTTTGTATTTCTCTCCATGACATGATCAATGATGATGACTTTCACCAGGACCGTTTAGCACAACTTCAGTTATTAGACGAATGTCATCTTAATGCTCTTGACCATCTTCAATTTTACCAAAAACGTATCAAACGTGCCTATGAAAAACGTGTCCATGAACGAACCTTCTAAGTTGGTGATCTCATCCTAAAAAAAATCAACATGTAACCAAAGCAGAAAAAAGTAAACGGGAAAAATTGCTCCTAATTGGCTTGGACCATACATCGTGACTCATGCTTATGGATTAGGTGCTTATCGTTTATCTTCACTTGACGGTAAACCTAAACTTGAGCCCCTTAATGCCTTGCATCTTTGACCATTCTACTATTGACTTTCAGTCCTACCTCACCTTCTGCCTCTTTTCATGCTTTTCTCTTGAGTGCCATTCACTTCCTTCCTTTCACTATGCCATCCCCAACAATTAAACAAGAATAATGTGCATACTCATCAATCTTTTATGCTCTCTTAAATATGTGTACCACGGCTCTGCACATGACATGATTCTCATATATATTTTTCATCTACTTTCAGATGAGATCCCATGGTTATTTCACCTTGCTTTCTAAACAAGAATCTGATTCTTCACCTTAGTCTTGTCCATGACTTAAAATCCCTCACATGGGATCTAAATCCTTAAGTCAAACTTCTAATAAAAATATGACTCCCTCAAAAGGACATCTTTCTCTCTACATCGCTGCTATAAATAGATTGCTCCCTCGAAGGACAACTATGTAAAGCTGCTTAAAAAAAGGAGAATCCAAAGCTTCCCACATCGATTAGCTTCACGAAGACCTCAAGGAGTTAATTTCCTCATCCCATATAGACTTCCCACATCAATTAGTCTATCTCAAATACAAATCAAAACAAAAAACTTTTCGTCATGGACTTGCTCATTGTGATCTTGGATCTCTTGCCAAAAGGCATGCTACCTCATACCATATAACCTAACCACTTTTCACCTTCTCACCATTTGCACCTTCATTTCCTACTGCCTCAAGGGACTGCTTTGGGCTGTGATATTTGGTGATCGTGTGACTATTCTTCACCTTTAGAATAATCAATCATGTAATGTCTTTAGGGTTTTACATTTACCAACCTATATAAGATATGATCCAACAGATTATGATCATCACCAATTAGGTGGTTCTCTCACCTCCTCTTATATTTTAACTTCTTCATTACGTATTGATCATCTTATACAAGACTAGATCCTCGACGCTTATCTCTGGGAAATTTTCCTCTTTCACCACAATCAACTTAATATCACCCATACCTATTTGCCCACAATTCAACCATCCCTAAAAGACCTCAACTCAACCATGCCTATAACCTACCAACCCATTCTCATACCTCCTCACATTTTCCCTAGCTTATGGGAGAACTACATCGGCCTGAGGTCCCTATTTTCTAGGACTATGTAGGCAGCACTCCGAGGGCATGGGGCCCTTGGAGGTTAGCTTGACCACTCTCTACCCTAACCAATTCCCCTTCCCTTTCCTAGTCACATTCTACCCTAGTTAGTTTCCTTTTTATATCAATAATTGGAAATTCAACCAAACAAACAATAATTGCTTCACATCTTTATCATCAAAGATTCATACATTCATTATATCTACCATTTCTTTACCGTTATTATGCATTTTAATACAAAACATCTTAATGTGACCCATATCATCATTAACTGCGTATGCATTGATGAATTACAAACTCAACCAATCCCAACTCAACCATACCTAAACCAAACCTAAACTTCACCATACCTAAGTCACCCTAACTCAATCCATGCCTAAACCACAAACCTGACTCAATCCATGGCTATGACCTGACTCCATCCATGCCTATGACCTAACTCAATCCATGCCTCAACCAAAACCCGACTCAATCCATGCCTCAACTTTGACTCAATCCACACCAACAACTTTGACTCAATCTATACCTATGACTGAGTCGATCCATGCCTATGACTCGGCTCTATCATGCCTACACTACCTAGTTTCCATCACATAAACAAATAAAAATAGAAAGTTAAACACAACCATATACACATCACGCCATAATCACCATTATGTCTATAAATTAATCATCTAAACATGTGTATCCATATACATGACTCTCAAATAGCTTCGGCATGCGGTGTGTGTATATAACAAAATCTCAAAAATCTTATGTACATTCTCACTATCTTGGCACGCGGGAAGAGATATATATGTCAAAAATGTGATGCTAAAAATAAAGTAATCATGCATGGAGATCAATCATCTCCCCATCTGATATCCAATCCTGTCTCATCTGTTTCCTCCTCCGCTCCTCCAGCCTAACATCCACCGACCTCCCGCCCCTTGCCCCTTGTCAGGCTCCTGATAGTCCTACCTCTGGAGCTAGTCTCCATGCACTAGTGGCCTCACCCTAACCTAGCCCCTAGGCTCACTGCCCCCTGTGCTCTCCACACTATGTGTGCGAGATCTGCTCCTCTCACTCGAGGCTTTTGTGCTCTATGCTCGGCATATGATAAGACATATATCCCCACTGCCATCAAATGATCTTGGTAGTATCTCACCTCACCCATGGCATCTCTTAATCTAGCATTGGAGTGCTTTTTTACGGTGGTTCCATCACCCTCGACCCTACCCCTTTGAATAACCCCTACCCCTGTGGTGGTGCCATCACCCCGGATCTGCACCTATACATGGGCACGAAGGGACACTATTTATGCCTGCGGTGCAAAGGCCAACGCCTCGCAAACTCGCTCACTTGCACCTATAGGGTGGATACCTACACCCCATATCCATCTCCACCCTCTCCCTCTCCCTCTCCCTCGGTGTGAGTACTAGTCCTGTACTCCATGTGCTGCAGAGTTGTAACATGTGCTGCAGAGTTGTAACATGTGCCTCATCCCTGTCAAACGTCCTTGTACTATGCTCAACTAGGTCACCAGGGTAGCCACCTACCCCTGTAGGGCATCTCTTTGAACTGTGATAGTAGCCAAATATGGCTGCCCCGACCTCGGTGATACTTTGCTTGTAGCTATGCCCCCCACCACTGCTCACCTTTACTGTCACCCCGACATCATCTATTTGTCGGTCGACCATACTCCTCCTACCCGATTGACACTTTGTAGGTCATGGTGGAGACATAGGCCTCTCCACATCATCTCTCCTATACTAAGGGAAGGGTGGAGGTATATCCTGTGGCAAACTGAACTACCATCTGACCCGGTCTACGTATCATCTCATGCTCCCCGACCCACCGCCCCTCTATCCACCTATAAATTTGTAACCCATCCAGCTCCATCACCATCTTCTTGTATGAAGGATAGGCTATATATGTCCTCCAAATAATGTCCATGCTAGACAACCCCTCCAGTAATCACCTGTAATAGGCTACATCATGTGTCACTCTCACCACTCGATGCTCTCCCATAACCGGCACCCATTGCATGTAGCCCACTCAAACAAAACCTAGCTTGAATGCATCACTGGGGCATACCAACTGGGTGCACACACACAATGTGGTCATAATCCCAACAATGTAACAATAATGTGTAGGACAAGCTGAATTGCCATAGTCACCCATAAGCCCACAACTCCCTGTATAGCTGTACTAAGAACGCAGGTGCCCATGTAAACCGAGTCTTGCTCTCCACCATGTCATGTAGGACTCCCATCAGTGATCGTGGGAATCTCCCACCCTCTACATATGGCAATGTAAAACAACAAACTACCTCCATCAAAAGCACTACCAACCTCATCTCCTTGGGGTAGGCTCGACACATCACCTCGTAGCTCATACTGATACTATGGAATCCTAACAATGCCAACCCCTCTCCAAACACTGGTAACAGTAACTCCTCGGATGCTTATGAGGAGATCAAGTACACCTGTGTACCTGACATAGGTAGTCACAGAATCCTATAACATCCTCTAGGGTGATCGTGATATCACCTGTTAGAAAATGGAATGTATTGGTTGTTGAATCCCATCTATCGATGAGGGAAACCATCAAACTCGCCTCCCAGACTACATGTCGGTGAGAGTCGACCCCAATCAGGCCCACATCTACAACATGGATCCACTCCTTGCTTATCATCTCCCCCGTATCTCCATGAGAAAGGGAGGTACCATATCCCTCTCCTGTAGCTGGTCCCTAGCTGCATACAACCAATCATATTAATCAAACTTGACCACACTTACATGCAACCTTGCCACCCCTACTATACTACTTACCCTAACTAAATCAACCTTTCACCTATTTCTATGCCCTAAATCAACACCACCTATCTACCCACGCTTCAGACCCTCACCTATTTTTATTTTACCTATCTGCCCATGCCTCATACCCTCGCTTATTTCCCTTTTACCCCTCTCACTGATTTTTATTATTCACCCAGCTACCCATACCCATAACTTTCCCCTACCTAACTCTCCCTACCCCTACCTATCTATTAGTAACTCGTTCATTTTAGCTCCTTGAGGGCTGCCTCTTTAGATCGCTAACTGGCATCGGTCGGCATCGACCGATGATAGTCCAACATTAACTGACATCGGTCATCACATATGTAACTGATACCGGTCCTTACCCACCGATGCCAGCTAAGAGAAAACTGATATCGGTCACCGTCACGGTGTCAAACTTGTGACACCCTACCCTATTTCTACCCACACACCTCCTTTCTACCCATTTCCCCACCGATACCTACCCACTACCTATTCCCACCCCTCGCTACCTAAATCTACCCTTCCTTGTTCCCCTTGTCTCATTACATTCCCCACATTAAAATTTTCATGTTTCCCCCAAAATCTGCTTCCCTCCTACCCAATTTCTATCCTCCACCTACTTAAAACAAAAAAACAATTAGAATGGGATCTTACCTCATCACACTTTTGTTTGCGTGGTGGCACCTCGAAAGCACCGCGTAGGTCCACCCAATCCCTCTTTTGCCTCTACCATCACCAATTACTGCTTTGGCTCAATCCAATCAAATCAATCACCTAATCAAATCACCATGTTCGTAGACCCGCCTATGAACCAATGATCACTTGTTCTACGGCTTTCCAACTCAACTCTCTATCTTTGTTTGGTTGCTTTCCACCTCTTTATCTCTCTCTTGTTGTTTTCTCCATGTGGAAAATGATAACTGATTTTCAAAACTCCGGCACTTTTTCTTTTATAGCCTTCCCAACTTGACCAGCGGTGATTTTACCTTGACCAACATCGGTCCTGTGCCCTAACCTATCGTGGTCGGTTCATGGCGATCGGCATTGGTTCATTATGACCATTGTCGCTTATCTTTCTTAGTTTTATTACTCCCATTACCCCTAATTTGCTGACTTGATTCCTTTTTACCTCACCCACACCTGACTTGAACATTTCCCTTTACCCTCCTGACCTCATCATTTACCACCTAACCTATTTATCATTTGGGGACTCTTTATTTTACCCATCCTCGGCCCTACCCACATCGTGACCTAGCTACTTGGACTCGGAACATTGCTAGTGACATGTGCCCTCATGTGCTCACTATACCTTGTGACACTGTTACCGTGTTGTTTGACCTAATGACCTTGCCTTGCCTTTTTTTTGACTGTTTATCCTAACCCAACCTTTGGTGTACCAGAACATACCTAAACATTCTTGCACCTAACCTGCAATGTGTTTCCTAACCATATCCTATACCTTGGATACCGAATCACCTTAACCTTGTTAGGATAAACCTATCGAAGTTAGACAATGTAGATTTTGCATGCTCTTCAACATGGTACCGTGGTGTAGTATATACGTGTGCGTGTGTTTGAATGTTACTCCTTTAACCCTAACCCATTACCTAGATTTACTGATTGGACCTTTACCCCTTTACCCCGTTGCCCACCTTCCTCTTCATCACATTCACCTTTTATCAAACCACTCACCGATTTTTCCTTCTACCTCATTAGTTCCTAGTTTGAGGGGGATCACCTTCACCCACACATGGGGCAACCACATCTTATTTTTGTCAACGTCGCTTACTAGTACAAGCTATGCAACAAAAGGGGCAAATCAGAGACACCAAAATTAGGGAACACTCCCTTGGTCCCTCATCAAATAATCACCTTAAACACACTCACCTAACCATGGCCCCTTATACCCCACGCTAATATTAATTTAATTAATTTAATTAAATTAACCCGTGATCTCATGATATAATTTATTTAAATATCCTAATTAAGATAATTCTCACACCCACCACCTCACCTATACACCTCACCTAGCCACCTCACCCCAAATCTATTCTTAGTATGTTGCCATAACTAACTAAGACCTACCTAAACCCTAAAAATCAAAGCCTACATTCCCTCTAACCACATTCCCGCCCGTTACAAAAGAAGCTTACATTCTAATCCATGAAGGAAAGGGAACAAGATCCAATAAATCAAGGGGATCTGCCCATTTTAGACAACCTAGGAAATCTAGCCCTAACCAATGCTGGTCACCCTAAACCACCGCCGGTCAACCCAGAACTGTCATTGGTTACCTTTTATTCCCTTTGGTAACCTTATTTTGGGGTTGGCACATTCAGAGGGCAAAGGAGACGAGACCAGAGCTGCATGCAAGTAGAACCAACATTCACACACGCATCCGAACACCCACAACCAACATCAAAAGTGATCACAGAGCCATTTTTCATTCACAGGAACATCCAGGAAGTGCCATCACCACACCAAACTTCATCCATCTGATCAACTATCATTTCCATCCATCCATCAAGTTCATATAAGAGTAAGTATTTTGTTAACCAACATTCATCTACTTTCATTTTAGTAGACTCTCATTACCTCTATTATCGGTTTATTTGCACTCCCATTCTCCCACCTATTTCCCTTTTACCCCTCTCATTTATCATTCCTTCACCCACACCATTAAATTTCCCATACCCGGTTGTAAACCACCTTTGAGTATACCTAAGATCTCCATAGACCTTTCCATTGCCCTCTTCATTTCCATTTTCCTTACACCAAGATTTTAATAAGTTTGTCACACTCTTGTCATGGATTTTAGTTACCCATGACCATCGTCAGTCCATCTTGAACCGTCATCGGTTACACTAGACCGACGTCGGTCTCTATGTTTTACCCTCAGACCAAGAATAGAGCCTAAATTCCCCACCAAATACCTAAAATATCCCAAAACCAAACCCTGACCAGTACTAGTACTTTGACAGAGACCTTGCCCTTCAGATTCAATCATAGCTTAGCTTGTTGTGAACGAATTTTCTTATTGTAGTCGAATGAGATACCTAAATCATTTTAACTACAGTAGGATTTCATTTATTGTTAACATTGAATTGTTTTAAATAGTGGATTGACAACCTTCTAGGGAGTATCACACTTCTCGAAACTAGCATATGCTAGGCAATCCACTATCATATGTTATTTAATCTCTTTTGGTGGTCTTGTTGTTCATTTCAGGTAGTTCCTCCTAGCCAAAAGGAAGCTCTCATGATTAGCTGTGGATCAAGAACTCATACATGCACAATAACCTTCAACCAACTTTAACATGTATTCCTCATAGCCCTTTTACCCTTATCTATTTTGTCACATTCAAAGAAACACTCTAAGAATCGGATGAAATAGTGGGTAAAGCCACATGTCTTCATCCAACCCATCCGGTTCTCCAATCTCCCAAAAAATGATAAGGAGAATAATTGAGCCCCAGATTATCTTTTCTCCTTCCTCATTCTGCACCTTTGCCTCTTCAATGACCCCATCAACAACAAATTACGTAATGTTATAATGTGTTTTGTTTGCCATATTGTGCTTGCGATGTAAAGGAATTTTCTATTCAAGTATGTCTACCTCTCTCGAGGTTCCCAATTTACAACTAACTAGTCTAGTTGCAGCCCTAGTTACATGATCCATGAGGTTATCAATAAGCATCACCCTGCCTCCCTTCTCATAAATTAATAATTCAACAATGTAGCCAATTCATTTATATTTGTATTGGCATAAATATCTAGCCCCATATCATCTCCTATGCTTCTCATCCCTATAAAATTCTCAATCAATTGAGCCGTGATCCTCATCCTTCGATCCACAAAGTAGAAAAAGTCTTTGTGTACCCTTGACATAAGCCACTGGTACAAGTATGTAGGTTTGGAAAAGAAAGGAAGTTCAAACAACTATAAAACTGCAACTTATTCCAAACTCATTCACATGGAGTTTTCCACCAATGCATTTACTTCCTCATCCGTTCCCGACAATACTCTCTGCAAATAATCGTTTAAACTCTTCTCATGATCGGATGCTTTTTTATTATATTCACTAATTTTACACTTAGGGAGTTTGGACTTACAAATCTCAACTCTAAGCACTCTGGCGGGTATTGCATTTGCGAATAGATTTATTCCGTGGGGTTCTTCTACTTCAACCTCAACCCTCTTTGTCTGGAGCTTCCTTCCTTTAGGTGCCATTATGGTGAATTTGTGCCCTAGGTAATCTGTCACAACACTTCCTTCACTATACAAGAATTGCGAACCCTAGTTTCTCAAACCACATGCAAACTATTCTTCCCGTGCCCTAACCATTGGTTCCAACTTATCTTCTTACAAGGATCCACACATAGCTTCACATGATGCTCTAGTTTTCTCTTCACTCCTTTCACTCTTTTTCCCAAATCCACTCAATATCTCTTTTGCTCCAAGTTATCTTTGAATGTAAGGTAGCAAATGACTACAACTTTCCCCTTTTTATACTTTTCCACCGACTTAATTTTTCACCTAACCCACGATTTTAAGTCACTTTCTTAATAAAGTACCTTTTCTAAGTTTGATTTCTTCCATGAATCACTTTTGTGTGTAGCACTCATAACATTCTAACATGCTTTACTATTTCCCAAGCCGTAAGCCTCCTCCGCGCGCCTCCTTGCGGTGAAGTACATAAACCATTGCATCATATACCCAGGTAGATTCTCATTGCACTACCTACCTCGTGTTACACTTTGCATGATCATTTTTCTCACGCAGCTCTTCAATATGAGAAATTATCTTGAGTACCTTCATCTATAACACCTATAACACCTTTTTATCTTGCACCAATCTCTCGGAAGCACCCTTAGCTGAGCCAACATGTACCAAAAAAGCCAATAATTATTCATTTATACTTGATCTACCCCACACTAGAAGTATACATGGTCTTCTTTGCATGAATTCAATAGATAGTAATCCCGCACGAAGAAGCTTATTAAAACAAAATAATGGACTAAATTGAACAAACATAACAACTATAAAAGGAAACACATAAAAGGAAATCTAATATAAGTGGAAGTACCACCTTATTACAAACACTAAGAAGCCTTATTTATAATAGGGATTTAGCCTACTCCCATTAAAGTAATCGGGAAACAAGGTGTCATCCAACGCCTAAAACTGAAAAGCGTCTAATTCCAATATATTTATTACTTTGTAAAGTTCCCAACCAATGTACTTTCAATTTCCCTAGGTGGCATGCAAACTTTGAATCATATAGAAGAACCATCTTTCCCACCTCAAATGTTTTGTTCCTTATGTGCCTATCATGTCAGGCCTTATGTATCGCCTAGTTTAAATCTTTCTAGATCCATCAGAAATAACGCACCTCTCATCTAACTGCATCAATTTTTCTATGTGCTCCTCAAAACTCACTCATCAACGATTCCTCTAATGCACACAATATGCAGGGGATGACAACATAAATTCAATAGGTAAAATAGTCTCTGTACAAACACCAACTGAAAGGGTGTGGCCTTATTCAACCTTTTATATGTTGTCCTATATGCCCAAAGTACAACAAATACTTTATCATCCCAGTCTTTCCTTCCAACATCAAAAATTTTATCAATGTTTTTCCCAAAATAGTGTTGAAAGCTTCAATAGTCCATTAGCTTATGGGTGATAGGGTGTAATTTTATGGTGTGCCACCGTAAACTCGGCCAAAATAATTATGATGGTCTCATTTAAAAAATGAGTGCTGTATCACTTGTTAAACTCAATGGACATCCATACATGTTGATAATATTTTCCCATAGAAATCTTTCTATTGTAGCGGATATGTAATACTTTGTAAGTGCTACTTCTTCCCACCTTGTCAGATATTCTATACAAGGTAAACTATAGCGCGTGCCAATCCTACGTGTGGATGGGGAAATATGACCTACAAATTTAATCACCCATTTCTCAAACAATTCAACACTTGCAATAGGCATCACAAGCATCTCATCTCATGTTCCAGGCTTCCCAAGGTGCTAAAAATGGTCACATGCCTTGACATATTCTTTAATAGCCTTGTACAAAGTTTCCCACCGAATGCCATCCATTAGAATCTTACGCGTAGTGGCATCCCCAACATAATGACCTCCTGCAATTCCACCATGAGATTCTTCCATAATAGCCTCATGCTCATGCTCCAAAACACACCGACACAAAAATTCATCACAACCTAGCTTATAAAAATCTCCACCTATCAACTGGTAAGGTGCCACACGTATTACAAATTGATTCTTTTCTAATGTCTTCATTCCCTCATGCACCTTTCCAAATCATAAAAATACTTTAATATCCTCTAAATCTACGGGCACGTGGTTTAACCTAAAAAGCTTAACATTAGGCATTGTGTCTTCAATGCTCTGTGCATCCTCACCAGAATTGATTCTTGATAAATGGTCAGGCCTTGAATTAATTTTCCCTGGTTTGACAACAACTATAAACAAAAACTCCTAAAATAATAGTATCCACCTATAAATGTGCCCTTGCAAAATAGGCTTGTTGACCAAATACTTAAGCGCCATATGATATGTAAAGAGGATAAATGGTGTTGCCAATAAGTATTATCTAAATTTGTGCAGTGCGTAGATCATAGAAAAATCCTCGCTCTCAGTAGTTGTATAATTACATTGCAGTGTCAACTTCCTTCTTGCAAAACAAATGGGGTGATCTACAATTCCTTCTCTTGGTTATGCCAACACTGCACCAATATCCATTCTAGAAGCATCAACATGAACATGAAAGGGATTATCTAAATAAGGAAAGTGCAAAATATGTGTAGTAGTCAGCTTCTCCTTCAGTGTTTCAAACTCCTTCTTCTATGTATCACCCCAACAGAATTTCCCTTTTTCTTTCAACAGTTCTTCCAAGGGCGCGATAATCTTTACATAACCCTTAATACATTTCCAGTAATACCTTGTATGTCATAGGAATCCCTACACTTCACTTTGATTATTAGGTTGCTCCAAACCCAAGATCACAACTATCTTGGCTGGATCTACCAACAAGCCCTTTTTACAAAGAATATGCCCATGTAAAGTGCCAAAAGGTGTTGCAAATATGCACTTATTAATATTCAAATATATTCTCAATTATTTGCACCTCTTAAGCATAAGCCTTAAATTCTCACAATGATCCTTGACCAAACCATATCTTTGTCCATCATCTAAATACACCCGTAAAAATTATGAATTAAATCCTGAAAATCCTTCACAACAATGCGCGAGAACACCGTTGGTGCATTGTTCGATCTAAAGGGAATAATTGTGTATGAAAAATTCCCCACTTGGTGGTGAAAGTTATATTTTCTTGATCTTCATTCACTATGCACACTTGATGATAACCTAAAAACCAATTTGTAAAGGAGTTGATCTCACACCCCGATGCAGCCTAGAATTTACCAGTAAAAGCGCAGGTGCGCTGACACATCACCCAACCTAGACTGAGCACTCACCCAAAGCGTGCAAAGGTACTAGGACCCTCTTTAGGGTTGTTGTTATATGGTGTTAGCATGATGAAGACTTAATGCATTCAGATCCGTAATTAATACATCATTCTACAATTCAAGTTCATATCTATATCTAAAGAATTATAGACTTAAATGATAGCCATGATGAAATAAAAACATACAAGAACCAATTATACTCAATATTAATACTCTGATTTAGCCAATACACTCCATTACATTAAAAATGATAAATACATAAGCTCATTACAATATATAATACCATATTTTATGCGTGCATCAGATTTGACAACATATCCTCACAATAATTCAGTTCTCACACCACTATACTATGCAGATCATTACATACTTATAAGGGTGGGGAATTTCCCTTCACTACTTGCATAACTCCAAAAATAGGTCGCATGCTGAAAATAGCCATGTGCCTTTACAATTACAGCCACACATGCAAGTGCACTAACAATAGATCTCTCCTAGTTAACTATCAGTAGCAATTCTATCTTTAGTCTCGCATCCATGCAAAGCGCTCCATAGCCACTCTTCCAAAAATAGTTGATGCGTGTCACACAAGTATTTTCTGTTTGTGTGCTCCACATGCTATCTCAAAAAATAGCCCGTACATGTGAAAATGGCTAAGTCCCAAATCTGCCCTTATATTCCACGCACATGTTCTCCCCTATCCTTTCGTGCCTTTGACTATGCCTGTTCTCTCGCACGAACCTCTTGTGTGCCTTCTGCTAAGTATTCCACTTTGTCTGCTCAACATTACCCCACAGTAACTGCATTTCCACCCCAGAAATTTCTACCTCTTGAATGTTCAAAGAATAAGAAAGAATATAAATGGAAGATAGTAAAGAACTTTTTATACAAAAGAATGATTTACTCAGCAAGATCCTCTACTTCAACCGGAAGAATCAATTTTAGATATTCTTCCTTTATTTCTACCTCTAATGTCTTCCACTCATTTAGTGCACCTCTACTTTTTATGGAATATCTACTGCAATAGACTCCATCTCATCTTGGGAAATTTCTCCCTTTTCATTCTGCAAAACCAGAACAATGTTGGACATTACAGACATTCTTTCTTCTAGCAGATCCATCTTCTGTGCTATAATCTTCCCCAGCTCATCTAACCTTTCATTATGGGGTTACTTGTGTTGTTGCAAGGACCTCACACTTTGTTTTTACCAATTTCAACCTCTATGCGTGACCCATGTCTCTTCCTTCATCACTTTTAGGACTTTATTGTCCTCTACCATGGTCCTTAACTTGATGACTGCCTCCGGAGCTATGTAAATATTCAATGCTTAGTATGCTTTCCTCATCTCCTCCTACAAGGTTTGGAGCAATTCCTCATAAGATGCAATCTTCCTCATCATCAAAGTCTTTGCTTGCTCTACTTTCTGCTTAGGATCTTTTAGTGCTAGCATGCACATAGGTCCATCCTCAAGCACCAAATCCACCAAGGTACATACATAATGCATTGTTGAAGGAAAATTTTTGGGTACCTTGGACTCCAAATGTGGTCTTGCTTTTAGGACATGGTCTCCAATTTCCTCTTCCATGCTTTGATGAAAGCATTCTTCTTCTTCTTCTGCTCTAAGTTCTTCTCTTTTTGTAGGTGTGCTATCTCTACATCTTTGGCCTTGATCTCTTTTTTCAGTGCCTAATAGTTGCAGCTTTATCCACATTCCTCCTTTCCACCTCTATAGATACCTTCACCAAGGGATTACTTGTTCATCCGACATAACAGTAGGCTTTACTGTTATGTGTCTAGCTTGAGGTGTCTTCTTCAATCTTCTTGATACACAACACTCTTCACATATGTCGAAGTTTGTTTTTTCCATATGTGTCTGCATTGACCAAGACATATGTTTCCTTGTGTGCATGGTGGCCATGCCCTCATCCATCCACTCCCATCCATATAATTACTTAAGGCCCACTATGCTTTGGAAATGGGCACAGACAATTTTACTTATATCCTTAGCGTAGCCCATGACCAGCGCATTATACTTCCCACTTGTCCTCTTCGATCTTAGCCCCTTAAGAACTTGAGTGCCAAGATTTGGAGCTTGTTCTGCTATGCTCGAGCAGTCTCTTGCATTGTCCCATCTACCTCCTTTGTTCCTTCTTCTCTACCCTTCATTTCTTCATCCTTTGGCTCTTCCACGTTCTCTAGTGGTGTAGGATATTTCGGCGTGCTCCTCGGACTCTTCCGCCTCCTTGTCCAAATCAACTTTCTCCTTTTTTTTCGAGTTATCTCCTTCTTTGGAGAGATTCATGGTGATATGCACACCGACCGTGGTGTAGTACCTTGGGTTCCGGTTCTTCTAAATACCCTTTTGAAACAATGCTCTCCTTATACCGCATCCGGTCCTCATCACTCCTTCTTGCACCCAAGATGGTGTAGTCATGCGCTCAGTTCCTACCTTGTCTATAGGATGCCTTCATCCTCTATGCTCCAAGACACCACTATATTTTCATTCATCCTCCTCTTTATCCACCACTATAGTCTCTGTAGGCTATGGAGTTGGCACATTCTCTACTGTATGCTTACCCTTAGGTGGCCCTAGAAGCACGAACTCATTTTCCACATATCTGTTGTTCTCTAGCTTAGGCTTGCATTGAAGATACAAAACTATTGCTCCAACGTCTTCGACTTCCAATCTTACTAGCTTCATGCTTACATATGAGATAAGCCTCTCAATGTAGGCGCTCATCCTGATATACATATGTTTTTCTCAGAGTGTGATAATCACAATCTACCTTATCTCGCGATGAAGCTCATGCTTTGTGTGCATATGTGAATTGGTGAACTCATCCCTGGAAGTAGCGTGTAGTGAAGGCATATGGAATTTTGCACCAAGGGCTCCAAGATCCTTCCTTCATCACAAATTGTGCGATACAAAATGTTGGTAGACCACAAATTGTATTGCCTTACTCACCACCAAAGCTAACTCCTTTTGTATGCGCCACTCCTCTTAGAACACCATGCGGAGCCTGTCATACCACATCTCCACCCTCTGTTTAAATGGCCCACCCATTGTCCCTTCGCATAATTATTTATCAAATATTTCTGCTATAGATTTATTTTCCTTGGGGTACTCCCAAATATTTTCCTTTGGCCCATCAATAACTCCAATCTCCATAAACACCAAAGACAATAAAATATCACCAAAACTAATTCTGTCACATGTACATGCTTCTTCAATGATTTTCCCTACTATGTAACCCACGATATTATAGATCACTCCTTGAGACATTTTCCTTGCAACGTGCAGCCACATTGTATTCACTTGCGACCACCTTTCTTGGTCATTCAACTTTGTTATCAGATGTGTAGCTTCTTGTACCACTGGGTACTTCTTTAATTTATCAATGTCCATGCCACGTGGACCCTTGGTATATCCTAGCTCCTTCCTTATCTCTAGGATCATTGCTTTATCTATTAAGTCACTCTCTAGATCTGCTCCTGAGGCCCTTAATCCTATCACTATTGAAATTAAGGCGGATGTGATTCTAACCCTTCGTCTAGTGAAGTAGAAGAAGTCCTCATGGACTCTGCTCATCAACCATCGATATAATGGTTCATAATTTCCAAAGTATGGCAGCTCGTATAATTGGTAGACTCCAATTTGCTTTAGCAACTTCTCTCCAACATCATTGTACATTGGCATGTCTTCTGTTGTGCATTTGTTTGTTTTCATGCTCAACAATGCATCTAGTTCCTTCTTATTATTTGATGTGCAATGGTTGTAATCACTGATCTTACATTTATGGATGTGGGAATCCCATTCTTGTCCCATAATCACGCCCTCTGGATACTACATTTCTAAGAAATTACTCTTGGGAGAAATTTCTTCTTCCACTTCAACCTTCTTCTTCCCTTTTACTCCTGCTACGGGTGCTTTCTTTGGCACCATTTGAAAATATCTCCTTTCTATCCTCTATAACAAGCAAGTTAAAACCCTAGTTCGAATCTTCATGCCCTAGTGGAAATCATGTGCCCTAGCTCTTTCATAACATTCTGCTTCACTCAAACCCTTCACCTATGGGGACATAAGCTTCTCTTGAGCACAAATATTCTCTCCACATCTGGTTTCACACTCTTCACACCTCAACATGATTCGCTTGGCTCGTTTGCACTTATCTCTTTTCAAATTATCATAATTTCAATGGTAAGAATGAACTTGCATCCCATCCTTATATAGATTTTCAAATATTTAGTGCATTTGTTTCTCCTTCACCTACCAAAAATCCCTCATTAATCGACCATTTTCATTCTTTCTACATAGTACATCTTCGCGCCCAAGCTATAACCTTCTAGCATGCCCTCCTACTTTCTAGCTGCGAACTTCTCTTGAATGCACCTCCATCTGCTCAAAGTACCTTGCCATTGTGCCTTCCTTGGTAATTCCTATCACTCCTACTTACCTCACGTTATAATTGTTTGTTCATTCTTCTCCACCTCTTGTCCTCATTTCCGAAGCAATCTCTTTTTTTTTTAACAATTCTCCAACTTGAATGACACTGTAGAAGTTTGTTCCTTTCATGTGTACTTATTTTCAATAGTCCTTTACCTAGATATCAATAACCACCCACACTAATGGTATGTGCGAGTCCTGCAGTGCATAAAAATTCTTCAAATAATATTATCTTCTAGTGCACAAACATGCTTATTACAAAAAAACACTAACTAAATTGATAAAACATAGTGACGAAGAAGGAAATACATTAAGGGAATACAATTGAAACCTAATCTAAATGGCAACATTGCCTTATTAAAAACACCAAAAAGACTTATTTATAGTAGGGCTTCAACCTACTCTAGTTGAAGTAAGTTGGTAATCGTATTCCATCAAGCATTTCTAACTGGAAAGTGCATGCTTCAAGGATGTGAGTGATAACATACAACCCCAACCAATGTACCTTGAGTTTTCTTGGATGGCGCAAACTTAGAATTGTAGAGAAGCACAATCTATCCTATCTCAATCTTTTTGTCCCTAATGTGCCTATCATGCCATGCTTTACGCCTTGACTTTTCTTTTTTGACTCCAATGTGCTATTGCTTGTCGCTCATACAACTTGATTAACTTTTCAATCTATTATTCTAATGTTTTTCATTAGCTAGACCTCCAAGACACGCATATGCAAAGAAGGTAACATGAATTCCATAGGAAGAACTACTGCAATCAAACACAAATTAAAAGGTGTGGCCTTATTTAGCCACTTGTACATTGTTCTATATGCCCAAAGTACTGTAGAAACTTTATCATCCCTATCCTTCCTTCCAACATCAATTTTTTTGTCAATGTATCGCTCAAAATATTGTTGAAGGCCTTAATCCCCCATTTTCTCAAGGATGATATGGTGTAGTCTTATGGTGTGAAATCATGAATTAATCCAATAAAATTCTAATTGTCTCATTTAGAAAATGTGTGCCCCTATCATTGCTAAAACTCAAAGGACATCCATACCTTGTAATAATATTTTCCCATATAAACTCCAGTTAATGTAGTTTATTATCCAAAATGTGCCCCAACTCATTTTTGTGGCTAACTCCTTGTGTTCTTGCCTCTCTTGTGCCTCAGTCCACATTTTTTGATTTTAAGGCACTCAAGGCTTTCTGGAAATGGCACCATTAGATAGAGCTCTCTCTCAGCTTTCCAGAAAGGTAAAGTTTGCCTCCTAACTCCTTATATTTTTCAAGTTATGGCTCGGCGGAGTTTTTGTGGAAAATTTTCCCATTTGAGGCCCGCAGCCAATAGGAAGCTGCCATGTGGCATCTAACCAGTGGAGCGCGGGAATTTTTGAAAATTTTTCCAAAGACAAAAAAGAGGTAAAATTTGAAATTTTTTCCCGCCGATCCATTTTTGGGCCGTTTTTGCCCTAAATCTTCAAACAATCATATCTTTTGATCCAGAGCTCATATTTTTGCATTCTTTATATCATTGGAAAGTTGTTAAAATTCTCTACATGATTCCATGGTAAATTTCTAATTTTGGTTCAGTTTGGAGAGATAAAATTCAAAAATGGTTTTGGTATGTGTCCATGGCCAGAAATGACATTTCAACAACCAAATTTAATACAGAATGGGTCACATTCTTCTCCAATATGGTCAAAAATGATAGGGTATGGGTTTGTAAGGTCCTCCATGCTGTTTTAATGCATTTTCCATCAATGAGGAATGGGCTCCCACATTTTTTATGTTTTCTCTCTCCTGGGCTCGACCCATGCACTTTGTAAAAAGCCGATTTGGCTCATTTCTTCATGGTTGAACACTTTTTGGCATTGAAAACTTCTTCTTTCACCTCCAAAGCAGTGATAGTTGTAAGAATCGGACCTTTTTCATAGGTTTATACCTCTTTGATGGTGGAATGCAAGAGATTTTTACATGGAATTGACAAAGTGCAAACTCGTGAATGCTTTCAGTCCTTTGTTTGTATTGTTTTACTTCATTTTAAGACCTCTAATTACATCTATCAGCTTGTGTATGTTTTCCTTGTTGCATTTCATGAATTTGTGTCTATTTACATGGTAAAAATGTTTCACCACCGCTTTTGGTGCATCACCATCTTTAGTTTAGTTTCATTTTTGCATTTTTATCCCTGTCTCCTTGCAATCTATGGTAGAATTAGGATTAGAACCTCTGTAGTTGTGCAAAATATAGATCTAAATCAGAGGAGTTTGAGGAACCAGCCTCTATTCTAGAGATTCCTCTCTCATTTTCACAAGTCCCACACTTGGAGAGAGGTTTCCATGTTGTGCAATCACACTGGATGCTCTAAACATCATTTAGAACCTTGATTTGCATCCAGGGGTGCTGCTGATTTGCAACAACAGTTTTGGCACCGGTGGGACCTTAGAGGTCTCATTTTTATTGCGAGAAAATTGATGTGCATCTCTGCTGCAATTTTCTTGCTCCAAAAGAGCTATAAATTGTACATCCGCGACTTCAAGGAGAAGAATCAAGCTGGTTTGAGCAAAGGCAGGCCGAAAACTCATGAGAAGAATCACTACAAGGTCAAGAGCTGGAGAAGAAGAGGTGTTGTTTGAATATCTGTAGTTATCTCCAAGAGTAAGGCAAAGTGGGAGAAGGATTCAAAGGTCTCCATCTCCACCAAATAGAACTCTCTCAACTCCTCCACCTAGTAGGCCTTTCATTCAACCAACAAGGGTTTTAGGACCAATTAGAATGGTGCAAAACAACCCCTATGTCAACTTCATGGCAAGCAGCCCACTTGCTCTCAATGCACAACATCCAATTCCTATTACACCTTGAAGAACATTCCATACTTCACTGGAGAAAATCATACTACTCCGTGTGATCATGTTAAGGATATTGCTAACCTTTGTGCAATTCATGAAATCAACGAGATGCAGTGGTCATGTCAAGTTCTTGACATCTTCATTCAAGGGGAAAGCATTGCAATGGTTTAGAAGCCTTAGAGCTGGTTCTATCACAAATTAGAATCAGTGTGTATAGCACTTCATGAGCAATTTGGAGAGAAGGAGACAACTTGTCTCTTTTGGAGCAGTGACAACCATCAAGAGAGCTCCCAATGAACAGTTAACCGATTTCAACTTCAGATTTCAAAAGACTTGGGAGAGAATTCCAGTGGCAGTTAGGCCAACAGCAGAAGGTGCTTTTCTCTATTATCTCAAAGCTCTAAATTCTGATATTTCTATGTTGATTCAGTCCATGGGAGGCATAACTATCCCTATGGCTTATAGCATTGCCATTAGGGCTGAAAATTGTTTGATCCAAGTGTGCAAACTAACCCCTAGACCTCCCATGCCATTGTTTCCAAGTTTAGAGAGTCCAAATACCAATCAAGCACCTAATTTGGCTCCTTCTCCCACTCCTAGAAATCAGAGTTCAAATGAAGCTTCTAATTCATCTCCAAGTGCCCCAAATGAGCTTCAAGAAGTCATGAAGCAATTGCAAAACCTACCCAATGAACTGGTTACTCTCAAAAGGCAACAAGCCCAAGGTTTTAGACCTTCTTACTAGCCCGAAGCTCAGCCTAACAAGCAACCATACCAACCACAAAGACCTCCTAATCCAGCTGCAAATGTAAATCAAACAAGGCCTCCTGCCAATAGACCATTTCAGCCCTATAATCCTAATGCCATATCTGCCTCTAAGGCATTGGTGCCAACACAAAACAACGTTGCTCAAGAGTATGATTGGTGTTTTCCATGCAATGAACCTCATAACAAATCTATGTGCTTCAATGGTGCTTTGAATCAAGCATTAATGGTGACAACTACTGGTGTGGAGGGTGAAGGCAGTTAAGGAAACAACCAACAACAAGAAACATTCCAACAGCAATCAGCCCCAAATGACACCACATTGGTAAACTGGCAAGCAGAAGATTTATGTGGCATGAATCAAGTAGTTTCTCAAGGTGTTGCAGCCAACACAAGGTCAAAAAGAAGGAATTTGGGTGAAGAACAACCATTAGCTCCAACCAATCCACAACCTTCCATGGCTCCACAAATGGTTGGCAAGCAAAATCCAATTTCAAATGCACAAGGGCAGCCAAGAATAGCTCCTAGACCAACTCAAATACCAATTATTGCTGCCCACATGCAAGGAGTGAATGTACAAGCAAAGGGACAACAAAGAGATCCTTCATCACCATTCAGTATCATTGATCAGATGAAGAAGACAAATGTCAATATATCAATGTGGGAATCCCTATCTATCCCAGGCCAAAGAGATTTGCTACAAGCTACCATGAAGGACTGGCCAACTTCGAATCAGCAAGTTCAGATGCAAGAGAAAGTGCTCACAAATGCTACCCAGCCTGAGGGGAATCATGGAGGATAGCAAGGTAAAATGTTGAAGCCCCCTCCTTTCTATGTTTCATTAATCATTGGAAATCAGCTAGTGCACAATTACATGATAGACTTCGGGAAAGTAGCTCAGTGATGCCTAAACAAATAGCTGATCAGCTAGGGCTCCAGTATGAAACCATATCCAAAGGGGTAGTGCAGCTAGATGGGACAGCAGTAGCAACAGTTGGAGTGATTAAAAACTTGAGTCTTACCTTGCATGCATGTCCAAATGTTGTTGTTTTACAAGATGTATCAGTCATAGACCTTCCACCACTCTTTGCCCTATGCTTGTCAAGGGACTTCACAGCCAAGATTGGGGGATATTTGTCTGCTGATTGGTCACACATGTTGTTTAGAACAAGGTATGGAACTAAGGCTACAATCAGGTCTGAACCTATTGCAAACTTCCACATTGAGCCTTACACTCCAAGTCAGATCAATGCCAATTGTTCAACATTTGATCAAGAAGACCACCCAAACACCGATGAAACTGACACCAAGGTTGGAAGCATCCCGAATCTAACTCTTGATGAATGGGCAAACAAGGTACATGCTTTTGATCCTTATCAAGAAGTGGAAGAATCTGAGCTAGGGGTCTATTGCATACACGAAGAAAATCAGCCTATTCCTAGCATCACCAAGCCAAACCATGAAGATGACAATGAGGTATGACAGCTGTTTTTGATGGATCAAGGAGTAGACAAGGTGCAGGAGGTGGAGCCATGCTTGTTTCACCTCAAGGAGTAAAGTACTATTCAGCTTTTAGATTTCAGTTTGCATGCTCCAATAACACTGCTGAATATGAAGCCTTGGTGCAAGGGATGCATTGGGCAATCAAGAAGAAAATAAATAACTTGCAAGTCTTTGGTGACAAAGAATTGATTGTAAATCAGGTTAAGGGACAACATGCTACCAAGAATGATCTACTCAAAGTGCTATAAGAATAGGGTGTGGGACCTCATGGAAGATTTTGAGGGTTTTGGCATCAAATCCATTCCTAGGAAAGAGAATCAAGGCTGCTTGACAAAGCTTGCGGCGGTAGGGGCAGCCTTTGACATTGTGGAAAGCATTCAAAAGACAAGGTACAGACCAAACATCCACGTGATTGTGAGGCCTTCGAGTGCTAGATAACAATGTCGGTTGGCAAGTGTTTAAGAATGACCAATAAATCATCCATTTCTTGCAAGAAGACTCGAGTTCTCGGCTAAGAATCAAGAAAAGTTGGAACAGCGATATGGTGACCGGGTGGTACAACTGAGAACTAACAAGCTGCCCAAGGGACTTATCACTTTGGAGTCCATTTTTAATCCCAATGATCAGTTTAGAAAGGAGAAAGCAAACATTCAGGTCAAGAGAGAGGATTCAGTATCCATCTTGGTAGAAGAGAACAAACCATTGCAAATTGGAAAGATGACAACTGAACAAGAAAGGTATGAGTTCATACAGTTGTGTCAAGAGTTCCCTAACATGTTTGCTTGGAGCTATGAAGATTTGAAAGGTTTCAATCCCAACTTAGCTCAACATACCATTGAATTGGATCCAAATACTAAGCCTGTCAGGTAGAAACAAAGACCAGTCAATCCACACATGGAGCCTCTCATGAGGAAAGAATTAGACAAACTGATTAAGTCAAGAATCATACTCCCAATCAAGCATTCTAGCTGGGTTGCCAACTTGGTTCCAGTCAGAAAGAAGAGTGGAGAGATCAGATTGTGTGTTGATTTCAGAGACTTAAATAGAGCATCTCTCAAGGACCATTACCCACTCCCTTCCATGGAGAAAATCTTGCAAGTTGTGGCTGGCTCCGAGAGGTTTTCACTACTTGATGGCTACTCCATTACAATCGGTTTATGGTGAAGGAAGAAGACCGATTCAAGACAGCCTTTACAACCAAATGGGGACTTTTGCATACGGAAAGATGCCATTTGGGCTATCAAATGCTGGTGCTACCTTCCAAAGAGCCATAGACATGGCGTTCAAAGGTTTGATTAATAACGTGGTGCTGATTTACCTTGATGATATCACTGTTTTTTCCAAAAATGCGGCAGACCACCTCTCTCATTTGAGACAAGTTTTCACGAGGTGCAGGAGATTTGGAGTGTCTTTAAATCCTAGAAAGTGTATCTTTCTTACACATGAAGGAAAGCTCCTTGGCCATATTGTCTCCAAAGAAGGATTAGCAATTGATCCAGAGAGGGTTGAAGCCATAAGAGCACTACCATTTCCAAGCCACAAGAAATCCCTTCAGATTTTCTTGGGGAGGATAAACTTTGTTCGGAGGTTTGTCCCAGATTTTGCAGCCCTTGTCAAGCCCATCACCAAAATGTTAAAGAAGAGCATGGCTTTCAAGTGGATAGTAGAAGGCAAGGAGAGTTTTGAAGCAATCAAAGAAGCCATTTCTCAAGCACCAACTCTCATCAACCCGGACTTCTCCAAGGATTTCATCCTCTATGCATTTGGAGGTAATGACACTATTTCTACCATTTTGGTACAGCAGAACAAGGATAATGATGAGCAGCCATTTTCCTTCTTGACACCAGAGCCTAGATGACTATGAGGTGAAGTACTCTTTTATTGAGAAGCATGTCTTTGGCGAATGTCGAAGCTTGAAGAAATTCAAGCATTTAGTCTCGAACAACAAGGTCCAGGTTGCTGGTCTCACATCTTTGGGGTTAAGGACTTCCTCCTCAACAAATATTTGAACGAGAAAAGGGCAGGTTGGATCACCCGTGTCATGGAGTATGACATTGAGATCAAGATCACCAAGCTGGTAAGAGGAAAGGATTGTGTGAGCAGATGGTTTTGGGAAGCAAAAAGAAGTATGCAATGAAGAAGAGGCTGTTTTGTGATCCAGGGACAGCCATGAGCCAAGTGGCAATCAAGAAGAAGACAATGCTGCCCCCACTCCTTGCTGGACCCAAGGTATTATACACTTCCTAAGCACGAGCCTATGCCCCGGAGATGAACAAAACCCAAATAAGACACTTCAGATTGCAGGTTGTCCCATATGCCATTGTTGATGGAGTTTTTTCAAGAAAGATGTGAATGGAGTCTTCTTTGAGATGCATTAGCACAAATTAGATTCATAGGGTGTTGGAAGAGTTCCATGGTGGACCAGCTGGTGGTCATTTTGCACCAAGAGTGACAGCTCTAAAAATCATGAAGGCTGGTTATTATTGGCCTAAAATTTTTAGTGATTGTTATGCATGGATTAAGAGGTGTAAGAATTGTGCATTCTTCACGGGAAAAGAGAGACTTGCTGCCCTTCCATTGCATCCAATCTCGGTTGACCAGCCATTCATGTAATGGGGTTTGGACTTCATTGAGTCATTAATCCCAATTCAAGTCAAGGGCACAAATGGATTTTGATAGCCACGGACTACTTCACCAAATGGACAAGCAAGCGGTAGCACTCAAAGAAGCAAATGAGTCCAAAGCATCTTAGACTTTTATGAGGGGATAGCGACCAGATTTGGTATACTGCTACAATAATCTCGAGATAATGCATTGACATTCATTGGATCCAAGGTGAGTGAGTGGGCTGTCAAGAACGAGATCTACTTAAGCACTTCATCAAACTGTTGTTACCCTCAAGGTAATGGCCGGCCAAGTCTAGAAACAAGAACTTGTTGAGGATCATTAGGAGGACTCTTGATGAGAATCGAGGTCTTGGCATACCAAACCGAAATCAGCCTTATGGGTGATAGGATAACTCCCAAGAGATCCACGGGTAACTCTCCATTCAAACTTGTCTATGGAAGAGAGGTAATCTTTCCCATGTCACTTGAGTTGCCAACATTGGAACTCATGAAGCAATTAGAGTTGTTAGAGTTTGAGCCCATGGAGGTGAGATATGTAGAGTTGATGGAGCTGCAGGAGGTCAGAAATCAGGCATCCCAAGCAATGGAAAAGGATCAAGCTTTGATCAAAAAGACCTTTGATAGGAAGGCCAAGGATAGATCTTTTTAGGTTGGAGATCTAGTGTTGAAATGGGATGTGGATAGAGAAAAACCAGAAAGGAATTCAAAATTTGATGCCATTTGGAGTGGCCCATACATGGTCACAAAGTGCAAGAACAACAATGCTTTTCAATTGGCCTCATTGGATGGTGAAGAACTACAGATTTCAGTCAATGGAATCTATCTCAAGCATTACTTCTAGAGGGAAATTTACCACCTTGTAAATATTAGATTAGATTTTCATTCCTCCAAGTGCTTTGCACATTGTTTTGCTGTAAGTTAGTTTTGCTTTCCTAAGTGCTTTGGCATAACTTACTATCCTTGGAGATGTTTTGCAGTCCTTGCTTCCATCATGTGATATTCCATCTTCCTCCTTGCACATTCTAAGTTAGTTGGGGTTCTAAACAGAATATTTGATGGCTCCATGCCCAATGGACTGCTTCAGGCTACTGGTACTTTCATCTAACAGGTAGATGACCCCTCTGAGTTGCCAAAATTGTTATCCAAAATGTGCCCCAGCTCATTTTTTGTGGCTAACTCCTTGTGTTCTTTCCTCTCTTGTGCCTCAATCCACATTTTTTGATTTTAAGGCACTCAAGGATTTCTGGAAATGGCACCATCAGATAGAGCTCTCTCTCAGCTTTCCAGAAAGGTAAAGTTTGCCTCCTAACTCCTTATATTTTTCAAGTTATGGCTCGGTGGAGTTTTTGTGGAAAATTTTCCCATTTGAGGCCTGCAACCAATAGGAAGCTGCCATGTGGCATCCGACCAGCAGAGCACGGGGAATTTTTGAAAAATTTTCCAAAGACAAAAAAGAGGTAAAATTTGAAATTTTTTCCCGCCGATCCGTTTTTGGGCCATTTTTGCCCTAAATCTTCAAACGATCATATCTTTTGATCCAGAGCTCGGATTTTCACATTCTTTATATCATTGGAAAGCTGTTAAAATTCTCTACATGATTCCATGGCCAATTTCTAATTTTGATTTAGTTTGGAGAGAGAAAATTTAAAAATGGTTCTGGTGCGTGTCCATGGCCGAAATGACATTTCAACAACCAAATTTAATACGAGAATGGGTCGCATTCTTGTGTAATCACACCTGGATGCTCTAAACATAATTTAGAACCTTGATTTGCATCCGGGGTGCTGCTGATTTGCAACAACAAGAGCCACCGTGACAATCCTTTGTAGGTGCTACTACCCCCTTGTCGAGATAATATGTGAAAGTGATGATATAACATGATCCAATCCTACGCATGGATGGTGAAATGTAACAAAAAAATCAATAGCCCATTTCTCAAACAGTTTTGAACTAGTAATAGGTCTTAAAGGCATTTCATCTCATTGACTTGGTTTCCAAGGTGCTAACAGTGATCACAAGCCTTGCAATATGCTTTACAATATTTATATAGGGTCTCCCACCATAATGTAACGAGTAGAATGTTACGCATAGTGGCGACACCTGTATAGTGGCCACCTACAATACCACCACGAGCTTCCTCCATGATATCTATGTGCTCATGTTCTAGTACACATCAACGTAATACTTCATCCTAACCTAACTTGTAGAGGGCACCGCTAATCAACATATAGGGTGCCGTACATATAGGAAGTTATTTCTTCTTTAAGGATTTCATTCCTTCTGGTGTCATACCTATTCATAGAAAGACAACAATGTCCTCTAATTCCGATGGCGTGCGTTATAACCTATATAACTGTGCATCGGGCATGGTATCTTCAATGACATGTGCTTCTTCTCCTGACTATATTCTAGATAAATGCTCTGGTCCAGAATTACTTTTCCCTGGTTTTACCATAACTATGAAATCAAATTCTTGAAATAAGAGTACCCATCTACATATGCACCCCTGTAAAATGGGTTTTTTCACCAAATACTTCAATGCCATGTGATCTGTATAAAATATAAATGGTGTAACTAACAGGTACTATCTGAATTTATGTAGTGCATAGATCATTGACAAAACTTTGTGCTCTATAGTCATGTAATTTTTCTCTGCATGAATCAACTTTCTACTAGTAAAGAAGATAGGATGATCTATAATACCTTCTCTAGGTTGAGCCAACACCATGCCAATGGTCATGCCATATACATCCACATGTACATAAAATGGTTGGTTCCATGTAGGAAAGTGCGAGAATAGGCACGATAGTAAGCTTCTCCTTCAATGTCTCAAATGTACGCTGTTGCGGTTCTCCCACGTAGAACATACCTTTTCCTTTCATAAATCCTCCAAAGGTGCGACAACTTTAACATACCCCTTTATGAATTTCCTATAATACCCCATGTGATCCAAGAATCAGTGCACCTAACTTTGACTGGTAGGCTCTTTTAGGCCAATAATGACTGCAACCTTAGCTTGATCAACCAACAAATCTTCCTTGAAAATTATGTGTCCTAACAAAGATTCTAAATGGTGTATAAAATATGCACTTCTTGATGTTCAAAGAGATACTCAATTATCTACATCTTTCAAACATTAAGCGTATATTAGCACAATGATCCTTAATAAGTCCATACACTGTCCAATCATGTAAATAAACCAGTAAGAAGTTGTGAATAAAATCATTAAATGCCCGAAAAAATATGTGTGAAAATACAACAGGCTCATTTTTTTAAACCAAAAGGCATCACAATATACGCAAAGATGCCCCATTCAAGACTAAAAGTAATCTTTTCCGATCCTCCTCAAAAATCCTAACTTGATGATAACCAGAGAATCCATATGTAAACAAATATATTTCACACCCTATAACACTTTCTAGTATTTCCTCAGTGAATGGCATAGGAAAGGGATCAGTCACACATGCAGCATTCAGCTCCCTATAGTCCACACAAATCCTACTTTGATCATCCTTCTTGATACTGATCACCATTAGACTAACCCATTCCGACTCATCTAGGGGATTGATGATTCAAGACTTCAACATTTTTTCAATCTTGTCTTTGACATTTTTTCGTAAGTTACATTTCATCTTGTAGGGTCTCTTTCGACCCCAGTGCGCCCCCTCTTTAAGATTTATCTTCATCTCCCCTAATGATTTATGCACGAATTTAAGTTCATGGTATCCCCAAGGGAATAAGTCCTGATAATCCCGTAGTAACTCAATGATTTTTTCCACGTTAGAGTCAGACTAATAATCTCCAATTATGGCCTGCTTAGGCTCAACATATGATCCAATATTAACATTTTTTTATCTTCACCGGTTCATGATAGGCACGCGTGGTCTTATATACACTTTCCAACACCTCATGCCTACCTATTGAATGGTCTATATCTATATTTTCTACTTCTTCATCATTCACCAAGTAGACCATTTTCCTGTTTCTTTCTCAAGGAAAGCGTGTTTAAGTAGTATGGCATTGGCCTCTATTGCTTCTGCAAAACGTTCTCCTGAGTCTCCTTTGTCAAATAACTCTTGAATGAGTTCTTCGCCTTAGCACTATCCCCCATAGTTAAGCACTTTATGACCTTTAATGCTTCTTCTACCAGAGGTTTAGTAGAGAAGAAGTCAAACATCTAGGCCATTCCTATAATTAAATCCTGCCAATTTCCAATCTCTCTATGGAGTTCTACATATACATACCAAGCATGCATGCAACCTTGTAAAGTGGAATAAAACTTGTGCACCTAGAGAGAAGGTGGTAAAGCTTCCGCCCTCTTTCCAAAGTCTCTCACACTTCTGAATGTGGTGCTTGAATAGGTTGATTACCATGATAAGTACATATTTGAGTAGGTGCATTGCTCCTAAAGAACCTAGTAGCAAGAGCAATCCTAATTTCATTCCATCCTACAAGATTATCCTTGTGAACCACCCACCAATGCATGTTGCTATCCCGCATAGGGTATATGCTAGTATATTCCTTCTCTCCAACTAGTCTATCCATCGTTCCTCCATGGCATGCAAGAACACCATAGGGTCTCCTTCTCTGGTAACGAGGTACCAAGTTGTTTCCTATTCCCCGATATAATGTGGTCTCGCTATCCTAGAAAATATACTCTTTACTTTGTGCCCTACCAGCTCATAAGTGCTTGAGCCCAATTATCACAAGCAACACTTGTAGTATAGCTAATGGACTATGCATCCTCCCACAGAATTATTCTTTCTTTAGTTGGCTCAAGTATCTCTGGATCTCGGATGACACATACATAAATCCTATTCAGATCTTCTTCACTTAAGGGCTCAACATAGGGCGCATATTTTCCATCTGTTAAAGGGATAATAACTCTTTCCTCCTTGTTTTCAAAACTGATATAACCTTTGTTGAACTGAATATCAACATTATTTGCATAGCACCAAGGATGCCCCAATAGATATGGGAAGCTATCTGACTCATCAGTGCTAAAACCTCAAAATATCTAGTGAACTTGGCTCCTTGTATGGTAATGGATGCATCTTTCAAAACTCGATGGGAGTGGCCTTAGTTTGATTAGCCATGAACAATACATTAGAGGATGGCTGCAATGGGGGTCTTCCCATTTGTACCCATGCATCTAAGGTAAGAACATTGACTTCCACGCATGTATCAATCAATATATTACTCAATAGCCACCCATCCACAACAACATTCAAAGTGATTTCCTTGTCATAATCTAGGCTATGAGGGGGAAGATTCACATGTAGGATCTACCATCCAGTCTCAATACTTGCACGCATAGTGTTTCCCTTTAACCAATCCCCTAACAATGGAATGATATTTTCCTAGCACAACATTTTACACACTTCCCTTAAGTCATCTATATCAGTTTGGACCGTCTTTGATACTTTCTTTTGCTCCATCTTCCATGATTTCTCTTTTAAGTATTATATCTCACCCTGAAGATTCTGATAACTTCCATGGTTTCTTGATAAACCTCCTTTTGATGGGTAGGATTTGGGTACCATGCATGTAGAACCTCCTCCTTAGTGATGGTAGGCTTCTCTTTGTAATGCTTCTTTGGTGCGCACCGCTTCATTCTTTAGTAGTGATCTTTATTTGCAATGCCTTAGATTATGGTTCCAACTTGGGCATCTATTAATTTTCCATAAATACAACACGTATCCTAACCATCCCTGTGACTTTATTTTCTTGTTTATGATATTTGCTAAGATGCTCATACAACTCCGGGCATTCCTCATAACTATGATTCTTTACATAGAAAGAACACGTAATATTCTAAGGACATTCACACATGTAGTGGTTGGGAGATCCACATGTATAACATGTTCTGCAAGGGAAATTGCCTCGTCCACCACCACATCCTCATCCTCTGAATCCACCATGGTATCCTTAACCTCTGCCATGAACACCTTCAAAATTCCCTTTATCCTGATCATAGCAGCTTGACAGTGATCCTGACCACGATGTTCGCTCTTGCCTTTAGAGTTATTTGAAACTCATGTCTATCGTACACCAATATCTATAGCATTATGGGTCTGATAAATCATCCGTAAGTATTACGTGTCATGAGTTGTGGACCTAAAAATTTTACAGATAACAAGATACATTCTTCCTTATCGTGCATTATAATAATGGGCGGTGTTAACATCATGGTTTAAATGACATATCTCATAGTCCAACAACATTAAACATATTGATCTGCAGGGGATAAATATCCTTTGTGTGACCTTCCACTTCACAATATGTGCGTGTCTCATGTGCTGATTTTTCGATAGCCTCTCCAATTGTTTTACCATAGCTATGATCTGTGCTTCTAAAAATGGGCTCACCCGGTGTCTATACTTCCAACTGCCTCAGTGCATAAGGCTGCTTCAAGTGCTTCATGCAGATTAGTGTATGTATTATGTGATAGCACCCTTCTAAAAGGTGTAATCAGGACCTCCAAAAACCATTGCGCATGTTGGCTTGCATGAATATCATAAGAAAGTTTAGATAACAATGTTTTGAAATGAGCATCATACTCTTTGACACTCTCAGTAGTGCCTTGTTTAATATCCTTAAGCACACTTATACTCTTCTACTCAAACTAAGTGATATGAAATTGCAGTAAGGAAAGCATATTTTAAAGCTGCATAGTCTACACAAGTTTGATCAGGGTCAACATTTATGCACCAATAGTGTGCTTACCCTTGTAGCATAGTGGAAAATTAACTTACCCTGTGTAAAGAAGTCATGATTCCTTTTACATGCCATAGTATTTCACACATGTGCACGTGTTCAACAACATCTTCTATGCCCCTATACTCTGGAAGATGAAGAGACATATCCATGTAAATATTCTGGGGTTGGTGCGGACCTTTCCCACCTGATCCAAAACCTCTTGTGTTTCCTCTGCCTCTAGAACCACTAGAACTAGAACCACCTATACCTCCCGATCCCAACTTGTAGGCAGATTTGACCAAAAGATGTACTCCTTTGTGTCCCAATAGTAGTACTGAAATGCACCCCTATGGTCTGCAAAGTGTTACTACTCCTAGAAGAGAGTCCAAAATTTTGCGTGCTTGAATCCTATGCAAAAGATACACCTGAAAAGGTACCCCCAAAAATAAAGAAGATGTTTACACTATCATCGATGTAATTTTTATATGATTTACTCCTTCTATCCTACTGTCTAAATTAGCTTGCTGACTATTTTTCGTACTAGATACTAGAATACCACGCACAAGGGTAAGGTTTCGGGTAGACTTAGATGCATGCCTACGGCCTAGGTCCTCCTTATTGGTGTGCTTCCATGTGAGGCCGAGGAGGGTTCCCTATCATGCTTTTTCAAATGGGGGAGTTCCTAATGCTCTGGCTCTACGCCTTCTATTCGATCTCTAAATCCTTCGTGATCCATCTCGTCTCCTTAACGTAATTCACTCTGGAACATCCCATTACTTCTCTATCTCCCTCTCACATGCCTCATTGTACTTAAGCCACCTTTCTTCTCTTTGCCTCTCTGCCACTAGGTCTGCCATCTTTCATCAAACCTACTCCTACCCCCGTGCATGGTGGGGTTTCGTTAACCATCGGTTTTCTCTCCAAGTTTAGGGTTGCCATATAAATTTTGATTGCCGGTGGAATGCCTTGCGAGTAAGTTCCCAGGATATTGTAAAAATTGGAATTCAGCTACCTCTGGGCACAAATAAGTGGAAATTGAGTACTCCAAGATATAGCTGTTCAAAACACCACGGAACCACGTATCCACAACACGAGTCCAAATCGATCAACATCATAAAGGATCTGAAATTATTCCTGCGTCCAGACAAGTGTGCGATACCTCCAATTCTGTTTAGATGCATAGGCAGCTAGCTACTCATACAATTCTACTAGAAAGATAACGAAAAAGCTCTTGTACAAATAGTCATACAGATTCTGCTCCACCCATGTGCATGCGTCAAACTCAGATCCAATGCTAAACCTCCATACATATTCTTCTCTAGGTCATATATCCACTCCTCAACACTTACTAGGGTCAACCAATATGTCTTCATCGCGAACCATCCTGAAAAAAATGAAAAAGAGGTCCCGACAATGGAACCAATGATGCAACCTAGAATTTACCAGTAAAAACACAGGTGTGTTGAAACATCACCCAACCTAGAATGAGCACTCACCTGAAGTGCACAAAGGTACTAAGCCCCTCTTTAGGGTTGCTTTTGTAGGATGTTAGCATGATGAAGACTTAATGCATTCATATCCATAATTAATACATCATTCTACAATGCATGTTCAAATCTATATCTAAAGAATAACAAACTTAAATGATAACCATAATGAAATCAAAACATGTAAGAACCAATTATACTTAGGATTAATACTCTAATTCAGCCAATACACTCAATTACATTAAACATGATAAATACAGAAGGTCATTACAATAGATAATACTAATGCGCGCATCATATTTGGCATAATATCCTCACAATAATTTAGTTCTCACACCACTATACTACGTAGATCATTACATATTTATAAGGGTGGGGACTTTCCCTTCACCACTTGCATAACTCAAAAAATAGGTTGCATGCTGAAAATAGTCATGTGGCTTTACAATTACAGCCACAGCACATGTAAGTGCACTACTATTAGATCTCTCATGGTTAACTATCAAGTAGATTATATCTTTAGCCCACATCCATGCAAAGCGCTCCATAGCCACTCTTCCAAAAATTTCCGATGCGTGTTGTGCAAGTCTTTTCTTGTTTGTGTTCTCCACACGCTATCTCCAAAAATAGCCCGTATATGTGAAAATGGCTAAGTCCCAAATATGCCCTTATATTCCACGAGCATGTTCTCCCCTATCCTTTTGCACCTTTGAATGTGCCTGTTCTCTCGCTCGAACCTCTTGTGTGTTTTCTGCTAAGTATTTCACTTTGTCTCGCTCAATACACCCAACAACTCCCTCAAGAATCTCCTTTGTGAATGGGGTGGGAAAAGGATCAATAACACATGAAGAATTTAATTCTCTATAGTCCACATAGATCCTTATCCTACCATCCTTTTTAATATTGATGACCATGGGGCTAACCCATTCAAATTCCTCAATGGGCTCAATTATACCAGACTTGAGCATTTTATCAATTTCCTCATTTACCTTGACACACATATTAGGATTCATCCTGTAAGGCCTCTTCCTAATCAGTGCATGCCTTCTTTAAGTTTGATTCACATCTCACCTAAAGAAGGGTGTACTCATTTTAACTCATTATAGCCCTCGGAAACAAGTCCGAAATTTGTGTAGGAGTTCAATAATCTTAGCCACTTTCTACTCTGACCATTAGTCACCAATAATGACCTCTTTAGGCTCTGAATTTGTTCCAATGCTAACCTTCTTTTTTCATATGCTCATGATATGTGCACACCTTTTATTCTATTGTGTCCATCACCTCGCGCGTACCATTAGTGTGGTCAACATCTAGGTTATTATCCATGTCATCCTCATCATTTATCATGCATACCAATTTACCCTTTTCATTTAATTCACAAGAGCAAACCATTTATTCTTCTTTTATCTCTTCAAGGTCAAGGCGCACCTCTAAATCCAACTCTCAAAACATATCTAACAGCATTTCCTTAGCCTTCATGCTATCCCCGCAGTAAGGCGCTTCATAATCTGTAGTGTGTCATTAATCGGAGGTTTAGTAGAAAAGTAATCAAAAGTATAAATCATACCTGAGGTCATCTCTTTCTAATTAGTTGTTTCCCTTGTCAACTCCGTATGAACATACCATGTTTGCGTGGCAACTACTTAAAGTGGAGTAGAAATTATGCACCCAGAGTGATGGTGGCAAGGCCTCCTGTCCCTCCATCCAAAGTCTCTCACAATCCCAGATGTGATGCGAGGCATGGGACTTCCCATGAAATTCACATATCTGAGAAGGTACATTGCTCCTTAGGAACCTAGTAGAAAAGGTGATTCTCACTTCTCTCCATTCCAATGGAGTTTCCTATGTGTTTTTCCCACTAGTATGTGGCTATCCTACGCAGAGTATATACCAAAGCATATTTCTTCTATCTCCTTCATTCTTCCACTAGGATTCCATGGCACATAGAAATACATTAGGGTTCCCCTCACTAGTGTACCAAGGTACCTGGTTATAAATCAAGTGCCTAACTATGTGCAGCCTAATCATACAAGTAACCATGTTTTTAACATCTCACCCAACTACTTCATACATTCCATGCATCTAGTTATCACAAGAAATACAAGTGGTATCACTAACCGACTAAGCATCATCCCACTGTATCACTCCTTCCTTAGATGGCTTAGTTACATTAGGGTCTCGATTGTGTGCACATATATCTTGTTCAATTCTTCTTCATTCGAGGCTCGATATCTAGGGAATCCTTTGCATCTTCCAAAGGTATAATGACGTGCTCTTCCTTATCCTCAAAGATAATGTACCCTTTATTGAAGCATAAATTTGCATTATTTGCATAACAATAAGGTCACCCAAGATATGTTGGGAAGCTACTTGCTTGATTAGCTCCAATACTTCAAATTTCCTAGTAAATTTGTCCCCCTGAATTGTAATAGTTACATCCTTTAGTACTCCAATAGGATTAGCCCTAGTTCTGCTTTGTCATGCACAACACATTTGAGGAAGGATGTAATGGTGATCTTCCCATTTGATTTGAAACATCTAATGTGAGTACATTAACTTCCACACATATATCTATTAGAATGTTTCTCGAAGTCATCCATATATGACTGCATTTAGTGTAATCTCCTTATCATACTCATGATTATGTGGGGAAAATTTGCATGAAGTATCTTCCTCTCACACTCATTACCTATGCGTGGTATTTTTTCTCTCAATAAGTATCCTAACAGAGAGATTATATTCCTTTGGCATAACATTCTACATACCTCCTTCAAATCATCTACATCCTTCTGTGGGATTTCAACCTTATTTTCTCATTCCATCACATGTGCATGTTTCTTCAAGCTATGAATTTTCCCTTACAGATCCTCGATAACATTGATAATTTCATAGTAAACCTCTTTTGATGTGCAACATCAAGGTACTTATAATTAATCACTTATTACTTTTTTATAGTAGATTATACTTTAGAGGTTTATGTGTGTGAACAACCTAAACACGTGTAGTAACCAAAACAAGTTGTAACTCAGGGGTAGGTGCTACCTTTGACATCCATTGATCTTCAAATGTGTGTTGTACCTTAATCATTCCCATGCCCTTGTATTTCTTGTGTTGCTTGCTCATGTGCTCATATAAGTCAAGACACTCGTCAAGCTTGTGTTGTTGTCCACACCATGAGAAAAATACATTTTGAGGGAACTCCTGTTGATAATGATCAGGTGATCCACAAGTATAACAAGTTCCTCTAGGAAATCATCCTTTTCCACCATCGTGACCTTGACCTCTATATCCTCCATGGAAGCCTCTATTCTTGTTGTCCCCATTATCATGCCTTTCATTGTACTATCCTTAATGTTCCTTAGATCAACTTGCTACACTAGTATGGTGCACACCAGTCTTAATGGATTCATGAATATGATCAATCAATCTAGAGTCAACAGCTTTCATACGTGTGAGTTTTGTAAATTTTACAATACATAGACACATTATTCTGGATCGTATGTTGCTAAAGAGGATATCTACTCACATCATGGTTCAAATGAAAAATATCACAATCTAGTAGCATCGAACATACTAACTTCCACGAGGAAAAATATCCTTAGTGTGTCCTTTAACCTCATAATTTTTACACCATATTCCATTACATGTCTCATGAGCTGAATTCATAGAGATCTTCTTTAAATACTTTGTCATGGCCATAATGTATGCCTCTAAGAATGGACTTACTCCGGTATCCACACTCCTAGCTACCTTAGCACACAAATCTTCTTCTAAAGTATCGCGCGATCTAAAAACGTCTTATGATATGTTGATCAATTAGAATCTAACACTTAGTGAAGGAAATACAAAAGTTTGTGTGGGAGAGAAGAGCACATTTAAAGGAGTAGGAGTATCAGAAAGGATCACGTGTGAATAAGAGAAACAAATTCGAGACTTAGCCATTTTCATGATGAGGATCTATTTTTGGAAATAGCGTGCGGAGCACTCAAACCAATTGGAGACTTGTGTGACACGCATTGGGTATTTTGGATGATCAACTATAAATCTCTTTGCATGGATGAAAGCTAAAGATAGAATGGTGAACTTGTATTTGATTAAGGGAGATCTATTGTTAACACTCTTGCATGTAAGAATATTTTTGTAACATCATGTGGCTAATAATAACATGTGACCTATTATGGGATTAGATAAGTGGTGAAGGGAATGTCCCCACCCTTATAAGTATGTAGTAAACTATGTAGAAAGAGAGAGATATATACAAATATAGAGAGGAGAGTATAGATATACGTGTGAGAACTAGGATATAACGAGATTATGCTGCTAGATTAGTTACGCGCATGAGCGTATAGTACTGTTATTGTAACAAAGATTCTATGTATTTACTACAATTAATATAGTGGAGATTATGGATTGAAATAAGGTGTTATCATGGTTATAATTCAGTATTACATGTTTGATTCCATTATGGTTATCCTTTAATGCTGTTATTTTCTAGATCTAGATCTGAATATGTACTGTAGAAAGATATATTAGCTATAGATTTGAATGATTAAAGTCTTTATTCTGCTAACATCCTACAACAACCACCCTAAAGTGGGGCCTAGTACCTTTTTGCACTTCAAGTGAGTGCTCAGTCTAGGCTGAGTGATGTGCTAGCACGCTTATGCTTGTATTGTTGAATTCTAGGCTGCATCATTGGTTCCATTGCCAGGACCTCTTTTTCAGTTGTTTTCAGGATGGTTCGCGATGAAGACATACCAGTTGACCTTAGCAAGTGTTGAGGAGTGGATACACAATTTGGAAGAAGAATATGCATGACGGTTTAGCACTGGATCTGAGTTTAACACATGCGTGTGGGTGGAACAGAACATATATGACATTTTATATGAGATTTTCTTTGCTATCTTTCTAGTAGAATTGTATGAGTGGCTGATTTCTTATGTATCTAAGAAGAATTGGAGGTATCACACACTTTTTTGGATGCATGAAGAATTTTAGGCCCTTTATGATGCTTGATCTGATTTGGACTTGAGCTGTGGATATGTGGTTCTATGGTGTTTTAAATAGTTATATCTTGGAGTACTCAATTTCCACTTATTCGTGTCCAGAGGTAGCTGAATTCTAGTTTTTATTATATCTAAGGGGAACTTACTTATAAGGAATTCCACTGGTGATCGAGATCTTGATGGTAACTCTAAATTTAGAGAGTAAACCAATGGATAACTAAACCCCACCATGCACGGGGTAGGAGCAGGTTTGGTGAAGGATGGTAGACCTAGTGGCAGAAAGGAAGAGAGAGGAGAGGTTGCTTAAGTATAATGAGGTACATGACAGGGAGTAGAGAACCATCGTGACATTGCAAAGTGGATGGCGTTGAGGAGAGAGATGACTCATGAAGGATTTGGAGCTCACGTAGAAGATGTGGAGCTAGATAATTAGGAACTCCCCCATACGGGAAAGCATGATAGGGATCCCTCCTCGGCCTCACGCGAAGTGCGCGCTAGCACGAGATGACTTGGGCCGCGGGCGCGCATTTGAATCCACCTAGAAACCTTGCCCTTGTGTTTGGTTTTCCAGCATCTAGTACAACAAGTAGTTAGCAAGCTCATTTAAGAAGTGGGAGAGTAGGAGAAAGTATTATAAGAGGCACAATGATGGCAACAAAAACAATTTTGTTGTTATATGGGAGTGCCTTTTTGGGCATAACATCAACATAGAATACAGATGCACAAATTTTTGGACTAACTTCTAGAAGTGGTAACACTTCGTAGATTGTCGGGTACAG
The DNA here is from genome assembly GCA_018340775.1 of Taxus wallichiana var. yunnanensis. NCBI lineage: Eukaryota > Viridiplantae > Streptophyta > Pinopsida > Cupressales > Taxaceae > Taxus > Taxus wallichiana. The sequence goes on from CM031242.1 coordinate 627,473,704, forward strand.
TTCAATTCTACTGTTGGGACACAAGGAAGTACATTTTCTGGTCTAACACCAGCCACAGGTTTGGGATCAGGAGGTATATGTAGCTCTAGTTCTAGTGGATCTAGTGGTTTTGGAGGCAAGGGAAACATAGGAGGTTCTGGATCAGGTGGGAAAGGTCTACACCAACCCCATAATATTTACATGGAGATGTATCTTCATCTTCCAAAGTATAAGGGCATAGAAGATGCTCTCTTGAACATGTGCATATGTGTGAAATACTATGGCACATAAAAGGAATCATGACTTCTGAGCGTAGGGCAAGCCAATTTACTACTATGTTACAAGGGCACGCACACAACTGGTATAAAAAGTTTGACCCTGATTAGACTTGCGTAGTCTATACAACTTTAAAAGATGTATTTCTTAAGGGTTTCACGTCCCGAGTTTGAGCGAGAGAGTATAAGTGCACTCAAGGATATCAAGTAAGGCACTACTGAAAGTGTTAGAGAGTATGATGTCCATTTTAAGACACTACTATCCAAAATTTCTTATGACATAAACGTAAGCCAACATGCACAATGGTTTGTTGGGGGCTTGATTACCCCTTTTAGGAGGGAATTATCACATAATACATACACTAATCTATGTGAAGCACTTGAAGAAGACTTACACGCTGAGGCAGTTGGAAGCATAGACACTGGGGTGAGCCTGTTTTAGAAGAAGATAGCAACTATGGCAAGAAAGTTGGATAAACTATCATAAAATTCAGCACATGAGATGCACACAAAGATTTGGTGCACAAATTGTGAAGTAGAAGGTCACATAAAGGATAGTTGTCCTCATAGATCAATATGCTCATTGTTGATGGATTGTGAGATATGTCATTTAAACCATGATGCTAGCCGCTACCCATTATTACAACGTGTGATACGGAAGAACGTTTCAAGCTACTGTAAAATTTGTAGGTCCACAACTCATGACACAAAAGATTGCCAACTGATTGGTCAGATCCATGATGCTATAGATATTGGTGTACGGTAGACAAGGGTTTCAGATAACTCTATGGGCAAGAATTAGCATCAGGACCAGGATCACAATTAGGTGCGCTATGATCGAAATGAATGGAATTTTGAAGGTAGTCATGGTAGAGGTTGAGGATACCACAGGTGGATTTGGAGGATGAGGCCGTGGTAGTGGAAGAAGTGAGTTCCCTCACAGAACATGTTATACATGTGGATCTCCTAACCACTACAGGCATGAATGTCCTCAGAATATTACATGTTCTTTTTGTGGAAAGAACCATAGCTATGAGGAGTGCCTAGAATTGTATGAGCATCTTAGTAAGTAACATAAATAAGAAAACAAAGGCACAAGGATGGTTAGGATATATCACGCTATTGAAAATAAATGGATTCCTAAGTTGGAAGCAGAATCTGAGGCATTGTAAGTAAAGATCATGACCCAGCTGAGGCAACACGCACTAGAGAAGCATTATAGTAGAAGCCTACCATCACTAAGGAGGAGGTTATACATGCATGGTACCTAGATCCTTCCCATCAGAAGGAGGTTTATCAGGAAACCATGGAAGTTCTTAGGAATCTTCGGGGTCTACTTAAAAGAGAAATCATGGAAGATGGAGCAAAATAAATTATCATAGGTGGTCCAAACTGATATAGATGACTTAATGGAAGTGTGTAAAATGTTTCGCTAGGAAAATATCATTCCATTTTAGGGAATTGGTTAAAGGGAAACACTCCGCATGTAAGTATTGAGACCGGATGGTAGATCCTACATGGGAATATTTCCCCTCATGGCCTAGATTATGAAAAGGAAATCAATTTGAATGTTGTTATGGAAGGGTGGCTATTTAGTAATATACTTATTGATATAGGTGTAGAAGTAAATGTTCTCACCTTAGATGCATGGGTACAAATGGGAAGGCCCCCATTGTAGCCATCCTTTAGTGTATTGTTCATGGCTAATCGGACTAAAGCCACTCCCATAAGAGTTTTGAAAGATGCATCCATTACCATATAAGGAGCCAAGTTCACTAGAGATTTTGAGGTTTTAGCGCTGATAGAGTTAGATAGCTTCCCGGATCTATTGGGGTGTCCTCGGTCTTTGTAGAAATAATGTTAATCTTTGGTTCAACAAAGGTTATATCAGTTTAAGGAGGAAAGATTTATTATCCCTTTAACATATGGAAAATTTGTGCCCTATGTTGAGCCCTTAAGTGAAGAAGATCTGAATAGGATTTATGTACGCGCCATCCAAGATCCAGAGATACTTGAGCCAACTAAAGAAGGAATAATTTAGTGGGAGGATGCACAGTCCATTAGCGATACTACAAGTGTTGCTTGTGATAATTGGGCTCATAGCACTTATGAGTTGGTAGGGTGTAAAGTAAAGAGCATATTTCCTAGAGGCAGAAAACCGTGTTATGTTAGGAGGATAGGTAATAACTTGGTACCTTGTTACACGGAGAAGGAGATCCTATGGTATTCCTATGTGCCATGGAAGAACAGTGGATAGACCCATTGGAAAGAAGAAATATGTTAGAATATACACTATGGGGGACAGAAGCACGCTTGGTGAGTGGCCCACAAGGATAATCTTGTAGGATGGAATGAAATTAGGATTGCTCTTGCTACTAGGTTCTTCAGGAGTAATGCACCTACTCAAATATGCACTTATCATGGTAATCAACCTGTTCAACACCACGTTCAGAAGTGTGAGAGACTCTGGATAGAGGGGCTAGGAAGCTTTACCACCTTCTATGGGTGCACAAGTTTTATTCCACTTTACAAGGATGTGCGTGTGCTTGGTATGTATATGTAGAAATCCATAGAGAGACTGGAAATTGGCAGGATTTAATTATAGGAATGGCCCGACATTTGAATTCTTCTCTACAAATCCTCCGAGTGGAAGAAGCATTGAAATTCATAAAGTGCTTAACTATGGGAGATAGTGCCAAGGCTGAAGAAATCCTTTAGGAGTTATTAGATGAAGGGGAATCAAGAGTGCATCTTGTTGAAGAAATAGAGGCTAATGCCACACTACTTCAACGTGCTTGCCTTGAGAAAGAAAAAGGAAAAATGGTCTACTTAGTGGATGACGAAGAAGTAGAAAATCTGGATGTAAACCATTCAATAGGTAGGCATGAGGTATTGGATAGTGCAGATATGACCACATGCACCTATCATGAACCTATGAAGATAAAGAAGGTGAATATTGGATCAGAGGTTGAGCCTAAGGAAGCTGTAATTGGGGACTATTGGTTAGAATTTGAAGTGGAAAAAATCATAGAGTTACTAAGGGATTATCATGGACTTATTCCCTAGGGGGTACCATGAACTTAAAGGCGTGCATGAATTGTTAGGGGAGATGAAGATAAAACTTAAAGAGGGTGTGCACCCAGTTAGAAAGAGACCCTACAAGATGAACCCAAACTTGCATGCGAAAAGGTCAAAGAATAGATTGAAAAAATGTTGAAGTCTGGAATTATCAAGCCCCTTGATGAGTCAGAATGGGTTAGTCCAATGACGATCAATATCAAGAAGGATGGATGGATTAGGATTTGCATGAATTAGAGGGAGCTAGATGTTGCATGTGTGACTGATCCCTTTCCCATGCCATTCACAGAGGAAATACTAGAATGGGTTATAAGGTGTGAAATCTATTCATTTATAGATGGGTTCTCTAGGTATCATCAGGTTCAGATTGCCTAGGAGGATCAGGAAAAGACTACATTTATTACTGAATGGGGTAGCTTCGCCTATACTGTAATGCCTTTTGTCCGAAAAATGTGCCTACTATATGTTCACACATAGTTTTTCAAGCATTCAAGAGAATTTATTCACCACTTCTTATAGTCTATTTAGATGATTGAACGGTGTATGGATTAGTTAAGGATCATTGTGACAATATGTGCTTAATTTTTGAAAGATGTAGATAGATGATTATCCCCTTGAACATCAAGAAGTGTATATTTTCTACACCATTTGGGATATTGCTAGGACACATAATTTACAAGGAAGGTTTTTGGTTGATCCAGCCAAGGTTGCAATCATTATAGGCCTAAGGGAGCCTATCAATCAGTGAGATGCATGAATTTTTGGTCATACAGGATATTACATAAAGTTTATCAAAGGATATACCAAAGTTTCCAAACCATTGGAGGAGTTACTGAAAGGAAAATGTACATTCTACTCGGGAGAACTGCATGACAAAGTGCACATTCAAGACATTAAAGGAAAAATTTACTACCACGCCTATTTTGCATTTTCCTTCGTGGGACTGACCCTTTTATGTACATGTTGACGCCTCTGGCACGACCATTGGTGCGGTGTTAGCTCAACCTAGAGAAGGTATTGCAGATCATCCTATCTATTTTTCTAGTAGAAAGATGACTCATGCAGAACAAAATTACACAACTACAGAGCGTGAAGCTTTATCAATGATCTATGTGCTACATAAATTCTGCCAATACTTACTAGCTACACCATTCATCTTTTATACAGATCACATGACATTGAAGTATTTGGTAAACAAGCCCATTCTACAAGGGTGCATATGTCAATGGATGCTCTTATTTAAAGAATTTGATTTCACAATTGTGGTAAAACCAAGGAAAAGTAATTTTAGACCAGACCATCTATCAAGAATATAGTTAAGAGAAGAAGTACAAGAAATTGAGGATACCATGCCAGATGCACAATTATACAGGTTACAATGAGCGCCATCATAACTAGAGGACATTGTTGTCTTTCTATGAAAAGGGATGGCACCAAAAGGAATGAAATCCTTGGAGAAGAAACAACTTGCTATACATGCAGCCCCTATATATTGATTGCCGGTGACACCGTAAAAACTAGGTCGATGAGGTATTACGCCATTGTGTGTTGGAACATGAGCACATAGATATTATGGAAGAAACTCATGGTTATATTGAAAGTGGCCACTATGTCGGTGATGCCACTATGTGCAAGATTCTACTCACTGGATTATGGTGGGAGACCTTGTATAAATATTGTAAGGCAAGCGATCATTACCAACATCTTGGGAAACTAGGTCAATGAGATGAAATGCCTCTAAGTCCCATTGTTAGTGCCAAACCATTTGAGAAATGGGCTTTATATTTTGTGGGTCATATTTTACCAGCTACGTGCAGAATTAGATTGTGCTACATCATTACTTGCATAGATTATCTAACCGAGTGGGAAGAAGTAACACCTATAAAGGATTGTACAACAGCCACAACAGCCAAGTTTCTTTGGGAAAATATTATTAAAAGGTATGGATGTCCTTTAAGTTTGACGAGTAATAGGGGCATGCATTTTCTTAATGAGATAATTAAAATTTTATTGGATGAATTCATGATTTCACACCATAAGACTACACCCTATCATCCTCAGGAAAATGGGAATGCTGAGGCTTTTAACAAAATTTTGAGCCAGATATTGACAAAAATCTATGATGTTGGAAGAAACGATTGGGATGATAAATTATCTACAGTACTTTGGGCATATCGGAAAACATATAAAAGGTTGAACAAAGCCACACCATTTCAGTTAGTGTTTGGCGTAAAAGTTGTTCTTCCTATGGAATTTATGTTACCTTCTTTGCATATTGTATGCACTAGAGGTCTTGCTGATGAGCAAGCATTAGAAGAACACATTAAATAGTTAATCAAATTAGATGAACGATGAGCCATAACACGTTGGATTCAAAAACAAGAAAAGGCCAGGTAGAAAGCATGGCATGACAGGCACATCAGGGGTAAAAATCTTGAGATAGGACAAATGGTGCTCCTTTATGATTCTAAGTTTTTGTGCCATCCAGGGAAAACTCAAGGTACATTGGTTGGGGCCATATGTTATCACTCACATACTCAAATCAGAACTTTTTAGTTAGAGGCCCTTGATGGAATACGGTTACTTGGTTACTTCAATGGGAGTAGGCTGAAGCCCTACTATAAATAAGTCTTCTTGGTGTTTGTAATAAGGTAGTGTTGCCATTTAGATTAGGTTTTTAATTCTGCATTCCCTTAATGTGTTTCCTTCTTTGTTGCTATGTTTTTTCAATTTAGTTGGTGTGTTTGTGTAATAAGTGCATTTACGTGCCAAAAGCTAATTACTATTTGAAGAATTTTTATGTGTAGAGGACTGCACATACCCTTAGTGTGGGGTAGGTTGTTGATATCTAGGTACATGACTGATGGAAATAAGTCCACATGAAAGGAACTATCTACGGGTGCTATTCAAGGTTGGAAAATTGAAAAAAAGATTTCTTCTGAGACACAAGGACCATAGATAGAGAGGAATGAAGAAACAAGTATAATGTAAGGTAAGTAGAGGCTAGGAAGACTACCAATGGAAGGCGCAATGATGAGGTACTTAGGCACATGGAAGTGCGTTGAAGAGAATTCTACAACCAAAAGGTAGGAGGGCACACTAGAAGGTTATAGCTTGGGTGCAAAGATGTACCGCATGAAAATAATGAAAATGGTTGATTAATGAGAGGATTGTTGGTAGGTGGAGCAATAAATGCACTAACTTTTTGAAATTCTATATAAGGATGGGATGCAAGTTCATTTTTACCATTACAATTGAGAGAATTTGAAAAGGATTAAGTGTGAATGAGCCGAGAAATCGTGTTGAGGTGCATAGAGTGTGAAACCAGACGTGGAGAGAAGGGTTATGCATAGGAGAAGCTTACATTCCCATAGGTGAAGGGTTTGAGTGAAGCATACGTGTTTTTGGAATATATAGGGTAAAAGGAGGGTTTTAGAAGGTCCCACAACCTTATACAATAGAGCCCATCAGGCCAGATTTAGCAATAATAGTAGCAAAGCAAAAATACCCGAAAGCAGATTCCAAAAAAGGAGGATGAAAAAACAAACAGAGATAAAGAAGAGATACATCATATGAGCTTTTTCAGCTTAGAAACTACATTTTTTGCTCTAGGAGAGCTTGAGTCATTAGCAAGATGTTCGGCTAGTTTGATAAGCTCCGAGCAGTCATCAGCAATGGCAGTCCTGGTAGATTCCGTGAAAGCCTCCCAAGCTTTCAGAGCCTTGAATGCACGCTGAAGCTTGCTTAAAATAGAAGAAACCATGTCGGCTCTGCGATTATCCCTTTTAGTGTCAGCAGACTCAGGTTCAGCAGGTTTCGAGTCCATAATAGGTGAGGAATGAGAAGTGTCAGCAGCAAGAACTTTGTCGTCGAAGAGAGCATTGTTTCCCGCAGACTGGGAGATGGGATCCACCACCGGTTGATTGATATCTAACTGCTCCGAGTCCAGGGAGTTAGGGTAAAGCTGAGCCAGGCCCAAGAGATCAGCAGCCTGAGAGTAATCAGGGCTAGAAACAGGGAAGAAGTGTGACACGTGCGTCAAGCCTTCCAAGAACAAGCAAGAGAGGGGCGTGGGGAAAGAAGGGGTGGCAGGGGGAATAGAGGCAACGCGGGGGGACTCACAATAGCCACATCAGAGTCCGAACCAGAGGAGAGAAGCAGACGATGATGACGCCGAGAGGAGTGGAGGGAGGAGGAGGAGGGGCGAGGGGAAGGAGAGGGGGAGCGGCGGCGGCGACCCAATTTGGGGGAAGCGAAGAAGGTCGGAGTGAGAAGCAGCGACAGAGAAGAGCAGATATAGCAAACCCTGGTGAAGAATGACACCTTCGCCCTCACGAGCTAACTGAACCGAGTGTTCTAAGGACTGAAACAAAAAGGCCACCAGATTGATTTTCTTCCCCCATCGAAGATGAGAGAGGATGAACAGGTGGGGACCAAAAACAAGCTGATATCTACCATTGATGGTAAAATACCACATAATGACCTTCGCCACTCTGTCCCAGGAGAAGGCAGGGAGTCCCGAGTATAACCAAAGAGGTATTTCAGCGGTCTATCACCAGGGGCGTTAAAGTCCTGAATTTCTGCATGCAGTGAACACTTGTAGTAGATGTCACCTGCAGCAGGAAGGCCAGTGGCATTAGCAATGGCATTCATGGAGATGGTAAAGCGAGTGTTTCCGATTTGAACCCGACCCTTCGCCCGTGAAGCCATGACCGTGTACGAAAACCAATGCGAGAATAACTCGCCATTTCTCCAGGAAGGTGGGAATTCCATTTTCTAGCAATATATTGCACACCTCCCCATCATTTTTAATCGAATCACAGTTATCAGGCTCAAGACGCTTCAATTGACCCCCCATGGTATGAATGTTTGAATAGTTGCAGAAGTGAGAGTGAAAGTGGACATTTAACAGCTTAGACAGGTCGGGAAGCCGTCGGCCAAGTTATCATTGTCCTCCCACCACCTCCTCAGATGATTAATGTGAAGATAATGCCCATTCGTGCGGAGATCCCCACATCATTACAAAGCACCATTATCAATTGTCCCTCATTAAGAGTCAAATCAATTAACTTCGTCATAAATGCCGCCGCCCTTTGAGAGGGCCATAGCGAGTTTGCCGAAACCCGAGTCAGCCCTCCATTCCACCAGTCAGCAATGGGGTATATCATTTTGAGTGATTTGGCAGAGATCATTCGGGAAGTTATCTGTCCAACTTTGCTGATTCTCGATGAGAACACCAATATTAGCAAGGAGGTCCACCGCTTTATTTCCCTCCCGGAGGACATGCTGGAACTGGATTTGTAGGAAATATCTTTGAATAATTCTGATATCAGCAATGATGTTCCTTATCGACCAATGACCGAGTCATTAGACTGCAGGAGTTTGATGATGTTGAGGGAGTCACTTTCAACTTGAAGGGGATCATCACCAAATTTGATAGCCATCTCAAGGCCTTTGAGGACTGCCAAGGCTTCTGCACGATGGTTGGAACAAAATTGAAGTTGTGAGCAGAGGCAGCAACAATATATCCCGAAGAACAACGAAGAATGGCTCCTCCTCCAGACTTACCAGGATTGCCTTTCGAAGCTCCATCCGTGTTCAGTTTTTTCCAACCCCTTGGAGGGGGAAGCCAACAGACTAAATTCCGAGCAGTGTAAGTGCCTTTACATTGAATGGACAATAACTTCTGCCACTCCTGGGAGTTACAGATTTGGATTTTTTGCTGATATTTGGTCCACATGGTCAGGTTGATATTTTCTTGAAGAGCTAGAGCAATCTGAGTAGCCACCTGACGAGGATCAAGACTTTTTTCTTTGAAGATTCTTCTGTTTCTTTCTTTCCAGATGCCCCATAATCCATGCGGGAGGAGGAGTTTCCAAGCCAAATTTAGAATCGGATGAGTAAAAGGAGAACTCCATTGAGAGAGGGTGTCCTGAATGGATTTCGGGAAGGTCCAATACACTCCCAACCTCGATAAAAGCCACTGCCAAATAACTTTCGAAAAGAACATTGGATCAAAAGATGTGCAGAGGACTCCGCCTCTTTAGCACATAACACACATTTAGTGGGGAGAGAGAAACCCCTTCTTTTCAGATTCTCCCCAGAAAGGAAAGCATTCTTAGAAGAGAGCCAAGAGAAAAAACCAATTTTGGGAGTGATCTCATTAGGCCAGACATTGGAAAGGGGGGCAGAGTCAGCACTATACATCGAAAGATAAGCAGCCTTAACCGAGAAAGAACCCGACGGGGAGAGGGGCCAAATAATATCGTCCTCGTTTTGGGAGAAAGGGATGTAGATGGAAGAGAGCACCGCTTTGAGTGAAGACAGGAGGCTACTCTGTAGATTACTAATATCATCCCAAGCCTTAATATCCCATGAGGGAATGGAGTTCACCATCTTCCAATAGCCCGAAGCTAATCTTCCTTGCTTATTAATGATGCTTCTCTTAATAGGGTCCCATGTAGGATTAAGATCAAGGGGTTCTTCCCCATCCAAAATCCCTCCAGAAATCAATATGACGACCATTCCCAAATCTCCATTTAGTGCCAGCTCGAATGATGGGGAGAGAGCTACTAATAGAGTTCCATATGGCAGAACCTCTAATAGGCATGGAAGTGAGCAGATCTTCGTTATTAGCAAGATATTTGGCTCTGAGCAGATGGGCCCAACAAGAGTCCCCTTTAGCCACTTCCCAAGCAAGTTTGGCCAGAAGGGCTCCATTCATGTCACCATTTTTCGAAGACCAAGCCCACCATGAGAAGTTGGCTTACACACATCTTTCCATGCCACAAGATGGATCCTCTTCTTATCTTCAGTTCCAGACCACAGAAAGTTCCTTTGAATTTTTTCCACAACCTCCCTCACAGAACTGGGAATCTTGAGCAGGGACATGAAGTAAGTAGGGAGGCTTTGAAGAGTGGCTTTCACCAGCTGGAGCTTGCCAGCCTGACTGAGCAGAGCCCCTTTCCATGCAGCCAACTTTTTTTGATACCTTTCAATGACAGGATTCCATAGATTTTTTGATTGCTTTCCATGGAAGAGGGGGATGCCAAGATATGAGGCGGGGAGATCCATAATATTACAACCAAAGATATCAGCAATCTTTCTCTGAGTCCTAGGGGATGTGTTGATGAAGGAAATGCTACTCTTGTTGAAGTTGATAGTTTGCTGAGAAGCTGATTGGTATAGAGAGAGGATATCCATAATAGCCCGGGCTTCAATAACAGAAGCTAAACTTAGCAGCAAAGTGTCATCAGCGAACTGGCTATGAGTGGCAGAAGGACAATTTGAGGTGATTTTCATACCAGAAATGATAGATTGACTTTTAGCCGCTTCCAGAGCTCTGCTAAGGGAGTCCGCCATTAGGACAAAAAGAAAAGGTGACAGGGGATCCCTTGCCTGATACCTCTGCTGCTTTTGAAGAAGCCCGCAGGAATGCCATTGATAAGAATAGAGAAGCAAGGGGTCGTGATACAAGAGAAGACCCAGCTACACCACTTTTTGTCGAAACCAAATTTTTCCAGGACCTTAATTAAGAAAGGCCAGCTGACTCTGTCAAAAGCTTTTTGCATATCCAATTTTAAGATCATTCCTGGGGACTTCGCAAGAAAGGCCGAGTGAATGGCTTCATGAACTGTAATTATACCACCTTGGATGAGTCGACCTTTAATGAAGCCGTTCTGATTGTGAGAGATGAGATCCGGCATTAGAGGTTTAAGTCTGGAGGCCAACATCTTAGTGATAATCTTGTAAGACGTGTTACATAAACTTATTGGCCTAAAATTGGACACATCTTTAGAGCTATGCACTTTTGGGGCAAGTGCAACGAAAGTGGTATTCCATTCCTTAAGCAGATTGTTGTTCACCTGAAATTCATTAACTGCTTGGAAGAGGTCCTGCTTGATGATTTCCCAAAAGACTTGGAAGAAGGCGGCAGGAAAGCCATCCGGACCCGGAGCTTTGTCCCTCTTCATTGCAAAACTGCTTTGTGAATTTCCTCCATAGCAAAAGGCTTGATCAGATTGTTGTTCATCTCAGGTGACACCAGATGCGGAATATGTTGGAGCATTTCATTCATTGATTGTTCCGAAGGGGGCAGTTCAGCCTGGAGAAGATTTGAATAGAAGGAGACAAGCTCGTTGGATATATCAGTCTCAGCAGTTAGCAAGGTACCTGAGGACGACACCAACTCACGGATCTTATCTCTAGCCTTATGCTTGCAAGCAGTGATGTGAAAAAATTGGTATTACGATCTCCTTGTTCGAGCCAAAGGGCTCGAGAACGTTGCCTCCAATAGGTCTCTTCTTCTTTAAGTGTGTTGTGATAATCACTGAGGAGGGAGATTTCATGTTGGTGAAGATGATCCAATCTTCCAACAGTCTCAATTTGTTCTGAGATTTTTGCCAAGCTCTGAGTTAGCTCTGCTTTGCGAAGCTTGATGTTACCAAAGACCGTCGACTTCCATATCTTGAGTTGTTTTTTAATTTCTTTGAGTTTGCTGGAAAATCTAAACATACTAGAGCCCTCAATATTGATATTCCACCAGTTTGCAACAAGGGGGATCAGGTGGTTGTTTTCAAGCCAAGCAAGCTCAAACCTGAAGGGAGGATTCTTGGCATTCATTTTGTGATTAGCACTCAACAGAAGAGGGTTGTGGTCAGAGGCAGCCCGAGGGAGGGAGTTGAGGTAGAAGTCAGGAAAGAGAGAGATCCAGTCCAGAGAGCCTAGAGATCTATCCAATCTACATTGAATGTGGTTCCTGCCCAATCTGCGGTTTGACCATGTATAAGATGAGCCGTGGAGATCCATATCCAGAAGAGAATTCACCCTTATGAAGTCAGCCAGAGCCTCCATGCTGACCGTCATGGCAGGCATACCTCCCTATTTTTCCAAAGGATAAAGTGGGCAATTAAAATCACCCATTATTAGAATGGGAATTTTACCACAAGTGATGATGAAGTTAGTGATATCTTTCCATAGTTTACCTCGATGAGTCTCCAAGTTGGGGGCATAAACATTGATAGCAATCCAAGAGGAGTCCGCTCCAACCTCTTGGAAGAGGATGCATAAAAAGTTGGGGTGCTTGAACAGGCATTCCCCTTTGAGACTTCTGGGATCCCACAAGGTACAAAGCCCCCCTGAGTTCCCTGTTGAAGGTTGAGATTCAAAAGATGCCGCAGGCCAGATTTTAAGGAGGTGATCCTCCTTTTTTAGTTTGGTTTCCTGCAACATTATGATATCAGGAGAGTTCTGGAATTTGATGTCTTTGATAACTCTTTGCTTTTGTAGAGAGTTAAGTCCTCTTATATTCCAAGAAATGATCTTCATTTCTTTGGTTTGGGTTTACTCCCCACCACCATGGGGATTGTGCTTTGAGTTCCTTGCGCAACATTTATAGCTGCTTCTTGTTGAAGCTTAATACTGCTCGGAATTCTGCCCCGAGCTTTTTCCAAGCCTATATCGGGTTTCTTGTTGCTGCTTCTAGTAAAACGATGATTGAAACTATCATCAGAGGAAAGTCCCGAGGGGGAGGGGACAGAGTCTAAAACAGGCAGACAGAGGGGAGGCAGGGGGGAAGGATTCAAGGGAGAGGGGATCGATGGAAGGGGAGGGAAGGGAAGAGGAGAGGACAGAGGGGAAGGGGGAGGGGAGGAGGCAGCCAAGGATAGGTCAACTCCTAGAGAGGAAGAGGCGGGGAGAGCCGAGGGAGGCAGAGGGGAGAGGAGAGGTTGAAAGGCCAAGGAGGAGGGGACGATCTCAGAAACAGGATCAGAAGATGTGTTGATTTCTCCATCCTCAAGGAGAGCGAAGGAATTAGAAGTGGGGATGATCGGGATCTCAATAGAAGACGATTTGGGAATAAATTTATTTTTGATTTTTGGGGATAGGGTTTGGGACTTGGGTTTTGGTTGAGGTTTAGATGGGCAGCTAGAGGCCCGATGACCAAGTTTTTTGCAGAAGGAGCAAGCTTGAGGAATATATTCATAGTCAATGGGTTGTTTCCAGTTTCCCAAGTCCGAAATAAGCTCAATATCTTTTGGTAAGGGACAACTAACATCAGCATTAACACAGAAATGAGCATGAATGAATCTAGTTTTTGCTTTTGTTGCTTGATCTATAGCAATTAAAGATCCTATTGAGAGAGCAATACCTTCAATAACCGCCGGGTGCCAGAACTCCAGAGGGAGCCCCGGGAGGCGAACCCAAATTGGGGCTTGGGTCATGGATTCCGTGTGTGGGTTGAAACCAGGAGACCATTTCCTGAGATAGAAGCCCCGCCTACCAAAAAACCACGGACCACCTAACAGAGCTCTAGCAAAGTCTTCTTTCATGCTGAAGGAAAATAATATGAAACCATTAGGCATAGCCGCTATTTCTAGCGCTCCACATGGTTGCCATTTTAATCGAGCCCATTTTTTTATATCTTCCAATGGGGGTCTAGGGCCCATCAGTGTACCCACCAAGGATAGATCACGAGAAGCAGCAATAGCCTCCGTGATGTGAGAGGGGATGCGCAGGGAAAAGACCCATCAGACAGTGAAGGGGATAGCTTTTCCGAGCTATGAGCAGATGTGGAACCCTCCACAACTTTTGTCCATACGTCGGGTGGCTTTGGAGAGAGGGACCCTGACAAGAGGGACCCCGATCTGACCCGAGGGGTTCAAAGCATTTGAGCCAAAGCACTAGGGGCGGTAGATAGTCTCAAGCACTAGTTTCGCATTTAGCTCCAAACCCCGAGGTGAGATTCAATTAATAATTATTTCATGCCCATCGAGTGAAGCATACATGTTACAAATGAGTTAGGGAACGTGATTTCCTCTAGGGCACAAATATTTAAGCTAGTGTTTCAACTTTCTCCAAGTAAAGAGAAGAAAAAGAGATTTTTAAATGGCACCAAAGAAAGCACTGCGGTAGGAGATAAAGGGAAGAAGGTTGAAGTGGAAGAAGAAATTGCTCCCAAGAGTAATTTTTCGAGATATGCACGATATCAGAGGGCTTGATTATGGGATAAGAATGGGATTCCCATATCCACCAATTTAAAATCAATGATTACAATTATCGAGCATTAGATAATAAGAAGGAGCTCGATGCATTGTTGAGCACGAAAATTAACAAGTGCATGACAGAGGATATGCCAGTATATGATGACATTGGTGAGAAGTTTTTGAAGCAGAATAGAGTCTACCAACTATATGAGCTTCCATATTTTGGAAAGTATGAACCATTGTATCGATGGTTGATGAGCATAGTCCATGAGGACTTCTTCTACTTCACCGGATAGAGGGTAAGAATCACAGCTGCTTTGATTTCAATAGTGACAGGACTAAGGGCCTCAGGGTTGGATCTGGATAGTGATTTAACTGATAAGTTCGTAATCCTAGAGATGAGGAAGGAGCTGGGGTATACCAAGGGTCTGCGCGGCATGGACATTGACAAGCTAAAAAATTACCCAAAGAGTGCGAGGCATCTACACATCTTGTGATAAATCTAAATGACCAAGGAAGGTGGTCGCAGGTAAACACAATGTGGTTGCACGTCACCAAGAAGATGTCTCAAGGAGTGGTCTATAATATTGCAGATCACATAGCAAATACAATCATCGAAGAAGTGTAGACAAGTGACAAAATAAGTTTTGGCACTATGTTATTGTCCTTAGTATTCATGGAGATTGGGGTGCCTGATGGGCCAAAGGAGAAGATTTGGGAGTACCCCATGGAACACAAGTCACCTGCAAAAGGTTTGGCAAGTACTTGTGTGATGGATCAATGAGTGGACCATTCAAGCAGAGGGCGAGAGATGTGGTACGATAGAATCTATGCGTGTTCAAGGAAGAGTGGTGCATACCCAAGGATTTGCCTTCGATGGTGGGTAAGGTAGTTCAGTTTTCCGTATACCAACATTTTTGCATTATGCAATTTACGATGAAGGATGGGGCTTGGAGCCCATGGTGCAAATTTCCATGTCTTCATAGCAAGGTATTTATAAGCATTAGCTCATCGGTTTTGAGAGGCGCACCACTTAACCTTCAATGCAAACAAGGTAGATTGTGACTACCACACTCTAAGGAAGAAGTATGTATATCTAGGGTGCAATGCATACATTAAAAGACTTATTTTAGATATTATAAGCATGAAACTTGTAAGCTTGGCAGTTGGGGACACCAGAGCAACGCTTGTGTACCTACAACTCAAACCCAAGCTGGAGAACACTAAGTATGTGGAGAATGAGTTCATGCTCCCAAGGATGCCAAAAGGTAAGCATACAATGGAAAATATTCCAATGCCCAAGCCCATAGAAATAATTCGGGTTGATGATGAAGAGGAAGAGCATGAGGATAGTGGTGGTTTGGAACATAGAGGTAGAAGACAACCTCCAAATAAGGATGAAGCTGAGTGTGCAACTACACCACCTCAGCCACAAGAAGAAGATGATGAGGAATTATATGTAGTCTAAGGAGAGTTCCGATTCAAGAGAGTATTCAGAACAACAAGAACCCAAGGTGCTACTCCACAAACCATGCATAGATCACCTTGAATCTCTCCATAGAAGGAGACAACTAAGAAAAGATGAAGGAAATTGAAGCTAAATGAGGAAGCGAAAGAGTCTAAGGAAAGCGCACCCAATTCTCCTACACCTCTAGAGAACGTAGGGGAAAAAAAGATGAAGAAATGAAGGATGGAGAAGAGAGAGAAAAAGGGATAGAAGAGACAACAACAGACTGCTCAAGACATAGCAACACAAGTTCCAAATCTTAAAGCCCAAGTTCCTAAGTAGCCTAGATCAAGAAGAACAAGTGGGGAGTATATTCCACCAGCCATGGGATATGCCAAGGACACAAGTAAAATTATCCATGCCTGCTTTCTAGAGCACAATGACACGAAGGAGTCATATGAATAGGATCTAATGGATGAAGATATGGTGATAGTGCGCACAAGGAAGTAATTGTCATGGTCGATGCACACGCACATGGATGAACCAGAATTTGATGTGTGTGAGGAGTCATGCATGTCAAGGAGGTTGAAAAAGACACCTCAGGCTAGACACATAATAGTAAAGCCTACTGTTATGTCAGATGAACATGTGAGCAATGCTTTGGTGAAGGTCTTAACAGAGGTGGCACATCGAATATGGATAAAGCTGCCACAATCAGGGCACTGAGGGAGGAGATCAAGACTAAGGATGAGGAGATAGCATGCATAAAATAGGAAAAATACTTGAGACAGAAGAAGAATGTTGTGTTTATTAGCATGGCAGAGGAGATTGGTGATAATGTCATGAAGGCTAGGCCACACTTAGAGCCAAAGGTACCTAAGACGTTTTCTTCAGAGAATACATTATGTCAGTACATTGGTGGACTTTGTGCTTCAAGATGAACCTTTGTATATGCCTAAGCAAAAGGATCCAACATAGGAAGTAGAGTGGGAAAAGGCTTCAGTGATGTAAGATTGCATCATATGAAGGATTGCTTTAGAGCTTGTAGGAGGAACTCAAGAAGGTAGATCAAGCACTGAATATTTGTATAGCACCAGAGGCCGTTATAAGGACCAAGAATATTTTAGAAGACAATGAGGTCTTGAAGGCCATGAAAGATGAGACATTGGGCCATGCAGAATGGTTAGCACTTGTTAAGAAGAAGCGCGAGGCCCTTACAATAGCTCAAGAACCACACAAGGAAAGGCTGGATGAGCTTGGGAAACTCATCACTCAAAAGATGGACTTGTTGGAAGGGAGAATGACTGGCATGTCTAGCATTGTGTTGGTCTTATAGAATGAAAAAGGAGAGATTGCAAGGGATGAATTAGAGTCAATTGCAGTGGATATTCCAGAGAAAGCAGAGGCTGCACTCAATGACTGAAAAACCTTAGAGGTGGAGATAAAAGAGGAATATCCAAAATTGATTACTCAAAGTTGCAACAAAAGATACCGCAGTTAACAAAATTCTTTTATTCATAAAAATTCTTTATATTCTTCAATTCGTATTATTTGATTCAGGTTTGAGATAACCATTACCGGGCGGAAATGAAACTAGTGTGGTGTAATGTTGATAAGTTAGAATTTGGCAAAGGAAAGGAAATAAAGAAGGTTCGTGTGGGAGAGAAAAACACATTTAAAGGAACGGGACTATCGTAAAGGATCATGCGTGAATAAGAAAAATAGATTCGGACTTAGCCATTTTCATGACGAGGATCTATTTTTGGAGATAGCGTGTAGAGCACTCAAACCGATTGGAGACTTGTGTGACACGCATTGGCTATTTTTGGATGATCAACTATGAAGTGCTTTGCATGGATGCAGGATAAAGATAGAATGATGAACTAATAGTTGACTAAGGGAGATCTATTGTTAACACTCTTGCATGTAAGCCTATTTTTGTAATGGCATGTGGCTAATAATAACATGCAACCTATTATGGGATTAGATAAGAGGTGAAGGAAAGTCCCCACCTATATAAGTATGTAGTAAACTATGTAGAAAGAGAGATATATATACGAGAGATAGAGATGAGATCATAGATATATGTGTGAGAACTAGGGTATAGTGAGATTATGCTACTAGATCTGTTACACACATGAGCATATACTACTGTTATTGTAATGAAGCTTCTATGTATTTACTATAATTAATATAATGGATATTATGGATTGAAACAAGGTGTTATCATGGTTATAATTCAAGTATTGCATGCTTGATTCCATTATGGTTATCCTTTAATGTTGTTATTTTCTAGATCTAGATCTGAATATGCATTGTAGAAAGATATATTAGCTATAGATCTGAATGATTAAATTCTTCATCATGCTAACATCTTGCAACAACAACCCTAAAGAGGGGCCTAGTACCTTTGTGTGCTTTGGGTGAGCACTCAGTCTAGGCTGAGTGATGTGCCAATGCACATGGGCTTGTATTGCTGAATTCTAGGCTGCATCATGATATAACGCCCTTCCGAATGAATTTAACAAGCCCCCAACAAACCACTATACATACTGATTGGGATGTATATCATAAGAAAACTTTGACAATATATTTTTAAATTCACATCATACTCGCACGCTCTCATATAAGCCATGCTTAATTTCCTTAAGCGCATTGATATCTTTCTGCTCAAATTTTGGAATATGCAAATCAGCTAGAAATGCAGAGCATAAAGCATCATAATCCATCACATTCTGATGCGGGTCATATTTTCTATACCAATTATGCATGTGCCCTTGAAGAGTAGCATAAAACCAACTTTCTTTACTAGATGAGGTCAGAATTCCTTTAGCACGTCATAGTGGCTCGCACTTGTGCACATACTCTACAACATCTTCATTACCTCTATATTCTAGTAAGTGAAGATAATTTGTGTAATAAACTTGATGTGGTTGATAGGGGTGTGGTCCTTATCTACTATATATAGATTCGAGCCTCCACCGGTATTTCCTCCACCACTAGAACCGCCTAATCCACTTGATCCCGATCCTCATGTTCCTCCTCATGTAGAGGAAACAGAATAATCGATGTACTTACTTTTGTCCTAAATTTAGTGCTAAATTGAAATCTCAAATTATTTGAACTTGTAATACTCACAAATGTATTCCCAATGTTCTATGTGCCCACTCTTTGTCCATATGACGCAATAGAAAATATTCCTCCAATCAGTCCCTCAAACAAGGATGATGTTTTCTCGTGCTTTCATAGGTGTATCTACAATCTGATTCAGTTATGTATTTAAAGGAAAATTATATCTACCTAAAGCTACTGGATTATGTACACTCACCTACTTATAAATTATTACTTTTGGAACTCTGAACAACAAGCATAAGGGCTAGATTTCTAGGTGGGATTAGATGCACACTTGCGGTCTTCAATATTTCCTCCTCTAACGTGATCTCATTAGAATCTAAAGGGGATTCTCTACTGTGCTTTCCTAAGTGGGGGATATCCCGATGATCCAGCTCCATGTATTCCATGTGAGCTTCAAATCCTTCACGAGACATCATCCTTTGTAACTCCACATACCCCTCAATATCATGCTTCTTTGACAATTACGTCTCCCGTGCTTCATTATACTTGAGACACCTTTCCTTTCTCTAGATTTCTTTCACTAGGTCCGCCATCTTTCACCACACTTGCTCCTTCCCCTGCACACGATGGTGGGTTTATCTAGCCATAGGTAATTGTTCCAAACTCAACACCACCATCATGATCTTAATTACCAAAGGAATAACGAAAATGTAATATCCTCCTAGGGTTCACGTAAAAATTCAAACTCGAAACTTTTAGAAAAGAATATGTAGAAACATCACACTTTAGAGTATAATTACATACAACACCAGCCCACCAATGATCTATAGGACATGTCCAAGGTTCATTTGCATCAAACAAATTCTAGTAATCTTCCCATGTCCAAACCCCTTGTTTATAACTACATATTTTATTTTATGCACATGTTAACAACCACTTGTATAATTCTATAGGAAAAAGGATGAAAAACATCTCATAGAGCTCATGATATAGATTATCTTCCACCCATTCTCATGTATTTAAATTAAGTCTAGAAACATATATTTACGCAAAATAATCTTGTCCTTCATCTATTCAACTTTTAATGTCTGCAAGATTCAATTGATATGCCATCATCATGTAACATCGTGATAAACAATTTGAAAAGAGGTCCCAACAAAAGATCCAAAATGTAGTCTTGTCATTGCACTCGAATGTTGAGGCGTGCTTTGACTCTTCATTCACATAGATATAAATGCTCACCTAAATCACGCAAAGCTACCAGGTCCCTATTTTGTATTTTCTTGTCAAGATGTTAGCATGCATGTTCATAAAAACCATTATCAAAGCATACATTTGAGTATAAACATAAGATCCATGAGCTTAAGTGGAAGTACAAATATTAAAGAAGTATATACATTAAAATATTAATAGAATTAGATTCACCATACAAATACCATGATTAGATACATCAATTACCATAATCCATCCACAATACTCCATTAATAATTGGAAATATTACATATCAGAAGTTGAATACATAATAATAATGTCATGGAGTCATGCACATAAGTACATCCAAGAAACATAACTCTAATATAACTTGGGGTCCTCAAACAATGCAAATCAAATAACATATATAGGGGTGAGGAATTTCCCTTTACCATCCATGCATCTCAAAATAGACTGCATGCTTAAAATAGCCATGCGTACATACCAAAACAACTTAGGACGCATGCATGCTCGCCTAATAATAGATTAAACCTGTATATAACCTCTGTTCTAATCCTATTATTAGCTCAAACTCTACATGACATCTAATATTCTCCTTGCATGTAATTTATCCCAAAATAGACGTTCCTTCATCTATAAGTCTTCATGATTTTCTTCAAATCTTGGAACGTTGCTTGATCTCCACTCAATCTTGACATTATCTATTTTTAGCTTGTGGCTCTAAAGTTCACTAAGTCCCGAATTTTTCCTCCTTGGGCACGAGCCTTCACAAGTTGTCTATTATGTATTACATGCGAACCTTCACACCTACCTCACACACACCTTTATCCTTCGTTCACAATATATACTTATTTCATTGGATTCTTAACAAATTAGTGAAACAGAGATAAGGGTAATATGAAAAGGATGAATACCTGTTTGTAATTTTGGTTTAAGGTTGTGCACACGTTCTAATTTCCTAATCCAAGTTGATTATGAGAGCTCCTTTTTGGCTAGGAGGAACTACTTGTAAATACAAAACAATACCACCAAATAGAGTTAAACAAAACAATGAGTGGACTGCCTAGCGGAATTTAGATCTAGGAAGTGTGATACTTCTGAACAGTCGCCAATCCACTTTTATATAACAATATTAATGCTAGTTAAATCATAAATGAAGTAAAGATCCTATTGGAATTGAAATGAATTATTTATCTCATAGAAAATAATAAGAAAGGTCATTTAAAAGGTTGTTTAAGATCAAAATGGGAGGTTTGATTAGATGGTGTTGAGTTATAAGTATGGTATAGGTTCTGGATAAGGCATGATAAGGATTAGAAATGGTTACGGGCTATTAGGAAGTGGGTATCAACTCGCTTTTTTGAGCTATATTTCCGACTCAATGACCGGTGTCGAGTTGATTGATCGATCTTTGGTTAGGTAGAATAACCGATGTCGATTGGGTAACTGGTGTCGATAGGGAAATTAATAGAAAGTTCTTAGAATTGGTTTTCCATACTCCTTGTGATTTCACAGAGGTTAGAAAGGGTGAGGATGGATTCGTAAAATGGTTTTGAAGATTAGGAGAGGGTGAAAATGGGTGAAGAGTCCGAGTATGGTTAGGTGATGGGTTGACGGATGGAAGGATGTAGGTGTGGAGAGAAATAGACTACAAAGATGAATAAATAAATCTACATAAGAAAACTAGAGATTTAGTGTAGAGATGTTAAATACTTACTAGAAAGTAGATTAGAGAACATAGGTGATGAAGGTGGTGACAATAGAAATATGGAGAGAAGATCTGTTGTATTCATGTCACGAAATTTCAGACCTTTGTGATCATGAAGAGGATGATGAATGGTGATGAATGGTGATAGTGCTCCCATGTGTCTTATTTTTCTTTAGTTCTAAATAAATTCAAGTTCTCTCGAGTATCTAGAAGAATGAGATCTTGGATCAAATGACCAAATTGGGAAAAGGATTTTGGAAACATATTTAACGTAATCGACCACAGTTAGGTGACCGATGTCGGTTGAGATATAACTCGTGTCGGTTAAGGTGGGAATATCTAGGTTGGCCAAATACAGCCAGATTGTTGATATTTTTGGCATGATCTCTAACCTTCTACCGAGTCTTAAGTGATAGATCTTGGAAAGATAAGTGGGAGTTCTTTTAGGTTTGTTAATAGGAGTTAATTCTAGGTTTTAGACTAAGTCCTAGTTAGTTAGGATAGGTTTAGACTCGGTCTTAGGTCATTAATGAGGTTTGAGTAGGTCATTGAGTGAGGTGGCTAGGTGAGGTGGTTAAGTGAGGATATTAATTAATTTAATTAACATGTGCACTATGGGATATGAATAGGTAGGATATGGTTAATTTAATTAACGGGGTTTAAAGGGGAGTATGACCTAATTTTGGTGTCTACATTTTGCCCCTTTTTGTTGCGTAGCTTGTATTTGTAAGCGATGCTAAAAAAATAAGAAATTGGTGTTCTAGGTGTGAATGGAGGTTAGATTTCCCCAAGTAGGGCTGAAAGTGAGATTGCCCCAAGTGTGGGTGGAGGTGATCCCCCTCAAACTAGGAACTGATGAGGTGTTAGATGGATTCGGTGAGTGGTTTGATAAATATGTAAGTGATGAAAGTGAAGGTAGGTGGGTTGTAGGTAAGGGTATGGGCACTTTGGGTAATGGGTAATGGTCAAATCAGGTAATAGGTAATGGAAATAAAAACACACACACGTATAGACTCGACATGGTACCAAGTAGAAGAGTGTGCAAACTCTACATCGTCCAAGGTTGATAGGTTTATCCAAATGAGGTTGAAGTGATTCAGGTATCCAGGTATATGATATGGTCTAGAAACACAACTTAGGTTAGGTGCAGGACCGTTTAGGTATGATCCGGTATACCAAAGTTTTAATTAGGATAAACAACATGGTAATAGGAAAGGTAAGATCATTAGGATAAACCACACGGGTAATAACATCCCAAGGTATAACGAGTAAATGAGTTTCAAGTTCACAAAAGGTAGCTCTAGTCAAGGTATTTAGGACATGGAATGGGTAATGTTGAGGTATAGGTAAATAAAAAGTCCCTAAATGTGATTACGGAAACATATAGGTAATTTAGGCTTGTGGGTAGGGTGTAATAGGTTTTGGGAGGGTCAATAGGTATTTGGTCGAAATGTTCTTAGGTCAAAATGGTAAAAATGTAGGTGAAATGGTATTGACAGTGAGCGATGTTGGTTATAAGGTAACTAACGTCGTTTGGGTAGGGTACAATGAGTTAGGTCGATTAGGGATGGTGGAGTTTATGTGATTTAGGAATTGGTTGAGTTTAGGTCATTTATGCATGGTTGAGTCGGTATAGTCATGGTTTGGTTATGTGTATGGGGTTGCTTTAATTTCCATGTTATTAGTAGTATGGAAAATAAATGATGATGTATATGTATGTCATGGTGTAAATTTGTGAAATACTTGATATCATGGATATGTGAAATGATTGATTAGATGTTTGGATGATATGATATGTATGTATGTTTTGTATGATTTGTTTAATTTACAAATGTTTGTGAAAAATAGAAACTAAGGTAGATTGTTAATAGAAAAATGAGGGGAAATTGGTTAGGGTAAAGAGTGGTTGAGCTAACCTATTAGGGCCCCATGCCCTCGAGTGCTGCCTACATTGCCCAAGTGAAAAGGGGCCTCAAGATAATGTAGTTCTCCCGTAAGCTAGGGAATAATATGATGGGGATAGAGTGATGATTTGGTAGGTTTAAGGCATGATTGAGTCTAGGTCAACTAGGCATGGTTGAGTTTAGGTTAGTAAGGCATGGTTGAGTTGGTGAAAGAGGAACTCTTAAAATGTATGTGTCGATGGTCTAGTCCTGTAAAGGAGAATCAACAAGTAATGAATAAGGTGAAGGGTAAGAGGTGGCCAAAAGATACGACTCATTGGAAAGATCCAAAACAATTCTACCATACCAAATATGGGATTATGAACATAAAACCCTAAAGGTGCTGCATAATTGACTATTCTAAGGGTGAAGAAATTCATATGATCATGAAATGTCACATTTACAGAACGTCCCTTGAGAAGGTAGAATATTATAGAGCAAAGACAGTGAGGTGAAAGAGGCTTGTTAGCGTAACCTAGTGTGAGACAATATGCCTACTTGGTAAGAGATCTAAGATCAAAATAGGCAAGTCCATGTGATGAAAAAGTTATCTTTTTCCTTTTTCTTTTGTTTTAATAGACTGATCGATGTGGGAAGTCTATGTGGGATGATTAGAATATCTCCTTGAGGTCTTTGTGAAGTTGATCGATGCAGGAAGCTTAAAAATATATTTTGTTATTTTATTTTTGTAAGAATAGTCTTCTTTTTGTGATAGACTATGTATTGTATGGCTAGCTTTGTATAGCTGTCCTTTGAGGGAGAAATCTATTTATATCAACGAGATATGAAGAATAGATGTTCTTTTTGAGGAGGCATTTTTTTGCTATAATTTTGACTCAAGGAGTCGAATCACATTTTACTTTTGAAATTTTTTTGCTTTGGAATTTTTGGTCATGGACAACACTAAATAGACCTATAGGATCTTGTCTTGTAAACAAAACCATAGCACACAATGGTTAGCTATGATAGAGAGGTTTTAAGTTATGAATGCCCATGGGACTCCATCTTGAAAAAGATAAAAGTATCCATGAGAACCATGCCATGAATAGAGCCATAGTACTCATATTGAAGATAAAACTTAAAAGGTGATGGGTAATCACTTTGATTCTTGTTTAGTCATTGATCCTTAAAATAGGTAAATGGAAGGTGAATGGTGCTCAAGGGATGAGCGTTTAAATAGATAGAATGTGATATAGGACTTGATTCAACAATAGAATGGTTGAAGATGTAAGGCATTGAGGGGCTCAGGTTTGGGTTTACCTTTGAGTGAAGACAAACGATAAGCACCTAATCCATAGGTATGAGTAATGATATAGGGTCCAAGCTAATTAGGAGAAAATTTGTCTTGTTTACTTTTCTCCTCTTTTGTTACATGTTGATTTTCCTTTAGGACGAGGTCATCAAATTGGAAGGTTCATTTGTGGAAACATTTATCATAGGCATGTTTGATACATTTTTGGTAGATTTTGAGGTGGTCAAGAGCATTGAGATGACATTCATCTAATAACTTGAATTGTGCCAAACGGTCTTAGCAAAAGTCATCATCATTGAGCATCTCTTTAAGTGAGATATGAAGAGATGGAATTTGGAATTCAAGAGGTAGAACAACCTCTGTATTGTAGACTAGAGAGAAATTTGTGGCAAAATTTGAAGTACGAATACTAGTACGATAAGCCCATAAGGTGGAAGGAATGTGTGTATTCCAATCCTTGCAAGTATTGTCAAAAATTTCATAAGAATTTTGTTTAAGGTTTTATTGGTTGATTTTGTTTGGCCATTTATTTGAGGTTAGTAAGGTGAGGAAAAACTAAGTTAAATACCGAAGGCGTCATAGAGTTTCCATAGGGTTTTGTTTTTGAATTGTTTTCTATTATCAGTGATGAGATGGTGAGGAACACAAAAGTGACACATGATGTGATGGTTGATGAATTCACATATTTTCTCAGATTTTTTAGAAGTAAGAGGTATGGATTCCACCCACTTAGTATTATATTCAGTAGTGGTAATAATCCATTGATGGCATTGGGAAGAATGAGGATTGATCTCTTTGACAAGATCTAAACCCAATTGAGAGAAAGGCCAAAGGTCTTGTGCGACTTGTAAGTCGTGACTAGGGGTGTGATGAAGATTAGCGTGTTGTTGGAACTTCACACAATGTTTTACATAATCAAAACAATTGTGGTTTATTGTTGGCTATTAATAGCCTAGGCAGAGAATACATTTAATGATAGCTAAACCACTGAAGTGACCTCCAAAATTCTGTTGTGAACTTCCTTGATGGTATAAGGAATTTCAGAACTTGTAAGACATCATAAGAGGATATTGTCAAAGGCACATTTATAAAGAAGACCACCCATGATGACATAACAAGAGACACCTTTGAGAAATGTGCATTGTCCATTGTGAGTAAGGTCTAGAGGTAGAATTTAAAGGGAAAGGTTGTCAACAAATTGTTTATACAAAATGTCACGTGGGTCAGTTTCAATGGTTTTGAAAAGGTTGATGTCTCGAAATAAATAAGAAGGTGATCACAACCTTTATATGATGAATAAGATTTTTGAGTCGAAGGGTGAAATGGGTATCCGAGATGCACGACATGGTGTGGAAAAATTTATTAGTGGAACGTGGGGTGGTTTGAAGTTATTAATACAAAGGTAGTCAAAATTATGTCTACATAATGTTTATACTTTTGAATTATTTTGTTACTGACAATTTGGTATATACCATTAACTTGATTTATAACAAGTTGAGAGTCACCCAAGATATTAATTGACTTAACATCTAAGGAAATGGCAGTTATAAGGCATAATACAAGTGCTTCATATTCATTGATACTTTTAGTATAATCAAAATCTATTTTGAAAGATAATGGTATAGGCTCACCGTAAAGAGGAATGAGGATGACTTTGGAACCACCCCATGCTGACATTTGGAACCGTCAAAGAATAAGGCCATCTAGTAAATGGTATTGTCTAAAGATAGGGTAGCAATGGATTTGTTTAGAAAATCAAAGTTAGAGGATTTATTTCTGGAGAGAGGTGTGTTTGCAAGTTGGTCGCTGATGGTTTGTCCTTTGACAAATTTTCGATGGATGAATTTGAGTTCCAGTGTCCAAGAAGCATGAGCCAACATGTAGCACGTTGATGTTGGTAAGGCTTGTTGTACATATAATGCAAGGGGTTAGTATTGGTGATGATTTTGTTTTTGGTTGAGTAGGCAATGTCAAAGCTTCATGGTGACAAAAATACTTATATAGTAAACCGCTTGCTCCCTATATTGCTCATCACAATGAGCGAGCATGACACCCAAGGAATTATCATAGCGAAATGTAAAGGTAAAATGGTTAGTAATCCTTAGGAGGAATGAGGACAGTGGTTGGAGGAGTTATTGTTTTAAGACATCAAAGGCTTTGTGGCATTCATCACCCCATTTGAAGGAGCCATCGCTTTTAGGAGATGATGAAATGGGTGGCAGCGGTCGGAAAGGCGATAAAAAGATGAATAGATTACAACTTTCCTTTCAAAATATGAATTTGAAGAAGGTTAGTGGGTGGAGGAATTTCAATAATAGCGATGATTTTTATGGGATCAAATTCAATGCCACGCAAAGAAATGATAAATCCAAGGAGATTTCTCTGGAAAGAACAACAAAACACACTTCTTAGGTTGAAGGTGAACACAATACTTAATGAGAGTCAAATATGACCTTAAGGAATGTGAGGTGTTTGGCCCAATGTTTACATTTGGAAAGAATATCGTTAACGTAATCTTCCAATATACAATGCATAATGTCATGAAAGATACAAGTCATAGCCCGTTGATATGTAGCATCAACATTTTTAAGACCAAAGGGAATGATATGATAATAGAAGGCCCCCTAAGGAGTGATGAAGGAATTTTTGTGTTGATATTCGGGAAAGTAATATTTGGTTATACCCAGAAGAAACCATCCATGAGTGATAGCATCTCATGGCTGATGGTAAGATCAACTAGTTGGTCAATACTAGGTAGAGGAAAGTTGTCTTTGTGGCAAGCTAGGTTAAGGTCATGGAAATATGTGTCAATGAGGAGTCCCCTGTCGCTTTCATGATAGGAATGATGTTAGAGATCCATTGGGTAGGATAAAGGAAACCAGAAAATCCACTTAAGTTCTTCTTTGACAAGAAGGGCAATGTGAGGGTGCATTTTCCGACTTTTTGTTTTATGGGTTTGTCTTCAGGAATAGTGATGGTATTGTGGACCACAATGTTTGGGTCAATACCGGGAATATTAGTATAGGACAAAAAAAGTGTTGTTATGATCCCGAAGGAAAGAAGTAAAAGCTTCATCTTCAATGTTGTCTAAAGATTGGCCTATCTTTAGAATGTACGGGTTGTCCTGAGTCTTAATATTGATTTCGATGGTCGATTCATTTAACATGGTTTGTGTCTCAGAAGGTAACAACTGATGGATATAAGAATCCTCTGCACTTAGGTAGGTGAGAATAGATTCATCTTCTTGACATTGAATGACGTGAATAAAAGGTGTATCATCATCGATCATGTTAGGATACAGGAAGGGAAGAGAAGAGGGAGCCTCACCATCTCATTGATAAGTCAAAGGTCCCGGTGGAAATGGCGTTCACAAAAAATGAGTTAGGAATGGATTCTGGATCCATATACTCCGCAAGTGAGGGTGGTGAAGATGGTAGATGGGGTGAAGGAAGGTTTTTGTCCTCAATGAGTTTGACGCGGTATTTCTTGAAAGATGGTTTGGTAAAGCCAAAACCACTTCAGTCTTTATGTTTATGTGTGGTGCATGGGATGATAGTATGACAGCCATTTTCATAGAAACTAAAGCCAAAACCCTTCCATGCACAACAATAGAGGAAGGTGTGGGCGAAGTGGCGATTGGTGAGAGATTAAAGGTTAGATGAAAATGGTCACGTTTGGGAAGGTGGCTCGGTGAGTAGGTAGAAGTATCAAGTCCCCCATATGTTAAGTTGGTACGAAGGTGGGGAGGACCATAAGGGAAAACCTCGCCTATGCGGTGATCATAGCAAGGATGTTGGTAAAGGTTACCATACTCTTGAGGAGTAAGGAATGTGTCGATGTTGTACATGTGGTACTCCCCGCAGTGAGACGTTGAAAAATAAATTCCAATGGATCGGTAGTGGATACATGGGTAGTGAGAATGAAGAATCACGAGTTGATTATGAAGAAAAAGCATATGTTGGTTTAGAAGTAGATTGGTTAGCGAGATGGGTCGGCTATGGAGGCTATGAAAGTAACGGGAATTGAGGAATTAGGTATGGGAGAGGTAGCGATAACATTGGTGGATAGGGCTATGGGTGAAGGAGAAGTGGCAGTGGTGGTGGATGCCTTAACTGGTATAAGAACATCATTAGGTTGATACAACATGTTATAGGTTTTGAATGGAAAAGGGTTAGCTGGAATGGTATAGTTATTTCCTTCATGTTCAAATTTTACACAATGGTGTAAGGTTGAAGGAACACAACCCATAACGCATATCCAAGTTCGGCCAAGTAACAAGTTGTATTGGGATTCCCCCTCTAAGACGTAGAATAATTCTGGAACAATACGGGGGCCCACGTGAATGTGGAGAATGATTGTACCAAGGGTCAAAGTTATGACATCATTAAATGAATGCAAAATAACTAGGTTATTATGAATATAATTTGCGGGGATGTGCATTTGGTTGTACACATGGGAAGATATAATGTTAATGTTATTACCGCCATCGATCATAATGCATCAAACACGTATATTATCAATGTAGACAAAGATGAATAGGGTGGGATTAGGATCATCTGATTAGAGAGGTACAATCTCATCGTCAGAGAAACTGAGAGTGGATACTTGATGAGTGGTAGTAGGTGCAGAGGAAGGTGATGAAGTGGTGAGAGATGCCACATGTGTTGGGTCATTAGGTAAAACATCAATAAATTGTAGAATCCCCATTAGGGCTGTCGGTGAGAATTAGAGGTTTAGACAAAGTCGTAAAGAAATTTTTAGAGGAGATTGGTGCAATTGTTTGATAATTGTACGATGGGAAACCCCATCAGAAATAGGGCATGTGGGTCCCCGAATGGTAATTCTTGGTGCGGGTGCAAATGGTATATTGGGAACAAGATTGGTAGATGGGCTAGTTGTTTTCTCCTTTCCTTTTTCTTTCTGGGTGCGAGTGACAATGTTAACCATATTGATATGGGGTGAAGGAGGAGTTGAGCCATGATAGGTGTAGTGACAAGATGAGAAATAGAATGAAGGATAATGTTTTTGTGAAAGAAGATGGGCACACTGAAATTTAGGCGAGAGGTTTGGCTAGCTCTCTTATGCGGACCATGTTGATATCAAATGTTGGAGAAGGATAAAAATGTTGTGGAGGTGGTGATGAAGGTCATTAGATAGGTAAGAGATGAGGGTGTGTGGTGATAGGTGAAGGTGGAACTGGGTTCTTGTCTAGAAGATCATCATCGTCAAAGTTTTTTTTAGGAGGAAAAATTTAGAGAAGAACAATTTTTAGAGCCTTATAAGTTTCTACATCATGTTCGACACACGTTGGTAGGCGTAAATTTTGGTATCGTCAAACCCTGCTAGTTTAGGTTTGAGTGGGTCGTAAGGTCTAAGTGGTGGCAGTGTGATGACAACGGTCTCTAAAATATTTGATAAGATGTTTGCGTAAGATCCTGTCAATGGATTAGAATGGGAAGTAAGTGTGGGTCGAGATGGAGGTGTGAGTGATTTTGGTGGGAGAGATGCTACAAGAGGTGGAATTGGATGTGAAATGGGTTTGATCACTAGTTTGGTAGGTGGTATTATTTTAGATTTGGGTTGCACCTTCTTGGGTAAAGGCTTAGTAGATGAAGTAGTGATTAAAGGTGTTATAGGTTTGACTACCTCTTTGGGGGTAGTGGGTTTTTCAACTTTGGTTACACCTTCCTAGGTAAATGTGAAGGAGTACATGATGTGGAAGGGAAGAAAGATGACGAAAGAGGATGAGTTAGCCAAGGTGATAAAGGAGGCATGGTGAAGGTTGCTGGTAAAGGTAAGGTGGAAGGTATGGGTTGAAGAGAAGGAAATCTCATAGGTACTGATGAGGTTACTATAGGTGGTGGGGGTATAGGTGGTAATAAATATGTGGATAACGACAAAGGTGTACACTATGTATGAAAATAATGATAACTAGATTGTACCAAGCCAAGAACACAGATGTTAATCAAACACCACGATCAATAAGATGAAAGCAATTCACCATAATAGCTTTACATAAAACCTTTGCAAACAAAAAAATCAACAATATCATATATTATTATGGAAGTCAATGCAATACATTGAGAATGTTCCTTGCTTAAATAGGCAAGGAATAACAATCTAAGAACCCGTCAAGGTCGTAGATCAAGCCATAAATCAAGGAAATAACTAGTCATCAAAGAACTAGTCAAGACCATAGATTTAGGAGAGAAATAGACATCAAGGATATAGTCAATACCATATATCAAGGGAAGAACTAGTCAATACCATAGATCAAGGAAAGAACTATACCTAACAACTAGATAATATCTCCTAATATCTAAATAAGATAAAAGAAATATCCACACACATAAGTGGATGAGGATAAATACAATAAAGGTAAATAAAGTACCTAGGTGAACATGAGCTAAGGTAAATACCTAATCTAACACCCCCCCCTCAAGTGAAGCTAGGGGCCAAAATAGAAGTGGCATGTCCACGGTATGAGTCCCAATAACTAGGCCTGATGAGGTACTCATGTACAATAACTGGGAAAAAAAGGGACATGCAAGGTACCCAAAACCAAGAATTCACAAAATAAAGAGAGTAAAGACCCACTCCAAGGCATCCCAAGAAGCTCGGCTAAAAAAAATTGTACAATGCTGAAGAATTTTTGTGTGCACTATGGTTTGAATCCACTACTCGATCAAAAACTCAAAAACAACTGACACTAGGCTCCACTAGAATAGCTCCATACAAGGAGACTGTCAATGGAGTGATGTCGAAAGTGTAAAAAAACACCAAACATAATTCGATCAAGTGCTACAAATAGGTGTTCCATGATATAAGAACAATAACCAAAGTAACAAGGCAAGGACACAAAATCCAGAGTGTCACGATCCAAGAAAAGCCAAGGTAAAAATGCAAGGACACAAAACTTGAAGAAGCAGGATCAACACCACACCCTCCCATATTGCTGAATGAGTGGAGTGGCACTACAAATATATATGAGTTGTCAAAAAAACTACTCAAACACTGAAAAAATAACATTGGGCTCCACCAGAATAGCTCCCCCACAAGAGAGATTGTCAACATGCCAAAAGTTTCAAAAATACAGATACAAAATATCTCAACAAACAAGAGAGATACACTACACCTGCTAAAGAAAAATGCTCAAAACAAGAAGCATCACAATGCAGAAGGTATAGAAAGTGGAGCAAGAGGTTGAATGGTGGAGGAGCCACGCCTATAGAGTCCTCTCAATGAATGCCTATGTCACCTCCATGAGTGATCAGATATCCACCCCAAATCAACACGAGATGGATGAAGAAGATGCTTACATATGACTTGGTGTAAAATGCATAATGGATGCATGCAAAAGAACATCAAAATGTGTGTCAGGTTGATCATGTCTGACAACTGAAATCTTGGGGTTTTCAAGCCTGAGTGAAGATGTAGAACTCATGTGTTGCTTAGGATCCTCAGAAAGAGTCGAGTGAACAAAAAAAGGAGCTCTGTCAATGTGTGATCCCAATTAAGTATCTACTCGAAAACTAATGTCATGATAAGAATTCCACTTAATATGTGGAATAGAGGAAACAATACCCTGTGAATGTCTACCAATGAGTCCACTAGTGAGACCCATATAATGGAGCATGTGAGAACTGAATGCGGATTATGCTTCTCAAACAAGCCATGCAATGCTAAGCGAAATAGGATACACAACATGTGGTATTGTAATAGGCACAGATGTGGAAGAGCATGCAGTAACAAGCTTCATAGGTGTATGAGCATCAAGAGTAGGAACAGACTCAAAGACTGACAGATCAATGTTAGTGGATTCATGAGTAATAGATACAAGTGGACTAGGAGCATGGTTGTGGTTGTCCACAATATGATGGTGATGCTGTAGGCTAGCAAGTTTGTTCTGCAGGGAGTGTATTATTATATCCTTATCGTGAATGAGTGATTATAGAAGAGAATTTCAATTCTTGAGTGATCTATTTTCTTCCACAAATTTTACAATATCCTCTTGAAGTCCACACACTTCAGAGAAAATCATATCATTCTCATAATCCATGATAGGTACAAACTGCAACTCCCAAAAGTTTAGGACGTCGGGCTCCACAAAAATTACATCCATAATTAATTCCAACACTCCTCCATATTTGGCACTTTATGATTATAGTGAAAGTCTCAAAATAAATATTTCCAATGGAAAGAGCACAAAAAAACATGCACTTTCACAAAAACGACACTCAAAACCGAGTTACCGATCAAAAGTTACAAGCTTTTTAACAGTTTGCTCTATTATTTATTTTAGTTGTCATCAAGCAAAATAAATTGTTGTTTCCTTCACCACAAAAATAAAATTGAAGGGGGCTGAAGTTAAGCACCTACTAGTAGGAATCACAAGCTTTAAGCTCTCATATGACTATACCATATGACTAAGGGCTAAGGATTTTAATGGACGATCGAAGCCCAAATTGCAAATAGAACTTACAAATGGATGTCAATAGCAATCTCCCTCCGATACCATGAAAGGAACGATAACCAGATCATACCAAGCTAATAACACGAGATGCTAATTAAACACCATGATCAATAAGATGAAAGCAATTTTCCATAATAGCTTTACATAAAACCTTTGCAAAAAAATGAGCAGCAATATCATATATTATTATGGAATCGTTATCCAAAATGTGCCCCTGCTCATTTTGGATGGCTAACTCCTTGTGTTCTTGCCTCTCTTGTGCCTCAGTCTCCATTTTTGATTTTCAGGCACTCAAATCTTTCTAGAAATGGCACCATTGGATAGAGCTCTCTCTTAGCTTTCCAGAAAGGTAAAGTTTTCCTCCTAACTCCTCATATTTTTCAAGTTATGGCTCGGTGGAGTTTTTGTGGGAAATTTTCCCCTTGGAAGCCCGCAGCCAATAGGAAGCTGCCACGTGTCCTAGGAGGTGGCGAGTGCGGGGATTTTTAAAAAAATTCCAAATGCAAAAAAGAGGTAAAATTTGAATTTTTTTCCCGCCGATCCGTTTTGGGCTTGTTTTTGCCCTAAATCTTCAAATGGCCATAACTTTTGATGCAGAGCTTGGATTTTCACGTTCTTTATATAAATGGAAATATGGTAAAATTCTATACAAGATTCCATGGTCAATTTTGAATTTTGGTTTAGTTTGGAGGGAGAAAATCAAAAACACTTCTAGGTACATGCCCATGGACAATCGATGTTTCAACAACCAATTTTAATGTAAAATGGGTCGCATTCTTCTCCAGCATGGTCAAAAATGTCAGGGGATGGGTCTATCAGTCACCCATGCTATTTTTAATGCATTTTGGTCAATGAGGAATGGCTCCCACATTTTTTCATGTTTTCTCTCTCCTGGGTTCGACCCATGCACTGTAAAAGCCAGATTTGGCTCATTTTTCAAAGGGGAACACCTTTTTACACAACAAGCTTTTGTTTTCACTTTCAACAAGTGATTTTGGCAAGTATCAGACCTTTTAGGGATTGTAACAGGTTTTTCTGCCTCTTTGGTGTTGGAATACAAGGATTTTGATGTTGAAAATCACAATGCAGGCTCTGTGAATGCTTTCAGTCCTTTGTATGTGTTGTTTGCTTCATTTCAAACCCTTGTTTATAGCTTATCAACCTGTGCATGATGTTTTATGTTGCAATTTCTGATTTGTGTCAATTTGCATGAACAAGAAGTACTCACCACTCCTTTGGTGTATCACCCTTATTAGTTTAGTTTTAATTTTTGCATTTCTTATCCTGTTTCCTTGTAAATTAGGATCTAAACTTCCGAAGTTGTGCAAATAATAGATCTAATCAGAGGAGTTTGAGGAACCAGCCTCTAATCTAGAGATTCCTCTCTCATCTTGCAAGTCCCACACTTGGAGAGAGGTTTCAATGTTGTGCAATCACACTAGATGCCCTAAACATCAACTTAGAACCTTGATTTGCATCCAGGGGTGCTGCTGATTTGCAACAATAGTTTTGGCACACCTGGTGGGACCTTAGAGGTCTCATTTTTATTGTAGCAAAGTTGATGTGCATCTGCTACAATTTTCTTGCTTCAAAAGAGCTATAAATTGCACATCTGGCGACTCCAAGGGGAAGAATCAGCTAGTTTTAGCAGTGTAGACCTGAAAACTCATGAGAAGAATCACTACAAGGTCAAGAGCTGGAGAAGAAGAGGCGTTGTTTGAATATCTGCAGTTATCTCCAAGAGTAAGGCAAAGTGGGAGGAGAATCCAAAGGTCTCCATTTCTACCGAACAAAACTCTCTCAACTCCTCCACCTGTAGGCCTTTCATTCAATCAACAAGGGTTCTAAGGCCAATTAGAATGGAACAAAACAACTCCTATGTCAATTTCACTAGCAGCAGCCCACTTGCTCTCAATGCACAACATCTAATTCTAATTGCAGCCTTGAAGAACATTCCATACTTCACTGGAGAGAATCAGACTACTCCAGGTGATCATGTTAAAGACATTGCCAACCTTTGTGCAATTCATGAAATCAATGAGATGCAAGTGGTCACAAATTGCTTGGCATCTTCATTCCAGGGAAAGCATTGCAATGGTTTAGAAGTCTTACCTCAGTTCTATTCGAATCGGAACTAGCTATGTATAGCACTTCATGAGCAATTTGGAGAGGGAGACAACTTGTCTCTTTTGGAGCAGCTGACAACCATCAAGAGAGCTCCCAATGAGCAACTGGCTGATTTCAACTTCAGATTTCAAAGGACTTGGGAGAGAATTCTAGTGGCGGTCAGGCCAATAGCGGAAGGTGCTTTTCTCTACTATCTCAAAGCTCTAAATTCTGATGTTTCTATGTTGATTCATTCCATGGGAGGCATAACTATCCCTATGGCTCATAGCATTGCCATTAGGGCTGAAAATTGTTTGATCCAAGTGGAAAACTAGCCCCTAGACCTCCCATGCCATTGTTTCCAAGTTTAGAGAGCCCAAACACTAATCAAGCACCTAATTTGAATCCTTCTCCCACTCCTAGAAATCGAGTTCAAATGAAGCTTCTAATTCATCTCCAAGTGCCCCAAATGAGCTTTAAGAAGTCATGAAACAATTACAAAATTTAGGCAATGAGCTGGTTACTCTCAAGAGGCAACAAGCCCAAGGTTTTAGACCTTCTTATCAGCCCCAAGCTCAGCTTAACAGCAGCCATACCAACCAAAAAGACCTTCTAATCCATCTCAAATATAAATCAAACAAGGCCTCCCGCCAATAGACCATTTCAGCCCTATAATCCTAATTCCATATCTCGCTCTAAGGCATTGGTGCCAACACAAAACAACGTTGCTCGGAGTATGATTGGTGTTTTCCATGCAATGAACCTCATAACATTTCTATGTGGTTCAATGGTGCTTTGAATCAAGCATTAATGGTGACAACTCTCTGGTGTGGAGGGTGAAGGCGATCAAGGAAACAACCAACAACAAGAAACATTCCAACAACAATCAGCCCCAAATGACACCACATTGGTAAACTGGCAAGTAGAAGATTTCTGTGGCATGAATCAAGTAGTTTCTCAAGGTGTTGCAGCCAACACAAGGTCAAAAAGAAGGAATTTGGGTGAAGAGCAGCCATTAGCTCCAACCAATCTCCAACCTTCTATGGCTCCACAAATGGTTGGCAAGCAAAATCCAATTTCAAATGCACAAGGGCAGCCAAGAACAGCTCCTAGACCAACTCAAATACCAGTTGTTGCTGCCCACATGCAAGGAGTGAATGTGCCAACCAAGGGACAACAAAGAGATCCTCCATCACCATTCAGTATCATTGATCAGATGAAGAAGACAAATGTAAATATATCAATGTGGGAATCCCTATCTATCCCAGGCCAAAGAGATTTGCTACAAGCTGCCATGAAGGACTGGCCAACTTCGAATCAGCAAGTTCAGATGTAAGAGAAAGTGCTCACAAATGCTGCCCAGCCTGAAGGGAATCATGGAGGATAGCAAGGTAAAATGTTGAAGCCCCCTCCTTTCTATGTTTCATTAATCATTGGAAATCAGTTAGTGCACAATTGCATGATAGATTCCGGGGCAAGTAGCTCAGTGATGCCTAAACAAATAGCTGATTAGCTAGGGATCCAGTATGAAACCATATCCAAAGGGGTAGTGCAGCTGGATGGGACAGCAGTAACAACAGTTGGAGTGATTAGAAACTTGAGTCTTACCTTGCATGCATGTCCAAATGTTGTTGTTTTACAAGATGTATCAGTTATAGACCTTCCACCACTCTTTGCCCTATGCTTGTTAAGGGACTTCACAGCCAAGATTGGAGGATATTTGTTTGCTGATTGGTCACACATGTTGTTCAGAACGAGGTATGGAACCAAAGCTACAATCAGGTCTGAACCTATTGCAAACTTCCACATTGAGCCCTACACTCCAAGTCAGATCAATGCCAATTGTTCAGCATTTGATCAAGAAGATCACCCAAGCACTGATGAAGCTGACACCAAGGTTGGAAGCATCCCGGATCTAACTCTTGATGAATGGGAAAACAAGGTACATGCTTTTGATCCTTATCAAGAAGTAGAAGAATCTGAGCTAGGGGTCTATTGCATACATGAAGAAGATCAGCCCATCCCTAGCATCACCAAGCCAAACTATAAGGATGAAAATGAGGTATGGCAGCTGTTTTTTGATGGATCAAGGAGTAGACAAGGTGCAGGAGGTGGAGCCATGCTTGTTTCACCTCAAGGAGTAAAGTACTATTTAGCTTTTAGATTTCAGTTTGCATGCTCCAATAACACTGCTGAATATGAAGCCTTGGTGCAAGGGATGCATTGGGCAATAAAGAGAGGAATAAAGAACTTGCAAGTCTTTGGTGACAGTGAATTGATTGTAAATCAGGTCAAGGGACAGCATGCTGCCAAGAATGATCTACTCAAGTGCTACAAGAACAGGGTATGGGACCTCATGGAAGATTTTGAGGGTTTTGGCATCAAATCCATTCCTAGGAAAGAGAACCAAGCTGCTGACAGGCTTGCAGTAGTAGGGGCAGCCTTTGACATTGTGGAAAGCATTCAACAAGACAAGGTACAGCCAAACATCCACATGATTGTGAGGCCTTCAGTGCCGGATAACAATGTAAGTTGGCAAGTGTTTGAGAATGACCAGCAAATCATCCATTTCTTGCAAGAAGAAGCTGAGTTCTCAGCTAAGAATCAAGAAAAATTGGAACAACAGTATGGTGACCAAGTGGTACAGTGAGAACTAACAAGCTGCCCAAGGGACTTATCACTTTGGAGTCCATTTTTAATCCCAATGATCAGTTTAGGAAGGAGAAAGAAAACATTCAGGTCAAGAGAGAGGATTCAGTATCCATCTTTGTGG
Organism: Taxus wallichiana var. yunnanensis; assembly: GCA_018340775.1. NCBI lineage: Eukaryota > Viridiplantae > Streptophyta > Pinopsida > Cupressales > Taxaceae > Taxus > Taxus wallichiana. The sequence continues at coordinate 627,512,010 of CM031242.1, forward strand.
AAGAGAACAAACCATTGCAAATTGGAAAGATGACAACTGAACAAAAAAGGTATGAGTTCATGCAATTGTGTCAAGAGTTTCCTAATGTGTTTGCTTGGAGCTATGAAGACTTGAAAGGTTTCAATCCCAACTTAGCTCAGCATACCATTGAATTGGATCCAAATACTAAGCCTGTCAGCGTAAAACAAAGACCACTCAATCCACATATGGAGCCTCTCATGAGGAAAGAATTGAACAAGCTGATTGAGTCAAGGATCATATTCCCAATCAAGCATTCTAGTTGGGTTGCCAACTTGGTTCCAGTCAGAAAGAAGAGTGGAGAGATCAGATTGTGTGTTGACTTCAGAGACTTGAATAGAGCATCTCTCAAGGACCATTACGTACTACCTTCCATGGAGCAAATCTTGCAAGTTGTGGGTCGGCTCCGAGAGGTTTTCACTACTTGATGGCTACTCAGGCTACAATCAGATTATGGTGAAGGAAGAAGACCAGTTCAAGACAGCCTTCACAACCAAATGGGGAACTTATGCATACAGGAAAATGCCATTTGGGCTGTCCAACACTGGTGCTACCTTCCAAAGAGCAATGGACATGGCGTTCAAAGGTTTGATTAACAACATGGTGCTAATATACCTTGATGATATCACTATTTTTTCCAAAAATGCAACAGACCACCTCTCTCATTTGAGACAAGTCTTCACGAGGTGCAGGAGATTTGGAGTGTCTTTGAATCCTAAGAAGTGTATCTTTCTTGCACATGAAGGAAAGCTCCTTGGCCATATTGTCTCTAAAGAAGGATTAGCAATTGATCCAGAGAGGGTTGAAGCCATAAGAGCACTACCATTGCCAAGCCACAAGAAATCCCTTCAGAGTTTCTTGGGGAGGATAAACTTTGTTCAGAGGTTTGTCCCATATTTTACAGCCCTTGTCAAACCTATCACCAAAATGTTAAAGAAAAGCATGGCTTTCAAGTGGACAGCAAAAGGCAAGGAGAGTTTTGAAGCAATCAAAGAAGCCATCTCTCAAGCACCAACCCTCATCAACCCGGACTTCTCCAAGGATTTCATCCTCTATGCATTTGGAGGTAATGATACTATTTCTGCCATTTTGGTACAGCAAAACAAGGACCACGATGAGCAGCTGATTGCTTTCTTCAGCTAGAGCCTAGATGACTATGAGGTGAGGTATTCTTTTATTGAGAAGCATGTAGTTGCGATGTCGAAGCTTGAAGAAATTCAAGCATTTAGTCTCAAACAACAAGGTCCAGTTGCTGGTCTCTCATGCTGGGGTTAAAGACTTCCTCCTCAACAAAGATTTGAATGAGAAAAGGGCAGGTTGGATCACTCGTGTCATGGAGTATGACATTGAGATCAAGGTCACCAAGCTGGTAAGAGGAAAAGGATTGTGTGAGCAGCTGATTTTGGGGAAGCAAAAAGAAGTATGCAATGAAGAAGAGGTTGTTTTGATAGTTCAAGACAGCCATGAGCCAAGTGGCACTCAAGAAGAAAATAATGTTGTCCCCACTCCTTGCTAGACCCAAGGTATAATGCACTTCCTAAGCACAGGCCTATGCCCTCCGGAGATGAACAAGACCCAAAGAAGATACTTCAGATTGTAGGCTGTCCCATATGCCATTGTTGATGGTATTTTGTTCAAGAAAGATGTGAATGGAGTGCTGCTGAGATGCATTAGCACAAATCAGATTCAAAGGGTGTTGGAAGAGTTCCATGGTGGACCGGATGGTGGTCATTTTACATCGAGTGTGACTCTAAAAATTATGAAGGCTGGTTATTATTGGCCCAAGATTTTCAGTGATTTCTTTGCATGGATCAAGAGGTGTAAGAATTGTGCATTCTTCACAGGAAAAGAGAGACTTGTTGCCCTTCCATTGCATCCAATCTCAGTTGACCAGCCATTCATGCAATGGGGTTTGGACTTCATTGGAGTCATTAATCCCAATTCAAGCCAAGGGCACAAATGGATTTTGACAGCCACAGACTACTTCACCAAGTGGACTGAAGCAGTAGCGCTCAAAGAGGCAAATGAGTCTAGCATCTTAGACTTCTATGAGAGCATAGTAACCAGATTTGGCATACCTGCTACAATAATCTCAGATAATGCATTGGCATTCATTGGATCCAAGGTGACTGAGTGGGCTGTCAAGAACGGGATCTACCTAAGTACTTCATCAAACTATTACCCTCAAGGTAATGGCCAGGCTGAGTCTACAAACAAGAACTTGTTGAGGATCATTAGGAGGAATCTTGATGAGAATTAGAGGTCTTGGCATACCAAACTGAAATTAGCCTTATGGGCTGATAGGATAACTCCCAAGAGATCCACAGGTAACTCTCCATTCAGGCTTGTCTATGGAAGAGAAGCAATCTTGCCCATGTCTCTTGAGTTGCCAACATTGGAACTCATGAAACAGTTGGAGCTGTTGGAATTTGAGCCCATGGAGGTGAGATATGCAGAGTTGATGGAGCTTCAAGAGATCAGAGATCAGGCATCCCAAGCAATGGAGAAGGATCAAGCTTTGATCAAGAAGACCTTTGACAGGAAGGCCAAGAGTAGATCTTTCCAGGTTGGAGATCTAGTGTTAAAATGGGATGCAGATAGAGAAAAACCGGAAGGCATTCAAAATTTTATGCCATTTGGAGTGTCCCATACATGGTCACAAAGTGCAAGAACAACAATGCTTTCCAATTATCTTCATTGGATGGTGAAGAACTGCAGATTCCAGTCAATGGAATCTATCTCAAGCATTGCTTCTAAAGGGAAATTCTCCACCTTGTAAATATTAGCTTAGGTTTCCATTCCTTCAAGTGCTTGTGCACATTGTTTTGTTGTAGGTTAGTTTTTCTTTCCCTAAGTGCTTTGGCACGACTTACATCCTGGAGATGTTTTGCAGTCCTTACTTCCATCAGGTGATATTCCATCTTCCTCCTTGCAACATTCTAAGTCAGTTGGGGTTCCAAACAGAAAATTTGATGACTCCATGCCCAATGGACTACTTCAGGCAACTGGTATTTTCATCTAGCAGGTAGATGACCCCTCTGAGTCGCCAAAATTGTTATCCAAAATGTGCCCCTGCTCATTTTGGATGGCTAACTCCTTGTGTTCTTGCCTCTCTTGTGCCTTAGTCTCCATTTTTGATTTTTAGGCACTCAAATCTTTCTGGAAATGACACCATTGGATAGAGCTCTCTCTCAACTTTCCAGAAAGGTAAAGTTTTCCTCCTAACTCCTCATATTTTTCAAGTTATGGCTCGGCGGAGTTTTTGTGGGAAATTTTCCCCTTGGAAGCCCATAGCCAATAGGAAGCTGCCACATGTCCCAGGAGGTGGTGGAGCATGGGGATTTTTGAAAAAAATTTCCAAATGCAAAAAAGAGGTAAAATTCAAATTTTTTTCCCGCCGATCCGTTTTGGGCCTGTTTTTGCCCTAAATCTTCAAACGGCCATAACTTTTGATCCAAAGCTCAGATTTTCATGTTCTTTATATCAATGGAAAGCTGGTAAAATTATCTACAAGATTCCATGGTCAATTTTGAATTTTGGTTCAGTTTGGAGGGAGAAAATAAAAAAATCTTCTGGTATGCACCCATGGATAGAACTGATGTTTCAACAACCAATTTTAATGCAAAATGGGTCGCATTCTTCTCCAGCATGGTCAAAAATGTCGGGGATGGGTCTGTCAGGTCACCCATGTTGTTTTTAATGCATTTTGGTCAATGAGGAATGGCTCCCACATTTTTTCACGTTTTCTCTCTCCTGGGTTCAACCCATGCACTGTAAAAGCTAGATTTGGCTCATTTTTCAAAGGGGAACACCTTTTTTGCACAACAAGCTTCTGTTTTCACTTTCAACAAGTGATTTTGGCAAGTATCAGACCTTCCAGGGATTGTAATAGGTTTTTCTACCTCTTTGGTGTTGGAATACAAGGATTTTGATGTTGAAAATCACAATGCAGGCTCTGTGAATGCTTTCAGTCCTTTGTATGTGTTGTTTGCTTCATTTCAAACCCTTGTTTATAGCTTATCAACCTGTGCATGATGTTTTATGTTGCAATTTCTGATTTGTGTCAATTTGCATGAGCAAGAAGTGCTCACCACTCCTTTGGTGTATCACCCTTATCAGTTTAGTTTTAATTTTTGCATTTCTTATCCCTGTCTCCTTGCAAATTAGGATAAATTAGGATCTGAACCTCTACAGTTGTGCAAATAATAGATCTAATCAGAGGAGTTTGAGGAACCAGCCTCTAATCTAGAGATTCCTCTCTCATCTTGCAAGTCCCACACTTGGAGAGAGGTTTCAATGTTGTGTAATCACACTGGATGCCCTAAACATCAACTTAGAACCTTGATTTGCATCCAAGGGTGCTGCTGATTTGCAACAACAGGAACTCAATGGAATACATTGAGAATGGGCCTTGCTTAAATAGGCAAGGAATAACAATTTAAGAACCATCAAGGTCGTAGATCAAGCCATAAATCAAATAAATAACTAGTCATCAAAGAACTAGTCAAGACCATAGATTTAGGAGAGAACTAGATATAAGGATCTAGTCAATACCATATATCAAGGAAAGAACTAGTCAATACCATAGATCAAGGAAAGAACTATACCTAACTAGATAATATCTCCTAATATCTAAATAAGATAAAAGAAATATCCACATACATAAGTGGGTGAGGATAAATACAATAAAGTTAAATACCTACTCTAACAAGATCATCATCGTCAAAGTTTTGATTAGGAGGAAAAATTTAGAAAGAACGATTTTTAGAGCCTTACAATTTTCTACATCATGTCCCGACACACGTTGGTAGGCGTAAAATTTGGTATCATCAAACCCTGCTTGTTTAGGTTTGAGTGGGTCGTAAGGTATAAGTGGTGGCAATGTGATGACAACGGTCTCTAAAATATTTGATAAGATGTTTGCATAAGATCCTATCAATGGATCACAATGGGAAGTAAGCATGGGTCGAGATGGAGGTGTGAGTGATTTTGGTGGGAGAGATGCTACAAGAGGTGGAATTGGATGTGAAATGGGTTTGACCACTAGTTTGTTAGGTGGTATTGTTTTAAATTTGGGTTGTACCTTCTTGGGTAAAGGCTTAGTAGATGAACTAGTGATTGAAGGTGTTGTAAGTTTGACTACCTCTTTGGGGGGTAGTGGGTTTTTCAACTTTGGTTACACCTTCCTAGGTAAAGGTGAAGAAGGAGTACATGATGTGGAAGGGAAGGAATATGACAGAAGGGGATGATTTAGCCAAGGTGGTAAAGGAGGCACGATGAAGGTTGATGGTAGAGGTAAGGTGGAAGGTATAGGTTGAAGGGAAGGAAATTTCATAGATATTGATGAGGTTACTATAGGTGGTAATAAATATGTGGATAACGACAAAGGTGTGCTCTGTGTAGGTAAGTTGGGTAATAAAATATCGTGATGAAGAGGTGGGATCTTTGTGCTTTTAGATTGCCTTGGATCGGAGGTTACTTGGCTAGGGTCGACGGGTGAGGTCCTAGGATGGAGGGCGGTGGTGAATTTGTGAGATGAGTAGAGGTGTGAAGTTGGTGTAGGTAGTGAGAAGGTTGGGTCTTCCCTTGGATGGGGAAATAGTCTTTATGCAAGCTTGGGAAGATGTCCCTAAATCTAATTTGATAGGAGTATAAACTATACTTGATGTTGGCATGACTCTAATGTGGTGATGGTTTTGACTACGGGGAAAGTGTAGGTGTAGGTAGGTTCTTAGGCATAGGATCAAGTTTGATTGTTGGTAAAGGTTTAGGTGTAGGTGAGGGTGATGAAGAAGAGGTTATTATGACTGGTATGGGCATGGTTGGTTTGATTTTCTGAAATACCTTTGGATAAATTGTAGAGGTATCAACAGATGACATTTGCATTTGGGTTGAAAAGGGTAGCCGAAGACGTCCCCAAAGCATGGAATTATCAACATAATCAAAGCATTTGTCAAGCGTGAAAACTAAACTATTGTAAGATGTGATGACGTTGATTTAGTATTAATACTTGTAAAGTATGTCTGTGAGATAGGGAACTGATTGGCTTCAGAATTTGTGGGTAAGAGAGCCAAGAGAAAATCAACTAGATCCTGGAAGGCTAATGGGGAATTGTCACCAACAGGAAGTGGCACTTCTAAAGGATCCTCTATTGGTAGGGGAGATGATAGGTGGGATGAGGTAGGTTCCTCTTTCGGTGGAGAGGGAGGTGAGCATGACTCTCTCATGGGTAGGAGAGTTAACATTGCAGGTTGTTCATTAGGTTATGAGGGGAGTGATAAAATGGCATCAACAGATATTGTGGTCTCCTCCGTGTGGGTGAAGGGGAGATAAAGGGAAATCCTTTGTGGGTGAAGGAGTAGATGAAATAGGCTCCTCCATGGGTAAAGGAGCTCGTGCTAGAATATCCTTGATGGAGGGGATAGGAGGAAATTATAGAAGAGCTGGTATGACTTTGAAAACAACATGAACTTCATAGACATTACTTTCATTAGTTGCAGGTTTTTCAGTTTGGTTAGATGATGGGGTATGATTAGGGAACAAATTCTTAAAGATATGCAAGTTCTGATTATCTGGTGTGTTTGGGTTGTCTAAGACGAGATCTCCATTGTCTAACATTTCCTAGACAATGTTTTTGAAGGTTATACAATTACCATCATTATGGCATTTTATGCAATGATAGTTGTAATAGTCATGTTCCTTGTACCATGTAGGCATAGGATGAGTGGGGTCAAAACTAGTATGTGGTTTGATGGGTGGTAAAACAATTTCTCCGGATTTTAGAAGTTTTTCTAAAACCGATGAATAGGGATCTCCTATGGGAGTGTACTTTCATTTCTCTCACCTGAAATGGAAAGCTTGAATGGGAGAAAGGTTGGAAGAAGGTTTCAATTGATTAGATAGGTGAGATGAGATAGCCTTTAAAGCTACCATGTTGGTAGATCTTTTGTCTTTGGAATAATTATTTTGGGGTTTGGAAGAGGAAGAGGCCTCATTTGACTTGAATGCAACATTTTTGTTACGCAATTGAATTTTCTTCTCTTCTATGGCATGAATTTCACATTTTCTAGCCATGATGAACACTTCATCAAAGGTACAAAAGGTTTAGAATTGGAGAGTTGGTGAGATGTTCCTGGCACAAGCCCTAGTGAAAAACTTTGTAAGTTCGGTTTAACATAGCTTTGGAATGTGAGTTGGTTGATGAGGCTCTGCCAACAAGTGAAAAAATATGCGATAGACTTGTCGTCGTACTTTACTTTCGTGTTAGTACAAGTCAGATCATGGTGACCTTCTTGACGATATTGATTGAAAAATGGTCCAGGAAGGCTTGAGCCACTTGGTTAAATGAGTAAATGGAATGTCAAGGTAAACCACTATACCAATCCAACATAGGTCATGTTAAGGACATTAGGAATGTCTGCAAGAGTAGAGTGTCATCATGAGTGATTAAATAACACCCATGTTTGAAAGACTACAAGTGTTGTTGTGGGTCCTCTTTCTTGTTGAACCGATTGAATTTGGGCATTTCCCAATGTGTAGGGTATGGATGAATGGGAATAGACAGGATGAATGGGATCATTGCAGATTTTTTCATATGTCAAAGAGTTGTGAGATCCGAAACCGATGCTTCTAATGTTTACTTCTTCTCCATCATCATTTTAATAAGGTAATTGGTAGGTTATGGTGATTTGGGCACCCCCGTAGTATAAAGGGGTAGATGGTGAATGCAGATGAGGAAGGCATCCTAGTATATGGCGGTGCCAAGTATGAGAAGCTGTGAGGGGGAATAGATGTAGGCAAAAAAATTATGAATAGGCTATAGACAAGATAGGTGGTTGTTGGTGATATGTGTAATTAGGTGGGGTGGATGTAGCGATTCTTGTAGTGATTGGAGGTAAAGATTGTGGGATGGAGAGAAAGATGTTTTGGAATGGAGTATGAGTGTCGACACCATGGGTGAATGCGATACAATAGTTAAATTTGAGGTGGCGGGTGCGGATGGGGCTATGCTCAAGGTAGATGATGAAGGAATGATTAACACCGTGGGATAAACCGACATCAAAAGTGCGGCGAATGTTGAGGTGCCACTAATAAGGTAAGGCCAAGTTAGTACTAGTCGATGCGGAAGTGGGGGCGAGGGAAGGGGGATGGACATAGGCATGTCATATACCAATTGTCCTTATGAATCCCGAGTAGATGAATGGGCAAGATAATGTTGTAGGGCATCGGGGTTAAGGAGTCTTACAAACTCCTCATTACCAAGTCCTGATGATAATGGGCTAAGTACGATCCATTAGTGATAGGATGGAAGGTGGCGATGGGCTAGGTGGGAGTGGTTGAAGGCTTGCATGGAATACAAGGGCGTTGGCTTGAATACGAGTCAAAACCATGTGATTTATCCTAAAAAAGTAATCCCGATCTCTATAAATGACATATGAAAACAAAAGGAAATGGAGAAAATAAGTTTTGGGAGGTAAAAACAGGTCGTTGTTTAATTTAAAAATTAAAACATAGGAACCAATGGTGGTTTTGTTAACCAATGATGGTGATAGGGTGATTGATGCGGTTAGGTTAATTGATACCAATTACTGTAGGAAATTAAAAGTTTTACAAATGGGGCAATAACTGATGAAAATGAGACAAAATTGGATCCGAAAGTTATCTAAAAGATCAAGGTTTATGATGATGCTTCCGAGGAACCTCAGAAAGAATATAAAATGTGGTGAGTGTTGTTTTTGGTGAAATGAACAAAAAAGAAGATAACCGATAATGGTCGGAGTAGACCAATGTTAGTCGATGAGTAAAATGATGCCAATCATTTGAACGGACACCTAGTAACTATGAAATTTGAAAACATGAAATAATTTATTTATTTTTATTTAGATCGATAAGATTTCAACCCAAAAACTCAGTATGATAGTGATGGACCCTAACATGCCCGAAAGAAGTTAGAATACACTAACTATAATTGTGGGGCATGAAAGGAATAATAGCATGGAGAATGCGTCCTCACAACTCAAAACAAAAATCAAGGAAAAGTTAATAAACATGAAATATTATGGGTGAATTTTATGTTTTAGCTTATACTATTTAAGACTGACTTGTGAACAGAACAATTTTTTTGGTTTGATAGAAGGTGTTCTTTGAAAATCCAAGATCTAAGGGTGGTTTTAGATAATGTTTTGGTGGGGTGGTACTTTCTCTAAGATAATGACTAGATAGAGAAACTAGTTGGGTGCTCACCGTTAACCCTTTGATTGTGTGATCGTTGACAACTTCTTTCAAGTAAGGTGTTATTTAAGAAATGTGTAATTTATTTTCTGTGCAGTTTGGCAAGGAGAGAAGAGAATGTGAACTACAATTCAATTATGTCAACCATCAGCTGGGCATGACTTCCAACGTATAGGTTGCCCTCAATTTTAATGTGAGCTAAGAATGTAAAATTAGAAGTATGAAATGACATTATTTTAAAACCCGAGATCGAAATGTTATATTTGATGTAAAAAGAGTGAATAGGAAAGAGTACGACTTTCACTAATGCAAATGCAAGAAAAGGAAGAAAGATTCTTTTTAGTCCCGAAATACAAATGTCACTTGAGATAAGTAGAAGAGAGAGAAGATTTCTAGGAGAGAGTTTAAGGGTAAGCGCATGAAGTTAGGGGACCAAAAGTGGACAAAAACCCAAAAGAGAAAAATGTGTACATGTTCTATTCTAACGTGATCATGTTTTAATTTATTAGGTTTGGAATTTACAAAAAAATAAGCTCGACCCTCTATCATTTTATCTCCCTCAAATGTGAGTTTTAGAGCTTAATTGTTCCCTCACATTTTTTCATTCAGCTGGATCTCAAGATCAAACGATCATCTCTAGATTGTCAGGAAGGTCTGAATCAAAAATGACACCATAGAGAAGAGGTAGGCACAATTCTTTTCTCAAAATTGCATTGAAATATGATAATTATAGAGTAGAATTTTAATTGAATACATTTTTTTATTGTTACAGTTTGATGTCAATGGAATCAACCACAACCAAACCATGATATTCCTGTCATCCCTCCCAACCCTCCCACAGTTGCTCAACATCCCCCAAGTAGTCAAGAAGATTTAATAGCCCACATAGTTGAAAATAAAATTGAAATTGAGGATTTAATCAAAATAATGAGGGATTCCCAATCTAGAAACCCCCACTACACCTCTCTTGCAAACACATTGGAGGCATTACTTACTCAAGTTGACACGAAAACGGGGAAAATTGATCATTGGACAACTGACAGAGAGGGTTGTAGGGTTTAGTATTCCAACAAATTGTCATATGTGGATGTAAAGAAAAATAAATTACAAAATACCTCATATGTGCCTTATTCACAGACCCCCACACTAATTTTCCTATTTCATTGTCATGCAAATGGTTTCCCATCCATTGGTGCAATAATAATTTGATTAAAAATAATGTTTGGGACCAATGGTAGATGTTTGATTTTCCACCTTACAATAAAAACGAGGGGCCACTATAATTTCGAGAAACTCTATTGAAAATTTATCCTCAATGAGATACCAAATTATTTTGATTTTCGAGATTCCCTAGGCCAAGGAAAAGGATTTACATAGGATCGACCGGTGCACAACATGCACCTATTCAGCAGGTAGAGTCCCCACACAGAATCCCCCTCACCCTGAGATTGTCCCTTCAGCAATGAAGGAGACATTAGCGATTAATACACTCCATGTGCTTGAAGGGATATCTATGACCCTTGTTTGACATATGAGGGAGATTTAGCCGATGCTTGCAAAGGTACACAAAGTATTCCATTAGGGAGTACTAGCATGAGGCCACATCTTTGATAATCATGTGGTAGCATATTTTGGGGCCCAAGGAGGATGATACTTTCATGCGTACTATTTTGGTGGAGTTGGTGCTAGGGGTGCACATGATAATTTCACTATGTTAGATGCCTTTTTGAGTGATCCATTCGGATTAAAGTCATCGACATCATGTTTGTAGGTATTTATTATGTTTTATTATGTGTGTTATAAAAATTTCAGAGTATTTGATTTACTTATATATGTTAAATTTCTAAAATAATTGTATTTGTACATGTACATGCATTGATATTACAATGCGCTGGAGGCACATCTTCATCCCAACCACATGCGGTGAGCACCATGCGTACACATACATTCACAGAGGTAATTTAGAATGTTAATTGTGTAAAATTTTCACATACATGCAAACATATGTGTGTGTGTGTGTGTGTGTGTGTGTGTGTGTGTGTGTGTGTGTGTGTGTGTGTGTGTGTGTGTGTGTATGTATTATATATGTATTATATATATAAGTTTTGAAGTCAAATATATGTATGTTCTTGTATGTTCATCTAACTCACGTGATACATGTTTGATAAAGATGCTGACTTCACTAGACACCCCACCATCTCTACGACAAGGAGAGAAAGGTGTTTCCGCAGCAATTTCATCTCAGCACAAAGAACTCACCGAATTATTCAAACAACATGTAAATTTTGTTAAATTGCTTGTGTAATTCATATTATGTTAAATTACATGTTAGTAATGTCTTTCATTGTAGAATTATTAAATTATGTTAATAATGTCCTTCATTGTGTATATGTAGGAGTTACCTATGATAGGTAGTAGCCCTGTTCATTTGATTCACAGTGTGGCGGGGTAAAAACAATAGTTCTATATTGATAAAATTAGTTAAAATATTGTCATTACACATACATGTACTTAGTTCTATTTTCGCTAATTATGATGTTAGATTTTCTGATCTTATGTGTATGTAGGGAACTTCAACCCTCTCTATTTTTACTTTAAGGGAATAAACTCCTCCATCTTGTCATATTCGTACCCCGTTCGTACTCCAGGATCTCTCGATGACTCATCTGAGCATGATATGAAGATTCGACGTGATCTACAACTTGCGGTAAGTTTTTGTATTTATGTAAATACTTTTATTCTAGCATGGTCTTAAATACATGTTGAAAACATATATAAATTAAGTTTTGACAAAAAAACATTTTTTTCATTTACAGGTGCATCTACAAGTGATTATTCAGCGGAAGAGGACTCGTAGCATGGGCTCGGATGATCCAAATTCTTCTCATAGATCTCCATCTTCATCTAAGGGCGGGCCTTACTCGAGCAAGGCCAAGAGAGGGATATATTTTGATGGTTAGGAAATATATATGTCTTACATGACATTTTTGTATGCCTATGTGCATGGCATTGTATGTACACATATATGGCATTGTATGTATGCCTATATGGTATATGACCTATTTGGGCATTTTTATATTTATTATGCACATTAAAATACTATTTGGAACTTGATATTTTTGTTTCGTACCTTACATTTCTAAGATTATTTTTGCATGAAACTAATATGATGTTCACTTGACAATATTTAAGACATTATGCATTATTTTTCATTTATTTGTGATTTACATGTACTAGCATTTTTAATGTATAATATGCATCAAAATTTTGAAATCAATATTTATATAATGTATGTATATAAAGAGTTACCTAATTTGAGTAATTATTCATTCAATTTATCAATGTGTATATGTGTATTTATCTTACTTGTGCTTCTTCTTTCTCATGGTCTCTTTATACTGGTTCCTATCTTATCATGCACCTATTACATTCTTCAATGATTCTTAGTCTTCTCCCATGTTAAAACACCTGAGAGTCATCACAATTTGATGCCTTTTATTTGTTGATATTTTGAGAATTTCTCTGCATATGCATTATTACAATTCTCGAGAATGTCTCCAGATGTTGTGACATTCTGATTCAGACACTCAATGATTTTTGATTGTCCAATCCTATCCAATTTGTGTTATTACCTTTAAATATGTAGGCATTTCAAGTTATTTGGAAATCACATCACACCCTTCACTAGGCCTGATGACTACCCCTATCTTTTTAAAGGTGATTTTGAAAGCATCCATGGGTTTATCATAACATAAATTATCAATGAATGGAAGGTCACTAAGTTGTAGGCCATCTGACTCCCATTAAAAACTAAACAAGAAAGATTTACTAGGCAATTGATAACTCTAGTGTGTTCTTAGACATTCCCCCATCAAATTAATTCTTAATCCAATCTATTCATTGAACAAGAACTCCTAGATGAGGTTTCAAATCTGACGAGACGTTTCTAGGTGCCACGAAGTCTGAGAAATCACATGTCAAAGATATAACATGTTTTGGTCTCAGGGCTCTTATGGGACTACGCCCGGACAAGGTAGCCCAAAAGCATGGGGAGTGTAGGGTGTTGGTATCCAAATTGATTCTCCCTTGGAAACCGAGTAACATCACAGATTTAACAAGACACTGAGAGATAGAAAAATCATATTATGAGTCATTTTGTAGCCGGGGAGGGGATTTTTCTGACTCTTTGTCACTCGGGAATCAGAGAAATGGATAGCACCTTCATTAAGTATTTGATTTATCCTCACTACTTTAGGCCATGCCTTTTGACTAGGGTGAGAGGATCCGTTTTGTAACCTCTGTCGGTGAAGGAGAATGAAGATATCCTTCTTTGCACAAATTTGAAAGGAAACCTTGAGAAAATATGATCAATGCACCACAATTTAACTCTCATGAGTTGTCACTTCTAAAGAATGGTGATATTTCCTAAATAGGGTTAAGGTTACTAGAGACATTATGGAATCCTGATTGCTTATGCATATTTTGGTAGTAGAATTTATTCATTTGTGGACATACAGGGAAAACAGGGGTAGTTCAGGTAGGATTCATTGTTTTTGAATAATTTTTGGTGGGAGATTAAAGAGGATAAACTTGATTTTTCCCGATCTTTGAGAACCTTCACAACAATTGGAAAAATAAATGACAAAATGCTTCAGAATAGCTAAAATATTCCTTCAACCAAAAGGTGTGCATCAATGGAGGCCCAGATTTGCACGGTTTCACACAATCTCCAAGAATTTAACACAAAGGCTCGAGTTAAAGACTCAATTAAACATCAAAGACCCTTGGTTCCTCATGCATAAGATACACTCAAAGGCTTACATACAATCTTTATCAACAAAATGACAATAAAGTGATTTTAAATTTTTATCTCATTACAAGATGAAGGCTCTTCTTGTAATGAAATTGAAAATTCCACTAAAATATCACAGGATGAGATCCTATGTGATTCGAAGGGATTTTAACACAAGATTGCAATAGGAACAAGAAAAATTATTTGCAGAAATTCTAAAATAAAGAAGACACAAATTTTCCCAAGATTAACATAGATTAATTCGAAGTTGATTAGATTCATCAGTAGGGGAAAGTCTCTTTGAACAATCTCAGAGCTTGTCAATGCCTGTACATTCGCAACCAACTTGACATGATCAAATCTAAAACATAAGAGATTAACAAGTCTCTCATATGGTCTCTTAGGAAGATGGGATTTTTCAAAATTTTCATAAGAATTCGACCCCCGACCCTTTGCAAGAGTATTCTCATTGCATTTATACATTTCACTCACTCACTCATCCCAAATTTTCCCCCAAAAGAAGAATATTTGAGGAACCTTTACTTATTACCAATTTGTCTCGGAAAGTGACATTTAAAAAATTTACACCAAGAACTGCTAGGTGGACAAATCATGAATTGATCATGTTTCTCAGACCCTCAACTAATGAATGGGATGCCATGCCACAACTTTTTGACAGTCCTTCTAATCATTCTTTTTATTCTATCATGTGAGAAATCCCCATTTTAATCATTTTCCAGGTGGCTCTATACAATTGGATCTAACAGGAAATCCTTTTCACCCTCGAGGAAACACCTTTTTCATCCTTTACACCTGCAACCTCCATCATTTCATCCCCTTTCCCATTCTTTCCTCTGCAACTCTTCTCTACATCCACTTCTCTGGTAATTCACGTTTTTACAAGTTCCCGAGTAATTCCAAATTTACATTCCTTGGACTCACAAATTAAGCTTTAAATCCATTCAATTGCACTTTGCAGACAAAAACAACAAGGAATTTCATCAAAAAACAATGAAAAACAATGCGTATTCACATCTCTAGGAGTCTTGGATCAAAAATAGCAGCAAAATTAGATGCAATGCACAACAACCGTTGATTCTTCCCTTTATCAACTTTAGATTAGAGCCATCCACGTGTTTCCTTGGTGTGACTACAAAGGAGAAGTACAAAGGCAAGTTTCCAAACAAGTGCGGGCCTTCCACATGCCCTGACCCAAGAAAATTACCTTTTGCCCTTTGAAAATTTCTCAGCATAAAAGGAGCTAGCAGAAGCCTCCACGTGTCTCAATGGCACAATTTTGATATGGTGCCCAAATGCAGAGACCCCAGACAAGCACGGGCTCACCACGTGTTTTAGTCTCGACAAGTTTTGAAATTGTTTTAGAGCAACGAAAGGCGCCACATGCCTAGGGTCTGAGAAAGTTTCAGCAGCTATTGAAAAGTATAAGTATGAGAAGACCCAACGGAAACCTCCACGTGTCCTCTTGGAGCTTCTTCAAAAGTAAAGTACAGGGAAAGTCCCCAAATAAGCACGGGCCATCCACATGTCCCAGGCCTTAGAAAGTTGATTGAAATGTTTAAGTATAGAGAGGAGCCAAAGAAGCCTCCACGTGTCTCCTTGGCGCAACTTTGATATGGTGCCCAAAAGCGGAGACTCTAAACAAGCGCGGGCTCACCATGTGTCTCTTTGGCACAACTACTAAGGTAGGACCCAGAGGTGGATCCTCAAATGTGTGCCAGACCTCCACATGTCCATGGTCTAATAAATCTATACCAGCTACATGAAAAAAATGTTTAAGTTTGGGCGAGTCCAGTAGAAACCTCCATGTGTCTCCCTGGACACAACTCCAAAGGTCAAACCAAGAGGTGAATTTTTAAATGAGCGCAGCCCTCCACATGGACAAGACTTGAGTTGAAGTGGGCCTTAGAGTTTCAAAATTCCCGCCGAGCTGCATCCAATTAGAAAGGACCACATTTCCACATATGTTGGGACAAAAATTGATAGGAAAACAAAATGTGACTGTGGAAAAATGGAAGGAAGGAAAAAAACCTGAATTTATGCCCAAGTTACAAATTATTTCACATGGACAGAGGAACGGAAAAAAAATTCTAGACTTAATGTGATCCTCAACCAAAGGAAAGGATTGATCATGGTAACCAAATGAAGGACAAAGCTTTCACGCATCAATACGGGGAGATAGAAAAGATGATAGAGTCCAAAGATTGAAGAATTTCGAGGACCAATGGGGTGAGATCAAATTGAGCACCAACATAGGGAACCAAAAAAATCCTCCACTAGTGTTCACTAGGCCATCTAGACGTGTTGGCACAGATGGTTCGGTCCCATGAGCTACCGTTTGCAAAATATAGCATCTTTCAGCCTTACACCGACTCGAGACCACTATTTTGCATGTTTACAAATAATAGGACAATGAGAGAACCGAATGGGTATGGATAAAACCATGAGAGGATTTTGTATAGGGTGCTGATGTGGAGGTGTTAGATCTAACGAGACATCTCTAGGTGCCATGGAGTTCAAGAAATCACTTGTCGAAGATATAACGTGTTTTGGTCTCAGGGATCTTAAGGGACTACGCTCGAATGAGGTAACTTTGAAGCTTGGAGTATGTAGGGAACCAAAATAGAGCCTCCACTAGCATTCACCAAGCCATCTGGACATTTTTGCAAAGATGGTTTGGTCCCACAAGCTACCATTTGAAAAATATAGCATCTAATAGCCTTACATTGACTCAAACTACACTCTTCGCACATTTACAAACAATAGGACAATGAGAACACCAAAAGGAGATGGATAAAACCAGAATAGGATTTTGTAGAGGGCCCGACATGGAGGTTTTGGATCTGATGAGATGTCTCTAGGTGCCACGGAGTCCGAGAAATCACCCATTCAATATATAGCATTTTTTTGATGGACAACCTTGAACAAAAGTCTATTTTACAAAAACTCATATAACTTGGAAAAATGACCTAAAATTGACCTAAAATTTTGTAGGAAGCATCATGGCACCTTCCTTTATCATCTCCCATAATTTCTAGAAAATGATAGTTCTACATTTTTCCATCCCATCTCATTTTCATGCTATAATAGTGCATGCTAGAATAGTGTAAGGTTGTCCAATGGAATATTTTACAAACGGAAGCTCTTGGAACTGAACCAACTATGCCCACATGTTCGGGTGGATAGGTAAACACTAGGGAGGTTTTATTTTGGAGGAAAAATCTACAGTGCTTCCAGACTACCTTGTTCGTGCGTAGTCCCTTAAGAGCCATGAGACCAAAAACACTATATCTTCGACGGGTGATTTCTCAAACTTCATGGCACTTAGAGATGGCTTGTTAGATCCAAAACCTCCATGTCAAGGCATTCTACAAATCATATGCAAGTATTTTTGATATCCTTTTTGTGTTCTTGTTGTGTTATTGTTTGCAAACGTGTGAAATAGTGTAGTCTGAGTCAGTGTAAGGCTGTCAGACGCTATATTTTACAAACGGTAGCTCGTGGGACCGAACCGTCTACGCCAACACGTCCGGATGGCCTAGTGAATGATAGTGTAGGATGTTTTGGTTCCCTACGCTCCCCATGCTTTTAGGGTACCTCATCTGGGTGTAGTCCCTTAAGATCCTTGAGACCAAAACATGCTATATCTTTAACGACAGGTGATTTATCGGACTCCGTGGAACCTAGAGACATCTTGTCAGATCCAACACCTCCACATCAGGGCCCTCTACAAAATTCTCTCATGGTTTTATCCATCTCTATTTGTTTGACTTGTTTTCCTATTGTTTTCAAATGCTCGAAATAGTGTAGTCTGAGTCAACGTAAGGTTGTCCATTGCCAATCACTTGAATAATATAGGTGGTTCATATAATATAGGTGGTGAAATGAGAATTTTAATAAGATATTTTTACAATATAGGTGGTGAAATGAGAATTTATATTTTTGTTCCTTTCTAATATTTAATTTCTCTTAGCTTCACTTGGCTTTGAGAATAATAAATTCTCTACTGACAATTCCAACCAAGTGAAGGTGGAAGCTTGTTTGGCAACACTAACCTACATAAACATGTTAGTAAGCAATTAAATAGAATTTTAAATCATAAAGAATTTAAATAAAATCATCAAAGTAAATATTCAAATTAAATTTATGAAAAACACACCTTTGCAAATTCAATCCAATGAACAACAAGAATCAACTCTACTCTTGACAGTAGCGATAATTACTTCATGATCTGATTCACAAACCTTTCATGATTCTTGTTTAATGGCCGACCTCGATATTTGATTAATTTAATATTTGTTGCAAGAACCAAATGTGAATAGTTAATTATCTTTCAATGTACTACATAGCCTTCAAACAACCAAATGTTTGATTTTTTGGTTGATATCGTCGAAGCCAACTTCTAGTGACTACCACCGACCCGGGGGATAATCAAGGTCTTCACTATCAATGATAGTGTGGAAGTCAAATTTGTTTTCCCCTCTACACAACAAGACAGGAAGTAGTCTATTCCCTCTTCGTTAAATTCCATTGTAATAACTGCAAAACCATGCCCTACATCACAAAGTAAAAGTGAAGTTAAATTTAAAATACATTAAAAGCTGCCCATTAAATAATTTATAAATCTAAAACATGGCACGTACATATATGTATGTACCTTGTTCCACTAAATCAGAGATTTGGTCAAAGTTAAGTGATGTTATCATTTGATCTCAAGACCTCCGCAAGTTGTAATGCTCATGGAACTTGATATGTGTGGAGTGGAATTAGAGGTCTACAAGTCCATTCATCCACCCACTACTGTGACTCACATTCATTCCACGTAAAATCAATGCATGATACACAAAACATGCCATACACCTAGTATAAATAGTCCAAGCATTTACATCTGAACTATGAAATGAGTGCATATCACTTGATCCTGCAATAGTCATATAATCTTCAAATTTTTCCAGATGGTGTTCCTCTATCAACCAAAAATATCTACAAACCGTTGATCTCTCTTGAGATTCATGGCCCATATTTTTGACACACCAATCAACAATGTGTATTGCATCTATAAATTTAGCACCATCCTTGAAATTTAACTCTTCTTTTGAAAGTGCTCTTTTGACACATGCTCATGCACCATCATGCTCTCATTTTCCATGCATTGCCTCTGTAAAACCCTAGATATGTTGTACATTTATTTCTTTGTGCATCCTACGTAGCCAATAAAACATTCGTACATTATTTAATTTTGATGTGCACTTGTCCAACCAAATGTAATGTTGATTGAAACTAATGTTCCTCTAATTCAAGTTCACATAAAATACTTGGAAACACTCTTGTACATATTCTATAGAATGTGTTCAATCATCACTGATGTAGAAATGATGCTCTCTTAATATTTTTCAATATTATTCAGTGCTTTCTAGAGAGTGGATGAAAATAACAACTTGCACTGAGTTATAATATTGAGACATAACCTCCATTTGTGGCTACAATGTGTAATTCTCTGTGAAGTCAACTACTTGAAACAATAGTAATAAGTGGGAATGTGTCCTTTCTTAACTTGAATTGTTTATCCAACCATCGAGCTCTATGTGTGTGCCTTGTATACTCATAAATAATTTCCTCTCTGAATTTGACCATATATTCTGATATAGGTAATTATTTTGTAACAAGCTCACACCTCTTAGATTCTTTTCCATATTTTAATTGATATGCCATTGATTTATATTTGTTGAAACCAACCAATTATTTTCCTATTGAATATGTACTCTCCTCATAGATACAACTTTTCTAATTTGGTAAGCCATCACATACATTGCACATTCCATCCAAACATATTTTGTTATAAAACAATTGTCTAGTTGATTTTTCACAAAATATTGTTAGAATAAATTCTCTTGAATATTTTGGTGGGAAATTTAATCCACTCTTGCAACATGATGTCAGTATGCAAAACACAATGTATTTGAAAAAAACATCATAATGCATTAAAAATTCAACATGATACCGTAACAACAAGTGGTACGTGAGTGATTGATTTTCACATAAAAGGGTTTACTCATTTCAAAGAATCTTTGGATAATGTTAATTTGTGTATTTTCATTCTCAAAATTAGAGAGCAATTTTGTTTGAGTCATATCTAAGAATTTTTTTGCATAGGATTCATGATTACGAGAACCTATTCTTCTCTTTATTGTATCTCTTCTATTCAAAGGACACCCTTGTGTTCTCATCCCAAAATTTTACAATTAATTCTTTTAGAATATCAGATGTATTTTTATCTTTCCATGGAAGTCTGCTAGAGAAAGCCCAATAGTTAGTGTTATTGATTGACTCAAGACGTTTACATCTCTCTATTGCTTTCATTATTTTTTTTCTGTTTAGCTTCAAAGCACTGATTTCTTTTCTAATCAAGCATTTATTAACTGTTTTATCACTTACTATACAATTAGTAAGTGCACGCCATGTAGCATTACTATCTTTGGTGCATCTTTTTCCATCTACAATTTGGTATGCTTTATATATGTTTTCAAAAATTGACGCATTTTTATCAAGAACATTAGATGTTCTTAATCCCGGGTATTCATTATAGGTCTCATCTTAATTAATTTCATCAATGTAACAAATAATTGACATCTTTGTGTGTCATTTAAATTCTCAAAGTAATTATCCCAAATTCCACTAGATTTTCTTCTCACATTTCTTTCAGACATTTTGTTAGGCATTGGTTTTATAATGTTTTCATCAATTTTAATTAAGTGAATTTTTTTCTTCGTAAAATTGAAGGAGGTGTTCTTAAAGGTGAAGATTCATTTACAAGGTTACTTTCTTCATTTAGTGTTTTCATACAAATTTTGGGGTTAACGTTTGGATTCTTATGTAAAGGTTCAACAATTAAATTCATATCAATTTCTTCATCCATACCAACATTATCATTCAATTAAATATTATTATTCATTGCAAAATCATTATTCTTTACATTTTCATTATGTATTTTATCCCCATTTTCTAATACATTAGCTACATTTAATATAGTAGATGTACCTTACTTACTGTGAAAGTTTTTGCATTCTTTTCAATTTCTTTATTCTCATCTCTTCCAATTTCTCCTGTCTTTTTCTTGGCTTTCCTCTTGTCCTTAGCTCGAATTTTATTTCCCATGATTAGAAAAAATCAACTAGTGCAGAGGGGACAAAATGAACTACTAAAAATCATGCAAGAATGTACGAGAAAATTGCGAGACCAAACATAATGTATGCATAAATCCATGAAAGAAATGAAAGGGACGTTGGGGGACGAAAATACATAAACAAATAATAACGCATACGTGTTATAATTTTTCCTTTTCCCAAAACATGCCTCAAGGCTTGGGATCTGGTTTGGATCTTCAAGCCCAAGGCATGGACTGCGCACAAACACATCAAACAATGTGTTTTTACGAAAAAATGCAAAATTTAACTTCCACCATGATAAATCAACATCAAATGATCAATTCGTTAAAAAATAATTATACCACAATGTAAATCAGAGTTTCTTATTTGTATAAATATTATTTTATAATTTTTCTAACAAATAGAAGGTTTCATATTGTTTATTTTCTAACTATGTCTTTTTATAGCTATTTTAGAAGTTTAAACATGTCTATCTTTTGTTGTGTATCTTTTTTTACTCATCGAAATTGAATAAAAGTTTTTTAGGCACAAACTAGGTGTAATTATA
The DNA here is from genome assembly GCA_018340775.1 of Taxus wallichiana var. yunnanensis. Taxonomy (NCBI): domain Eukaryota; kingdom Viridiplantae; phylum Streptophyta; class Pinopsida; order Cupressales; family Taxaceae; genus Taxus; species Taxus wallichiana. The sequence goes on from CM031242.1 coordinate 627,533,782, forward strand.
TACATATTAAAAAAACTAATTTGTGATATTTTTGAGAGGTAGTTAGGGGGAACAGTCGAGCTCTGTTATTTTTCAAAACATAAAATTTCTGCACTATAAAAATTATAAAAAAATACTCGCTAAAAAAATCTAAAAAAATTCTAACACAAACTAGATGCTCCTAGCTATCTTTCTACCAAATGGTTTTCAAAAATACTAAATGGTGCTCAAAAAAGTTGGGGGCATGAAAGTCACTCTATTATGTTTTTTAACAAAAACATGAGCACCTGTTGGTATTTTAGTTATTTGACCCACTTAAACTTATCTGTTTTCAATAAAATTTAGTAGCTTATAAACTAGACTTTAAATTCTATGATTTATATTCTATAACATCTCCCAATTTTGAGTGTAACTATTTCAAAACAATTGTAAAAGTTGAAGTTTTTTATTTTTTAGAAAAATGCGTCCACTTAAGACCCTCTTTTGGCCCCCCAACTTGGTGCACTTACCCTTAATGTTAACTTCCTTTTTAAAAGAAACAAACATACAATGGTTCCCTAAGAATTAATAAATGTAACAAACCCCGGATGGGTCCCACCGAGTGTTCCAAAATGTTTCACCGGATTCTCAACAAATTAATGAAACAGATAAGGGTAGTAAGCCAAGGAGGAATACATGTTTTATAATGTTGGTTGAAGGTTGTGCATGCGTTTTGATTTCCTGATCCAAGTTGATTGTGAGAGCTCCCTTTTGGCTAGGAGGAACTACCTATAAATGCAAAACAATACCACCAAATAGAGTTAAACAAAATAATGAGTGGGCCTAGTGGAAGCTAGATCTGGGAAGCGTGATACTTCCTTAACAAGCTATCAATCCACTTTTATATAACAATATTAATGCTAGTTAAACCATACATGAAGTAAATATCCTATTGGAATTGAAATGATTTAGGTATCTTGTACAAAACAATAAGAAAGGTTGTTCAAAATGTTGTTTAAGGTCAAAATGGGAGGGTTGACTAGCGGTGTCGAGTTACGGGTATGGTACAAGCTGGGTAAGGTTTAGTAAGGATTAGAAATGGTTACGGCTATTGGGAAGTGGGTATCGTAGCGTTGTTTTGAGCTATATTTCTAGACTCATTGATGATGTTGGTGACCGACCGATGCCGCTTAGGTAGAGTAATCAACATCGGTTGGGTAACTGATGTTAGTTGGAGAAATTAGCGAAAAGTTCTTAGAATTGGTTTTCTAGACTCCCTGTGATTACATAGAGGTTGGAAATGGTGAGGATGGGTTCATAAAATGGTTCTGAAGATTCAAAGATTATGAGGAGAGGGTGAAAATGGGTGAAGAGTCTAAGTATGGTCGGTTGATGGATTGATTGAAGGAAGTATATGTGTGTGGAGAGAAATAGACTACAAAGATGAATAAATAAATCTACACGAGGAAACTATAGATTTATTATAGAGATGTTAAATACTTACCGTAAAGTAGCTTAGAGAAGATAGGTGATGAATATGGTGACAACATAAATCCGGATAGATGAGTTGTTGTATTCATATCATAGAAGTTCGACCTCCATGATCGTGAAGAGGATGATGAATGGTGATCGATATTGGTAGTGCTACCGTGTGTCTTCTTTTTCCTGAGTGCTAAAGAAATTTGAGTGTTCCAAGTCTCTAGGAAGAATGAGATCTTGAATCAAATGACCAACCTAGGAAAAGGCTTTTGGAAACGTATTTAACCTAATTGACCATGATTAGGTGACCGGCATTGGTTGAGATATAGCCATTTTAGGTCAAGATGGTAATATCTAGGTTGGCCAAAAATAGCCGATTGTTGCTATTTTTTGCATGATCTCCAACCTTCTACCGAGTCTTGAGTGATAGATCATGGCAAGATAAGTGGGAGTCCTTTTAGGTTTGTTAATAGGAGTTAAGTCTAGGTTTTAGACTAAGTCCTAGTTAGTTAGGATAGGTTTAGACTCGGTCTTAGGTCATTGAGTGAGGTGGCTAGGTGAGGTGGTTAAGTTAGGATATTAATTAATTTAATTAAGATAATTAATTTAATTAACATGTGCACTATGGGATATGAATAGGTAGGATATGGTTAATTTACTTAACGAGGTTTAAAGGGGGTATGACCCAATTTTGGTGTCTACAATACCTAATGAAATTCTTCCGTGCAACGTGAGAATCCTTCATGACATGTAATCATAGTATAATATATACCTTTTCATAAAAGATATTGGTCTTCTAGCAACACAACCTTATGCATATCATATACTTGATTCCTTTCTAACATTACTCAAGTCATCATTCAATATAATATAACACCATTTCCATATTCTTTGAGAAAACTAAAATTCTCCTAATTCTTTCATCTCCGGTTAGACCATCAAATATTCCTAAAACATAGACTCCTCATGAATGATAAAAAATACAAACATGCCTTCTTGATGCATATAAAAACCATGTTTGATCCTTCTTCAAGATATACTAAACACCGACATATTTGAGAAACATCCCTAATAATCCTTACTTAGAAACATACCACCATGATTTAATTCTACTAGTAACATACCTATTGTCATGCAAATGTGCAACATGAAAAATTCATATTTTCAAGCATGACAACAGACCTCAATTTCAAAGTTTTGGATTGTAAACCTTCCCAAATGCTTCTTATCGTTACTCATACCTATGAATCAGGGCTTATCACTTTTCTTCACTTGAAGGTAAACCTAAACCTGAGCCTCTCAATGCCTTGCATATTTTACCCTTCTATTGTTGTATTGGAACGCTGGTGGGACCCATCAGGGGTTCCTTTGCATTTGTTCATTCCTAGGAAAAAAATTGTGTTTATTTCTCTTTGAAAATTATTCACATTAATTTTCTTCTCTGGAATCTTCTCCTTCTTTCTATTGACTAAAATAAATCATACTTTTGGTGCTTTAAAAAGAACACGTCTTCTTTTCTACTACATTGCATTAGTGAAAGAGCATTCCTCTTCCTCTTCTCCATTTGCTACATCGAATGTAATTGTGGATTTGGGCTTAAAACATTTACATTTCATTCTAGTTTTGTTGCATTATAGCTCACATTAATTTGAGGGCAACCTATACGCTGGAAGTCATGCCCAGCTGATGGTTGACTAATTTAATCATAGTTCACTTGTACACTCTCTCTCTATACCAAACCACTTAAATAATTTACACATATTCTTAAACATCCTCCTACCTAGAAGAAGCTATCAACGATCACACGATCAGAGGATTGACAGTGGGTGCCTAGCTGGTTTCTCTGTCTAGTCATTATCTAAGAGAAAGGACCACCCCGCTAAAACTTTATCTAGAAACCATCCTTAGATCTTGGATTTTCATAGGACACTTTCTATCGAACTAAAAAATCTATTTTATTCACAAGTCAGTCTAAAATAGAATAAGCTAAAACATAAAATTCACCCATAGGATTTCATGTTTCTTAAATTTTTCTTGATTTATATTTTGAGTTGCGAGGTCGCGTTCTCCATTTTTATTTATTCCTCTCACACTCCACAATTATAGTTGGTGTATTCCAAATTTTTCTGAGTGTGTTAGGGTCCATCACTATCATACTCAAGGTTTCGGGTTGATATTTTATCTGATCTAAGTCACAAAAGTCAAATTTTTTCAATATTTTCAAATTTCACAATGATCAACATCAGTTTAGCAACCGTCATTGTTTCATTCATCTAACCATAATCTGTTTACCTAACCATTGTTGGTTGCATGTTTTTTTGGTCATTTTACCAAAAATAGCACTCATCCATTTTCTATTCTTTCTAAGGTACCTCAGACATACCATCATACCCCACGATCTTTAAATCACCATCAAATCCTGTTTTGTCTCACTTTCATCAGTTATCACCCCATTTGCAAAAAAATTGATTTTCCACAATAACCGGTATCGATTACCTTAACCATCATCGGTCACCCTTTCACCGTCATTGGTTAACCCAACTACCATCGGTTCCTGTGTTTTAATTTTTAATTAAAATAGTGACCAATTTTATTTCCTGGAACCTATTTTTCTCCATTCCTTCTATTTTTCTATTTCATTTATAGAGAGTAGATTACCAGTCTACGCTAATTCACATGGTTTTGACTTGTAGCCAAGCCAACACCCTTGTGTTTCATGCTAGCCTTCAACCACTCCCACCTAGCTCATCGCTACCTTCCATCCTATTACCCATGGATCCCACTCAGCCCATTATTATCGTATCTAGTAGACAAGGAGTTCACAAGACTCCTAGACTAGAATCTTACTACCTTATAATATTATCTTTCTTTCTATTCATCTACTCGAGACTCATCAAGACAGTTGGTATATGGCATGCCTTTTTCCATTCCTTCTTCCCTCACCCCCATTTCTACATCGATACTACTAGCTCGGTGTTACCTTCATCCAGTTACCACAGTGGTGTCCCAACAAGTCCCCACATCATTTATATATGATGCACATACAACATCTCATTACACCATTTGCATCAATTTCTCCCATGGTGTCAATCATTCCTTCATCAACCGCCTTGAGCATAGCCTCGTATGTACTCGCCACCTAATATATACCTATTATATCACAACCACCCATGGTGTCGGAAACCATACTCCTTTCCAAAACATCATCCTCTCCATCCCAGTCCCTACCCCTAATCACTACAAGAGTTGTTACATCCACCCCACCTACTTACACATATCACCAACAACCCCCAATCTCGTATGTTACCTATTCGAGATATTTTCCACCTGAATCTATTCCGCCCTCGTAGTTCTCATACTCATAACCACCATATACTAGGATGTCATCCACATCATAAATTCATCATCAACCCCCTTATTCTACGGGGATCCCACCATCACAACCTACCAATGACCTTATTAAAATAATGATGGAAAAGATGCAAGCATTGGTTTCTTGCTCTTGTAACTCTTTAACATACAATGAAATCTGCAATGATCTCATGCATCTGTCTATTCCCATTCATTCATACCCTATGCATTGGGAAATGCATAAATTTAATTAGTTCAATAGCAAAGAAGACCCATATCAACACTTGTGGTCTTTCAAACATGGGTGTTATCTAATCGCTCATGACGACACTCTACTCTTGGGGAAATTCCCAATGTTCTTAACAGACTTGCATTGAATTAGTCTAGTGGTTTGCCTAGACATTCCATTTACTCATTTAGCTAAGTAGCTCAAGCCTTCCTGAACCATTTTTCGATCAATATCATCAAGAAGGTCACCATGAATGACTTATACTTAACACAACATTACTACGATGAGTCTATCGCTATTATTTTCACTCATTGGGGATCCTCATCAACCATCTTACATTCAAGCTACTTCAAACCAATCTTATAGAGTTATTTATTAGGGCTTGTGCTAGGCACATCTCACCAACTCTCTAAGTCCAAACCTTTTGTACCTTTGATGAAGCATTCACCATGGCATGAAAACTTAAAATTCGTGTCATTGAAGAGAAGAAAATCCAATTGCCTAACAAAAAAACCACATTTAAATCAATTTACACCTCTTCCTCTTCAAAACCCCTAAAAAATTATTCCAAAGCCAAAGGATCTGCCAATGCGGTAGTTTTAAAAGCTGGCCCATCTCACCCATTTAATAACTAAAAACCTTCCTCCAATCTTTCTCTTGTTCAAGTAGGAGCAACAAAAATACAATCCAATCGGGGAGCCTCATTCTTCAGTATTTAAAAAACTTCTTAAAGCCAGAGAAATTTCTCTTCCACCCGTAAAACCACATACTTGTTTTGACCCCACTCGTCCTATGCCTACATGGTAACATGACTATTACAACTATCATCGCATTAAAGGCCATAACAATGGTAATTTTATAACCTTTAAAACATTGTCAAGGAAATGTTAGATAATGGAGATCTTGTCTTGGATAACCCAAACACACCGGATAATCAGAAATTACATATCTTCACGAATTTGTTCCGTAACTATACCCCATCATCTAACCAAACTGGTGAGCCTTTGACTAATGATAGTAATGTCCATGAATTCCATGTTGTTTTTGACATCGTATCAACCCTTCCTAAATTTCCTCCTATCCCCTCCATCGAGGAGATTATAGCATGAGCTCCTTTACCCATGGAGGAGCCTATTTCATCTACTCCTTTACCCATAGAAGATTCCCCTTCATATCCCCCTTCACCCATGGAGGAGAACCCAATATTTTCCAATGCCATTTCATCACTCCCCTCATAACCTAATGAACAACCTATGGTGTTAACTCTCCTACCCACAAGAGATTCATGCTATCTCCTCTCCACCGAAATATGAACCCGTGTTTCACCGATTCTTGATAAAATTAATGAAATAGATAGAGGGTGATACACCAAGGAGGAATACTTATTGTTCGTTGGTTAAAGGTTGTGCGCATGTTCGATTTCCCGATCCAATGTTGATTGTGAGATATTCCTTTTGGCTATGAGGAACTACATGTAAATGAAAACCAATACCACAAGAAGAATATTAAACATTATATGTCGGTGGACTACCTAACGTGTGCTAGACACAGGAAGTTTGATACTCCTAGATGGATGTCAATCCACTGTCTAATATAATTTAATACAAGAAATAACATAAAAATAACATCCTACTGTAGTTGATATGATTTAGGCATCTCATTCAAATACAATAAGAAAATCTAATCTAACAGGTAGGGTTATGATTAGATATGGAGGTTGGGTAGGTGGCTTTGAGTTTTTGTAGGTCTGACAGAGGTTTGGTAAAGGTTACAAATGATCCTCGGTAGTTTGAGAATGGGTATTGGATTGCAGATCCTGAGATGGGTTGTCGACATAGAGATAGATGTTGGTTGGTCCCACCGATGACAAGAAGGGTATGATCGATGACGAGCTTAGGGTGGATAAGGGCAGAATGTTAAAATAGGTGTCTAGAATCTCTCGTGTCTACCACGTACCCTATGGTAGGATTGTAGGTGGGATACCAGGTATGGGTAAGGTTTTGTGAGGTTTTTGGGGTTTTAAGGTCAACATAGTGAATGTCTGCTAGGAGACACAATAATCGGTGTCGATCTGGACCGATGCTTTGTAAAGGGGAAAATGATGATAGTCATGATGACCAAATTCGGTAGGGGTAGAATGGTGGAAATAAAAAAATTGGTTTTGGTGCTTCTCTGGGACTACAGAGAATGGAAGAAGGATGGCTAGGCTCATAAAAATTATAAGGAGGCTTAGGAATGCCTAGGAGTCGAGTATAGGGAGATAAAAGGTAGTGGGTGGTTAGATGGTGGAATGCAAAGGATAATGGGATCTAATAAATAGAGATAAAGAAACTACAATCTAAGTAAGTATAGAATCATGTAGATCAAAACACACTTGTATTTGTAGTCTTGGTTGGTGGAGGATAGGAATGGTTGATATGTTAAACTGGTGGTCAGTGCCGTGACAACACTTCCCTGAATGTTACCCTGAATGCCAATACCTTTAGATCGGTCCTGGTATTGGCTAGGGTCATTTGGATGCTTGAGAAGGTTCTGGTTTCGTGCTTACATACAGATCTCTCTATCTCCAAAACATGAAAAATTCCAACCTCTGGAACAAGGTTTCCAAAAATGAATATATGGTAACGGATTTACGGTTTAGGGTTAACTAACGTCGGCTACAACGGAAAATCTTCGGTTTTCCAAAATAGTAGATCTTGGCTATCTTTTGGCGATTACGCCCATTGGTTTGGGTCTAAAATGGTATTTTTCACTTAGATAAGCGGTATGTTGTTAGAGAAACAATAAAAATCTAATTTTAGGGTCGACTAAGTCTCGATTAGTTAGGGAAAGTAGAGATTGAATCTTAGTTAAAAGAAAAATGCTAAGAATAGGTCTATGATGAGGTGTCTTGGTGAATTGGGTGGGTGAGGTGTAAATTATTTAATTAAAGTAAATTAATTAATAGATAAAGTGAAGATGGACATTAATTTAATTGTAAGTGATTAAATTAATATAAATGTGGGGTAAAGGGGGCGTGATTTTATGAACATGCTATGTTAACTTCTCGAAAGGGGATCAAGGGAGTATGATCCAAATTTTGTGTCTACATTTGCCCCTATTTTTCATGTAGCTTGTATTGTTAAGCGACGCTAAAAAAACATGAAGTGATTTCCCCATGTGTGGTGAGAGCGGAGTTACCCCAAGTGTCGATGAACGTGATCCCCCTCAAACCAAGAACTAATGAGGTTTTATACGGAGTTGGTAATTGGTTTGATAAATGTGTGGGAGGTGTAAGTTAAGGTAGACTGGGAAGAGTATGAGTACTTTGGGAAAGGGTAATGGTCAACTTAGGTAATAAGTAATAGGCCGGGGGTCAAATTGGGTAATGGGTAATGGTCAAATTGGGTAATGGGTAATGGGTCAGGATTAAATTAGGTAATGGGTAATGGTCAAATCAGGTAATAGGTAATGGGTCAAGGTCAAATTGGGTAATGGGAAATGGAAATTAAATGCACGCACACATATAGACTACAAAATAGTACTAAGTTAAAGAGCTTGCAAACTCTACATTGTCTAAGGTCGATAGGTTTATCCAAACAAGGTTGAAGTGATTCAGGTATCTAGGGTATATGATATGGTCTAGAAACACAACATAGGTTAGGTGCAGGAATGTTTAGGTATGTTCTCGTTACACCAAAGGTTTGGTCGGGATAAACGGCATGACAATAGGAAAGGTATGTTCATTAGGCTAAAATAACATAGGTAACATTATCATAAGGTATAACGAGTACATAAGTTCAAAGGTCCCAAAAAGTGGTTTAGGTCGGGGTATATAGTGTAGAGGGTGAGCGGTAGTCGGGTTAAGGGTAGTGTGTGATAGGTAAAGTTGTAGGCATGGCCCATTCATATAGGTGGGTGATATGTGAGGGCATGGGGCAATGGGTAGGGTTATAGTGAAGACCAAATGGTTGTAGGTTGGGTAAGAGATAAGTGTCATCTAACGCACGCACATATATAGATTGCGATAAGGTACCAGGCTGAAGAGCATGCAAACTCTACTTTGGAAAAGGTCGGTAGGTTTATCCAACAGGGGTGAAGTGATTCAGGTATCCAAGGCTTATGATATGGTCAGGAATCACAACAAGGTCGTGTGTAGGAAATTACGTATGATCGATACGTTTGGATAGATGACACAACATTAAGGTAAGACAAAATCGGAGGATAGTCAAAGTAAGTATCATATCACGAGGTAAGATGGGTATAGGCAATTCGAGGGGCATACGGGGTAAAGTGGGGTACGAGTTATTAGGGTGGGTGGTGTAAATGGGGTAGTGGCGGGGGCCAAAGTATTGTTATCCAAAATTCACCCCCAAGGTAAATTTTGATAACATGCATCAAATTCTTTAGTCCCAAGAAATTATATTGATTCACTGCGAAAAGTCATGTTTCTAGGGTCCCCTCATATTTTTTCTAACTCCCCTGTCCAAGAAGAAGAGAGCAAGTTCTGAGAAAATGTGAAAAAATTGCAAAAAACAAGCTCGGGCCAGAAAAAATCATGAAAAATGGCTAAGTCCCAGTCCTTGCAATAGTCGGGACATGAGGGACATCTGGACGCGAACCGGCCGAAAGGCCACCAGGCGGTCCGCGCAGCATTTGGGACATTTGGGACAAAGGGACGCGCGGGACGTGGAAATCTGAACTGGCCGAAAAATGGAAAAAATTGACTAATCAAGAAACAGCGATCCGAGACATCTGGGCAAAAATCGCGAACCGGCCGGATCGGCCGAAATGAGTCAAGGCAGCCCGGAACAGTTGGGCCGAAGGTACGCGAGTACGCGAACCGGCCGAACCGGGCGAATCGGGAAAATTTGTCCCAGACGGTCCGAAAGCAAATGGGACATCTGGGCCATGAGTACGCGAACCGGCCGGTTCGGCCGAAATGGGAAATTTCAGCACTGTGCCAAGTGGGACAAAGGGACGCGCGGGACGCGGATAGCCGAAGGAGCCGAAAGCCAATCAGATCACGCCACGTGTCACCGGCAGAAAAGGGACATGGAAGCCCATTTCGGGCGGTTCGGAAGAATTTGTCCCACACAGACCTGGGACATTTGGGACAAAGGGACGCGTGGGACGCGAAAAGCCGAAGCGGCCGAAGGCAGAGAAGAAAAGTCAACGTTTGACCCGTGGAACTTCAAACGGCCATAACTTTTGACTCCGAGCTCCGATTTTCATAAAATTGGACTTTCTGGAACGAGCACGACGTCCTCTATGCCAAAAAAATTGGATTTCTTATTTTTAATGAGGGTAGATATATTTAAATAAGAGAAATATATTCGGCTCCAGTCAGTTAATGCTCATTCCCGTCAAATGACAGAAAACGCCTGCCAGTCCAAAGTAGCTGCCCGCACTCAGAAGGCCATAACTTTTGCATTTCTCAACAAAATCACACAAAATTGGTACCATTGGAATCGTGGTTCCGAGCCCAATGCACAACAATCAAGAAATTCCAGATTTGATCAAGAATTGATTAATATTTTTAAGAAAACGTGGCCGGGTTCAAAACAGTGTTTTATTTGGTAGCTGGGAGTGCAATTAAGAGGCATGGTCATCATTCTTTCTCTGCTGCAGCACATGGGACAATATGGGGAGCCTTTTGCAAGTAATGTGCAATAATTTCACTCAATTTAATGCCTCTTATAGGTGGTTGAAGGACAGATTTCGGGATTTCCATTTTCCCTTCTCTTTCCCTTCTCATTTTTCTATAAATTGGAGTGTTGGGCTCATTGTAAAGGAGAGAGTTTTTGGGTAGCAAAGCTCTGCCAAAATTGCTTTGTGAAGCTTGGTGTGTTGCGAGCCCTTGTAGTGGACTCCTTGCATGGTGATCCAGCCCTTATCTTGTAATAGACCGAATCATGCATACCAGAAGGAATAAAATACAAGTTTGTGGATGTATCTTCCCCTGCTGTGTTTTCTTGCATTCTTCTTGCCCTTTTATCTTTCCACAAGAATATTGTGTCTATTATTATGTTCTTGCAGGAATTCATTATCATTGTGTGTGCTTGGAATATTACTGTGAATGCATTTTGCTAGATTATGGAGAACTGTCATCACCTCTTCTAGTGTGCACTTTACCTCTGTATTTCACACATTTGGAGACTACTCTCACATCCTCCTTTTTCTGGTGTATCACCGCTTTAGTGTAGGCTTTCATTTTATGCATTCTCTTTCCCTGGTCCCTTAGAAATTTAGATTAGAATAGTTAGCTTATCCTGCATTAGAGTAGATTGTGGCAGGTAGTTTAGGAGCAAGAACCAGCTTTCTCTGGAGGTCTATCTCAAGTAGCAAGTCCCACAACTTGGAGATAGTACCCATGTTATCCAATCACACTTTGTGAGTTCAAGTATATACACGAAGGGTGCTGTGATTCGGTGATAACACGTATGCCCCAACTGATAATAAGGTCAGGCATGAGGTAATGATAAAAGGTATTTGATCAATAATGTTGCTAGGCATGGTTGAGTTTAGGTCAGTTAGGCATGGTGGAGTCTAGGTGAGTTAAGCATGGTGGAGTCATGTATAGGCATGGTTTGGTCATGTTTTTGGTTGGTTTAATTTTCAAGTTATTGGTAGTATTGGAAAATAAATGATGATGTACATTTTTTATGGTTTAAACATCTAAAATATTTGATATGATGAAAAGGTGAAAGGATTAATGTATGATATGATGATGTGCTAAAAATGGTAGGTATGTATGTTTGTATGTTTTAATTTTCCAATTGTTGTGTAAAATGGAAAAATCACTAAGATATAATGTGAATATAAAAATGGGGGGGATTGGTTAGGGTAGAGAGTGGACAAGCTAACCTCCGAGGTGTCATGCCCTCAAAGTGTTGCCTACATAGTCCCGATGAAAAGGGGCCTCGGTCGATGTAGTTCTCCCGTAAGCTAGGGAAGAATATGGTGAAGTAGAGGAATGGGTTGGTAGGTTTTAAGCATGATTGAGTCTAGGTCATTTAGGCATGGTTGGGTTGGGGTCATGTAGGTATGGTTGAGTTTAGGTCATTTAGGCATGGGTGATTTTAGGTTAATTTTAGTGAAAGAGGAATCCCCAAAATGTAGGTGTCGATGGTCTGGTCTTGTATAGGAAAATCAAAAAGTGATGAAGAAGGTGAATGGTAAGAGGTGACAAAAAGAGCCGCCTAATTGATAAGAACCACAAAAAGTCTATCATACCAAAGATGGGATTATGAACATAAGACCCTAAAGGCGTTACATGATTGACTATTCTAAGGGGGAAGAAAGTCACATGATCACGAAATGTCACATTTACAACACATCCCTTGAGAAGGTAGGAAATTAGGGTGAGAAGGCAATGAGGTGAAAATTTCTGGTTTTAGTGTAACTTGGTGTGAGAAAATAGACCTACTTGGCAAGAGACCAAAGATCAAAATAGGAAAGTCCATGACAAAAAGGTTATATTTTTCTCTTTTTTTCCTTTTTTTTTTTTTTGATAGAATGATCGATATGGGAAGTCTATGTGGGATGAGTATATTATCTCCTTGAGGTCTTTGTGAAGTTGATCGATGTGGGAAGCTTCTCAATATATTTTTTTGTGAGGATAGTCTGTTTTATGATAGACTATGTGTAGTATGGCTAGCTTTGTATAGTTGTCCTTCGAGGGAGTAGTCTATTTATAGTGGTGAGATAGAGAGAAGAGATGTCCCTTTTGAGGGAGTCATCTCATTGTTATAATTTTGAATCAAGGATTTGAATCCCATTTTGCTTTTGAAATTATTTTTCTTTTAGATGTTTAAGTCATGGACAAGACTATAGAGGAAGATTAGGCTCTTGTTTAGAAGACAAAACCATAACACACAGAGGTTAACTATGAAAGAGATGGTTTCAAGTGATGAATGACCATGGGATTCCATCTTGAAAAAGATGAAAATTATCCATGAAAATCATGCCATGAGTAGATTCATGGTACTCATATTGAAGATAAGGCTAAAATGTCATGGGTAATCACATGATTCTTGTTTAGTTGTTGACCCCAAGAATAGATAATATGAAATATGAAGGGTACTCAATGGACAAGCTTGAAATAGACAGTAATGTGATATAGGACTTGATTCAACAATAGAATGGTCAAAGATGTAAGGCATTGAGGGGTTCAGGTTTAGGTTTACCTTCGAGTGAAGAAAAATGATAAGCACCTGATCCATAGGTATGAGTAACGATATAGGGTCCAAGCTAATTAGGAGAAAATTTTCCCGTTTACTTTTCTCTTCTTGATTACATGTTGATTTTCCTTCAGACAAGGTCACCGACCTAGAAGGTTTGCTCATGGACACATTTTTGTAGACATGTTTAATACATTTTTGGTAGATTTGGAGATGATCAAGAACATTAAGATGAAGTTCATATAATAACTCAAGTTGTGTCAAATGGTCCTGGAAAAATTCATCATCGTTAAGCATCTCTTTGAGTGAAATACAGAGAGATGAAATCTAGAATTCGAGAGGTAGGAAAACCGATGAGGTTCATCAATCCTCTCCATTAATAATGTCAATCCGGGTTTGTGTCTAAAGGTTGTATGCATTAAGAGAAGAAGATCTTGGAAAATATCTCCCTTAAACACAATCAAAACTTGCATAAATTGAAAGCACACATGCGGAAATTTAAATATTTCACGAATGCATGATGTTTTCCATATTTATTTGCTTAAGAAATAAATTTCAGATTTATCACATGTGTTAAATTGGAATTCCTTGCAAGTCCAAGACCCAAGAATAATCGTGGTTAAACCCATACGAGTGTTGGAAACTCGCCAGTTGCATTTAAGAAATCATGAGATAAGTCAATGTAAGGTCCAGTGGGACTAGTTTAATGAAGAAAGTGCAACTTGGGAAAACCTAGATGCAGATATGAAAATTACTTTTCCATATTTATTTGATCAAAATTGACTATTATGACTGATAAAAATTTGTGATTTTATCTTTATAAGTCTACTTTTTATGAAGACAACTATTATTTTTGAATAAACACCTATATGAATGCTAATTTCTCGGAACTTTAAATTCGATATTGTCGCAAACATATGTTATGAAAGTGACTAAATTTATTATCCTGAATGTAATGATTAAAATGAGATAATCATTGGGACAATGATTCTTTTTAGGAGGGAAGGATGTAGCACTTGAACAAACTGTTATATTTCTCTTTACATTACAAGCATTGGCATGTGATTTTCTTAAATGAGGTGTGTTTCCTTGATGGTTGAAAATCATGCTTGTTATGGATAAATCATCTCTGCTCTTGGATTCAGTGGACTAAAATGATATGGCTTTCAGGAATCCATTTTCACTTCTTGTTGATAAGCTACAATCAGATTTTTTTAGAGTTACAAACTTATCTCTTTTGACTAACTCATCCTTGGATCAATTTTAGTGATCCAAGGAATGTTTTAAATCTTCTTAATAGATTGAATGGTAAACTGACATTCATTGGTTAAAATACATAATGGACTGAACTTGTGTTTGTTGCAAATTCTTTATTATCTTGAAAGACCGTGCCTACATTCTGTTGTGTGTTGTGCTCAACTCTTCTTGATTGACCTTTGCGTGGTGCTTAATGGCATTAAGGGAAATAGAAACTTGCTTCAGGATTCTTGAGAAAGAGAGAATATAACATCTAATAAGGTCTATCCTAATGGGATTTGAGACTCAGGTAAATTTTCCTAACTCTTTCTACACCACTCTACGTGGGATGACATCCTAACCTAAGTTGTTAATACTAAGTTAGTATGTAGGGAAATAACCTAAGGGATGCTAAGTTATTTCTAACCTATTGCCTAATACTATTTGGTTAAGCTATGTCCTAACCTAAGGTGGAAATCTATTTGATTGAAGGTTATATCCTAAGGTTATACTTTTAAATTAACCTAAGATCTAACCTAAGCAAATTGTATCTATCCTAAACTAATGGGGTATGAAAGGGAACCTAAGGGTCGATTGGTAAGTGGGAGCTAAGTGGTGGTTCCTAAGATTTTAATGAGATGTGATTTTGATTTGATTTGGTATTAAGGCATGGAAGTACTGCCAGTGGGCAAGGGCTAGTTAAATTTTAGTGGGGCTTACGTGGAGGCTTCGCTAAGTATGGAATTGCATGTTGGATTGGGATTGGCATCCGCCAGTTTTGGGAGGCGGTGGCAAGGAGAGATAAGTAGGAGAATAAGGAGTTATGGCATTAATGAATTTTTTTGTGTGCAAACCGTCTTGGAAACTTGAGAGGTGGGTTTGTGAGAGGTTGTTTGGTTTTTCATGCATCGCGGAAAAGGCATAAGAGGCATTGTGGAAAAATATTATTGTTGGTTGATCTTGCTTGGAGAAGAAGAGGTGTTGGAAACTCAGCTAGAAGTCTTCTTCGAATTGGCAGAGGCACTATCAGGCATGATAGGCTCTACCCATTAATATTTCTTTCTTTCTTCTAAATGATTCATTAAAATAACTCTGGTCACTGGATATATATTTTTACATGATGTGTCTGGATATTTACTTGCATGCTTTCATGAAATCTATGTGGGTTTGGAATGTGAATCCTTTGTTGTTAATGATAGTATTTGGAAACTTTCTCTGTACTAATTATTAGAGGTATTCATGCAAATTTATATTTGAATCTATGTA
This sequence comes from Taxus wallichiana var. yunnanensis, assembly GCA_018340775.1. Lineage (NCBI taxonomy): Eukaryota > Viridiplantae > Streptophyta > Pinopsida > Cupressales > Taxaceae > Taxus > Taxus wallichiana. The sequence continues at coordinate 627,549,463 of CM031242.1, forward strand.
GCTTATATTCTAAGCTTTGTTTCTAGCATTCAAGACTAATGTTGAATGAACAAGATTAATGCTTGTTCGGTTCGAATCTCTATTTAGTCTTGTGTTTCACGAGCTTGAAGTGGAGCTCCATAGTTGTTTTAAGATTGTGTTGAAGCTTCGTGTTTTGTTATGAGATTTTGTCGGGACTTTGTGTTGGTTTTGGACTAAGTTGGAACTTGGTGTAGTTTTGAACTTTGGTTGAATCTTCATATTCAACAATTGTACTTGTATTCAGTTCTTGCGAATGCTGAACTTACTATTGAGTTATTGAGTTTTGTTTTGTACTTACATTTTGGACTGGAATTTTATTCTTATTTAAGGATTTGAGAATACTTGGACTCATATTAGAGCATTAGTGTTTTGGTTTTGAGATCATATTTAGGGCTTCGTGTTTCTTTTAGGCTCATATTTTATTTTTTGTTTGTCTGAGCCGGTGTTAGAGCCTTGTAAAGTCTGAACTTATGTTCGAAGCTCATATTTGACACTGTACAGGTATTCCATTATTGCATGTTCTAGATTTATGTTGGAATCGGCATGTTTACCTATATTGTGAGTTAGGTTTGGTTGGTATTTGGTTTTGGAAAGCTTTATTCTCTTTATAGATTGTCTACTCGATAGGGGCTTGAGAGTTTAGTTTTGGCTCGAAGCCGATCTGGTAATCTCCTTGTAATATCCTTTGTGCTTCTCCTTGAGTGTGATTGGTTTTTTTCTTCTCGTCTTTAGACTACAACCTTCTTTGAACTTGACAGGTGAGAGAAAATAAAGTTTAATCTATCCTTCTCTATTCTTGAGTGAACCCGTGTCTTGCAGAAAGCTTGACTGTTTTGTTCTTAATATTATAAGGGGACAAGAATTATGTCTTGTAATGGGTTTGGTTGGTCTTTTGATTGTTGGAACAGTTGAATAAAGTTTGATGTTACGGGAATGATGTATTACTCTCTTTGGACCTTCTTAATTGGTTTCTTGGGTTTTATTGGAAGTTGAATTTAAAACCTAGAATACTGAATCTTGTTTAAAGTATATATATATAATCTCTGTTTAGATAATTTTGTATATTTGTTCTTGTTTGGGACATGAACTACATACTTCTTGTATCAAGCTGTTAAAGTCATGTAATAAGAATTCAATTCTTGAGTTCGCAATTCCTTCTACACTTGTATATCTTCTCTGTTTGTGGATTCTTATTCCTTGAGGGGATCATAGAACGAATCTCTAGGTTTTAGGAAGATAAATGAATATGAACCATGGGGACAGTATATAGTTAGGGACTGTACTATGTATTTCTTTATGAGATTTGAATTTTTACTTGAGCTTGGTGAATGGAAATAGGAAACCAACTTGTTAGTTTTGATTGGAAAGTTGTAGTGTGCATTCTTTGACTGTGCATTCGGTTTGTGTTCTCTTTTGGGAACTAGTTAATGAATTTCTAAGTTTGAAATAGATAAGGGAATTCATTTCATAGTATAAATGAAATGAATTATGGATTGGGTCCTTTGTGGTTTGAGATCCTTTTTATGTTGACTGTATAAGTTCATAGACCGAACTTCTCTTTAATTGACTCTCTTATGAGATGGAAATTTCTTATGGATTGGTTAAGAGATTTAGTTGCTAAAGTATAGCTTGGATTTGTGGGCAGTCTGGTTTCAAATCTTTGCATTATATCTACTAACAGATAGAAGTTAGTAAGGCTTTCTGTTAGACTATTTTAAATCTGCTTGGATTGAATTGGGACTCTTGGTTAGATGTTGCCTCTTTATTTATGGACTCCTTATATTGATATCTTGGACTGAGGCAGTGTTGTGTGTACTAAACCTGATTCTTTCCTTCAAATGAATTATGTCTAAGGAATAGGTATGTATTGATTCTCTTCTTTGGTTTATATGGAAAGATGAAGCATACTAATATGAGCTATGTTGTAACTAACTTCTTTTACTACTTGGTAAAGATAAATGTGTATTTATATTCTTATGGGTTTATGAAATAATTGAATGAAAAGAATTGTTGATTGTTTTAAAGTAATTGATAGGATCAATTAATTCTTGTGATATAACTCGATGTTGCATTATATTATGCTCTTTTCTTAAAAGTGAATTTAGATTCTCTTACTTGTACTTCTTTCTAGATATTATTACTTATGATTATTTGTATGATGTATATTAATTGTTTCATTAAAGTAGATCTTTTAATGAAACAATTAGTGGAATGCACTTTACTTTAATGCTTAGTGCTTATCATGCTCATTCATTGAATTGACTCGTGCTATCAATTTTTACAAATGGACATAGTAAGTGATAAAATAAGACAATAAATTTAATGTTGTATTGGCTTATTTAATTTTGGATCTTATGTAAAGAGTTCGATTCATTATCAAGTTGCATTGAAAAAGAAAAGTTGTATTTTTTCTGGAATAGATGTTGTTTGTTATACAATATGCCTGAAATGTATAGTCTTATAAATGTATAGTTTCATAATGATGAATTGAAAGTTGGAGATTTACTTGTATTTGTTGTGTAAATTATTTTGTATTTTATGAAGGAGATGGAAATCTTATCTTGATGATATTCTTCATATCTATTATATGCTTAATTTGGATAAACTTGATAAGTTAGATAAAGGAAATTAGTTCAATTTCCCTTATTAAGATGCAGCTTGTTAAGTTTCATAAGATAACGATCTTTATCTAAACAATTCTAACATAGTAATGGAATGTGTAATGAATATGTAGTAAAATTATAGAAATTGTGAAAGATAAGAAGGGTATGAAAAAACCTAACACTTAATCAGGTAGAGAAAGACTCTTCCTTGCTCAAAGAAATGTAATCTAAATAATGGTGATATGATCGTTAATCATTAGACTTCATTTCCCTATAAAGTATACTATAATTGAACCTAATTGGTTGCTACACCTTCTTTGAATGGTTAAGTTACATTATAATGGAACTTATGATGTTGCTGTCATGTTTTTGGATATCTGTTTGTTAAGCCAAGTAAAACAAACATAAAAAGAAATCATAAGTTAAGGAAGTTCTTTAATGACTAATTGAATCAAATATAGAAAAGAACTTATGGAGTGTTGGATTAGGGTTTAGTAGGGTTGTTGTAATATGTGTAATAATCCAAATTAATAATGTATTAATAACCTCCTTGGGGTATGTACATCGTGATGAGGTAGTTTCTGTAGGATGTTGGCACATGCCAATGCAAGACTGTACCTTCGAGAAGAAAAGGGTCTTCTCAAGGATACAGCGTTGCAGTTGACATGTGGCAACACCCTTCTGCATTGATCATCTAGATCTACACACAAATAAGGACTTGAACTTAGTTTCTCTCTAGGTCAAGTTAGTAGCATGTTTAGGATAGGTAGTAGCATTCAATGGTTCAGGGTACCTTGGCAAATCTGGTTGACTTAGGTCAAACGAGTATGCCCATATACCCTAAGACATTGTGAGCATCTTCCTATAATAAAATATGTTTCTAACCTAGGCTAGGGTTAAACCTTGGGCAAGTGGACTGACGGTGAGTCGAAAGACCAATCTAGATAACAAAAGAGTTAGGTGAAGGATGTATTCTGGAGTGATGAGTATACCATCTAGGAATAGTAACATGAATAGTATGTTGAAAATATTTGGCCAAAGTATCGTAGCTACTAGTTGCATTGTCCTAAATCACCTAGTTTAAAGTAACGTGATGTCAGATGAATATTGGTAGCAAATATTCAGATAGGTTCTTTAAAAAGTTCACTCTGTACCTGGAATAGGGTAGGAGAACCAAATATATGTAGTATACATAAAGTATTCTATACTTTAAGTTAACATGAGAGATCGGTTGGTAATCGAGTCATGGAATGAGAGATCGGTAGCATACTGAGTCATTACAACTACATATGGTTATCTATTATGAGATTGATTGGCATGGAATGTGTGTTCTAAATGATGTTTTATTTAGAATAGAGAACATTATGTTTCAAAAAAAATTCCTTGTTTCTAAAGTCTTAAAATGGGAATGTTACATCTTGGTATCAGAGCTGAAGGTTGTAGCTCTTAGACCTATTGTGTCCATAATCTGATGAAACTTAAATTTTCTTGTAATAGAAAATGGTTAGAACAAGAGGAAATGTTACAAATAATCCTCCACCATAGGAAGTAGCATCAATTGTCTAGAAACTCAATGAGATCCTTGCTTCCCTATTAGACACAAGAGATTGTTTGGTTGTACTTGAACAACAAGTAATGGGCAATGAGGAGGAAGAAGATGCTGATAACAATAATCAACCACCTCCTGGGGACAACACCAATGTAGGTGTTGATAATAACAATGTGAACATACCTGATCAGCCTAAGAACAAAAAGGCTAGGCTGGAAGCTGAACTCACTAATGATATAAAAGGATAAGTCCACCCAAGTTTGATGCAACCAAATTAGGAGATGGGGCTGAGAATTGGCTCAGTGAAATGGAGAAATACTTTGTAATAAGGAATTTCTCAGAAGAAACAAAGGTGATATGGGGAGCATATCAGCTTTCCCATGAGGCATCTTCATGGTGGGATAGCCATAAGGCTGAGTTAAACATTGATGAAACTAATATCACATGGGATCAATTTAAAGGTTACTTTAGGAAACGTTGGCTGCCGCAACTTTACTATGATCAAAAAATGACTGAATTCTAGAACTTAGCTCAAGGAAAGCTAATTGTAATTGAGTATTGGGAGTGGTTTACTAAACTCCTTAAGTATGTACCTCAGTATCAAACTGATGAGAAGTTCAAGATATGGAAATTCATCATGGGATTGAATCCCATTATAGGAGGAGAGGTGGATGTTCACAACCCAACCACAATGGAAGGGGTTGTTGAAAAGGCCATAAGGCAAGAACAGAAATTGAAGGAAATTTCTACTCATAAGGAGGAAGTAAGGAAGAAAATTCCCAACTCCTCTTCATCATCTCTTGCACCTAAGAAAGGACCATGGAAGAAATTCGAATGAAAAGTAAGTTTTCATCTGATACTAATAAGAAAATAGAAACAAATAAGTTTGTTGGTAATGCACGGAACAAATTTTTCAAGAACAATAATAATGGATAGAAGTCCTATGGGGGTCAAAATGATAACTCTAGGGTTGACAATAAACCCGAGCCTAGAAAGGGACCTATAAGCGGTGTTATAATCGTGGAAATGATCATTACGCAAATCAATGCACTTTAAGAAAGGATGATCATAATCAACAAGAAAAGATACTGCAAGAGTTGACAAGTAGGTGAGAAATAGGCCACACCTATACGAGTTCCGGTGTTGGTGTAATTTATGGGTTTGCACACTTTACTCTAATTCTCCATGTTCCATTTTTACTCCAAAACATCCTTGTGGCTCGAGCTGAAGATCTGTAACTCGTTTTATCCAGTTGAATGTTTTCAAAATGCCCTCATTGTCATTATTCTCCTAGATTGAAGTAAAATCCAAGTTCTCCCCCCATTCGTGCCCTGATTTATTCATTTTCACGGGTTGTACCATTTTCTCCTTTGCCAAATTGTGAAAGAGCTTGAAATTGATCAAATCCTGAATTCGTGCAAGTGTTTCCCCAATCCCAAGGTTGCAAATGATGTCAAGAGATGATTCAGTTGGTTTAAAATGAAGAATTCTACCTTCCCTATCAAAAATTTGGTTTCTAGGGCATTCCCTGAATTTTTCACATTTTTGACGTGCTCTCGGGCCGTCAAATTTATCATTTTAAACTCTATGCTGACATGGCAGGCTCTCATTGGCGGGTGCGGTCGAAAGAATGTTATAACTTGTCAAATTTTCAATTTTTGGTGAAGGGAAAATTTGCTCCGCGGCCCGCATTTGCCTATTGTGCCTATGTGGCATGATTTGATTGGATAGATGGAGCATCGAGTGGCGGGGTCACTTAAAAAAATTTGCCTTCATTTTTGCAAATTTCTCAAAATCAAATTTTTCCTGGTGGCCATAGAGTGTCATAAGGATGTGCTTACATGGCCTGATGTGATTGGTCAAGGATTGGCGGGTGGTAGAAGTAACTTAGGAAATTTTTCTTCCATTTTGGAAAAAATTCTCAAAATTAAATTTTTGCCCAAAGGCCCACAGCGAATGGCATGATGACACGTGTCCAAGAGGGCCAAGCGGATGGTCAAGGACTTGGAAAATTTTGGTGTTTTTTGGCTCGGGGTGTCAAAGGAAAATTTGGCCCGCGAGCCCACAACCATTGGAAAGGTGACACGTGTCCAGGGAGATCGACCGGAATAGAGGGAACTTAGAAGAATTTGAAAATTTTGGTTTCAAAATGCAAAAGAAAAAAATTTCCTAGGGGTCCACACCCAATACGAAGTGGACACGTGTCTAAGAAAGTTAGCATGGATGGGCAGAATTTGTGAAAATTTTGAAGTCTTTTAACTTCAAAGTGTTAAAGTTACAATTCGGCCCGAAGACCCGCACCCAATGGAAGGGTGACACGTGGCACAGGGATGTCAAGTAGGGAAGTGAAGAGTTGAAATTTTTCAAATTTTTGGCTCAAAACCTCAAAGAAAAATTTGGACCCTGATGGCCCGCACCTAATGAGAAGGTGACACGTATGCGGGGATGAAATGGAGGAAGGGGTGAAGGAGGAGTTTACGATTTTTGCCTCTATGTTTAAAGAGTAAAAAATGAAGAATAGGCCCACGTCCAACAAAAACAGGACACGTGTCCTAAATTTGGCGGAGGTTTGGAGCGCGGAGAGAAAGTTGAAAATTTTGCAAAATTTTAGCGAAAAATCTCAAGGTGAAAAATAAGCCCGCGGGAAAATTTGGAGGTGTGCCCCCACATCCAATCAGGGGGTGACACGTGGCATGTTTCAAATGGAAAAGGAAGAAGTGCAGGCCCACAAGGGATTTTGTGACTCGCGGAGGAGTAAAGGAAAAAAGGAGGGGTCGGTTCCGCAGTGAATAGGAAACCGCCACGTGGCATAAGCGGCAGCGGGCGTTCGGGGGCGCGGAGAATTTTTAGAAAATTATCCTTTTCTCAAAAGGTGGTGAAATGCATCAAATTGGCCCGCGGTTTTGGTAGAGCCCACGAAAGGACACTTGGTGCATCTAGGGGCTTGCGGGAAAATTTTCAAAATTTTCCCGAGATCAAAAAGGGTTTAAAATGCAAATTTTAAAAGGGAGGGACATGTGCCAATGGTTTTTGGACACGTGTACACCTTATCCAAAGGAAAAAGGTAATTTTGGCATTTTGAGAGAGGATTTGGATCTGCCACGTGGAGGGATGGCATTTAAAGTTGATTTTAATCAACGGCAGCTGTGTAATTTTGTTCTTTAGGCGCCATTGGAGCTCCAAGAAGTGTGGAATCGTCATTTTTGCACGAAAACACATGAAATTTTATATGAATCTGCATCCCTTTGGCCTTATGAACACAATGGCATCATTTATTTGAGCTAATTCGGTGCCCTATAGTGTTTTTCATGATATATTTTTCTCAGCCCATGAAAAACACGTGAAAGGTAAAAATGAAAAGTTGCAGAGTTAAAAATGATGAGGGAAAAAGGTGAAAAATGATTGCAAATGCATGCTGGCATGGTGGAATGCCAAAAATGTGACCCTGGGATGGATAAGGATCTAAGTTCATGTAATATTTTAAAATATTTGTGCATCTCTGGCATTTGGCGAGTTGTTTCATAGTTTTATATCATTTTTCATCAAATGGATAGGGTTTTGTAACAAATTTGATCCCTTTGGCATATTATTTGCTTGGGATGCAAGGATCCAAGTTGGCATAGGTTATATGATGTAGTTTGGAAGCATTTTTGGAGTTCTGTTGAGAATTTTGGAAAAAGAGAGGAATCTTCACAGGGAAAAACTAGAAGAAGTCCATTTCTTTTTTGAGAAACTACCTGAGGGCCATTTTAATTCCTGTTTGCATCAAATGTTCATCATGTTGAGTTGGTTTTAGCTATAAAGCCATCAACAAGCTTTGATATTGTCTAAATAACATTCCCTTGTTGATATATTTAATCAAATTCTTGGATTAATCTGTTTTATCTCTTGGCAAAGCTTACATACACCTATATTTCAAGTATGTTTTTAATCTGTGTTTCATGCTCATGTTGCAATCTTGTGTTTGGGATCTTTATTGGTCATGCATGGTCTCATTTCTTGTAGAGGGTTTGAAGGCATCTGCAATCTTCCATTCAGAAGAGCATTCATTTGAGTGGAGATAAACAGATTTAAATTCATCTTACCTTCCTTGCAAACTGAGGGTATTTGTAAACCTTTGGGTGCACCTTAGGACATGATCTAACAAGGGGTTCTTAATGCTTTATTGATATTTTTCTTCAAGCCTTTGTGGCAGGCTATCAAAGTTTGTATGGAATAGTGCAGATTTGGGCATCCATGTGTGCACACATCCTGGTTGAAAGAGCACTTCAAATTCATTGAAATATCTCTGTTGTTTAGGTGTTGTAGTTCTTTTGCAAGGTTTCCCAAAGAAGGTGATGACTCCCAACTACTCTTGTCCCAATCTCTCTCATCAGAATTTCACTTTAAGCTAACTCATCCTACCTACAATACCCCTGTATCTGCATTGTGTGTCCACAAAAGAATTCAACCCTTTCACAAAAATGCACAAAGTTGATCAGGGTTTTATCATGTCTTTAGCAGACTCTAGCTTTGTTTTGAGAACATTTCCATCATTTAGTAGTGACAGCTCTTTTGAGTTTGGATAATGGATATTTGATCATGTTTTCACAAAGCCTCCTCCACACCATATGCAAAACACAAGGATATCTTCATCTCCTTACCATATAGGGGCTGCAATATAGGTTCTCTTACCTTGGTTGATAGGCACAACCTAAAATAGTGAGGGTTAGATCAAAACCCATATGAAGGTGCTATCTACTCCCTCAATTATTAAATGCAAACAAGTAGATAGGTGTTCTCCCGGCTACACATGACATACAAAACATCTATCTATCCTTGAGTGTCTTGTGTAGATTCATGATACTCGTTCAAGTTATGATGGAGATTAAATCTAGATACCAACACCGTAAGTTATTCGGTTTACCTATAACTATTATTTTTGACACCGAGCTACCGAATGTTTTATTTCTAGTAAATTAGCATAAAAAATAAAAAGAAAAGCTAGAAACATGGATAAAACATGGACTTTACAAGATGGAAACAATTTTGTTCATACCGTTAGTATGTGTCTTTTTGGAGTATTCCTTGATTTACCTAACCTTCCCACCGAATTTGATCTTTATGTTGCACCTTTGGGGTCTTCTATTATAATCATAGGTGTTAATTGGTTAGTAGAACATAAGGCTAAAGTGGACTATTTTGAAAAACACATTAGTTATTTAGATGACCTGCATAAAACAACATAGATTCGTGGATGTGAAACGTGAGATTTCTGTTAGAAAATGTCAGCTATGCAACTTAAAAAGGCCAAAATAAAGGTTGTACCTTATATGCAAAAAAATTATAGAAACAATCAAGAGGAAAATAATGTCATGGAATGATATCTGTTGTTACGAGACTTCATGGCGTATTTTTGGAAGTACTACCAAGTCTTCCACCCAAAAAGGAGTTTGATTTCACAATAGAGATCAAGCCTGGAACTGAACTGATATCTAAAGCACCTTATCGAATGACTACTATAGAATTAGTGGAGCTTAAGGCTCAGTTATAAGAACTTTTGTCTAAAGATTTGATTAGACCAAATGTTTCACCGTGAGGAGTACCTGTAATTTTTATGAAAAAGAAGAATGGAACACTTAGATTATTCATTGATTATAGAATGTTAAACAAAGTAACAATCAAGAATAGATACCCAATCCCTAGGATTGATGATCTATTGATCAGATGCGTGGAGCATAGGTATATTCTAAGATAGATATTCAATCTGGATATCATCAATTGCTGATTAAGGATGAGCACATTCATAAAACAACTTTTAAAACAAGTTATGGAAATTATGAGTTCACGATTTTACCTTTTGGATTAACAAATGCACCTGCAACATTTATGAACTTAATGAATAATATCTTTCAAGAATACTTGGAAAAATTTGTGCTCGTATTCTTGGATGACATTCTCATATATTCTAAAATTATTGAGGAACACCATGAGCATTTGAAGATAGTTTTGGAAATTTTGAGAAAGAGATGGTTATATGGTAAGTTATCTAAATGTTCTTTCTATGACACAAAAGTGCACTATTTGGGACATGTAATAAGTAAGAATGGAATTGTTGTAGATCCTTCAAAAATTGTAGCTATAACTGAGTGGCTTGCACTAAAGAATGTACATGAAGTTAGAAGCTTCATGGGGCTTGTTGGCTACTATAGAAAATTTGTAAAAGATTTTTCTAAGGTGGCTACACCAATAACTTCTTTACAGAAGAAGGATAAGAAGTTTGTTTGGAGTGAGAAATGTGAAATTGCATTCAAAACTTTGAAGGAACAATTAACTTTAGCACCTATTCTAGCAGTACCAAATCCTAATGGAGACTTTATGGTGGTAACTGATGCATCTGGTGAAGGTATAGGAGGTATTTTGTTACAAAATGATCATGTCATAGCTTACAAAAGTAGAAAAATAAAGTTACATGAGTTGAATTATGCTCCACATGATTTAGAGCTTGTTGCCATTATTCATGCACTACAAGTTTGGAGGCATTACCTGCTTGGTAAACCTTTTGAATTGAAAACTGATCATCTTGGGCTAAAGTATATCTTCACTCAGCCAAATCTTAATGTAAGACAATGAAGGTGGTTAGATGTTTTGTCTCAATATGATTTTGACATCGATTATATCAAGGGTAAAGAAAATAGACTGTTGACACTCTAAGTCATAGGAAGCATATTTCTAATCTTATAACATTGAGAACTCAATTTAAAGATGAAGTAAAAAAGTGTTATGGAATCTAATTCTTACTTTTAACAAGTAAAGACAGTGCTTGCTGTAGATCCTAGTGATTTGAGGTATAAAGGTTTTCACTTCGATAATGAAGGAATATTAAGATTTGAAAACAAGGTATACATACATTCGCTAAATGATTTAAGAAAGAAATTGTTAGCAGAATTTCACAAGTCACCTTTTTCTCGGATATGATGGTATTACAAAGATGCTTGCTGATATAAAACAACAATATTTCTGGAAGGGAATGAAAAAGGATATTATATATTTTGTGACACATTGCCTTGAATGTCAACGTGTTAAAGTGGAACATATGCACCCAGCTGGTTTATTGTATCCTCATAGCATACCATAGTACAAATGGCAAGTGATAAGCATGGAATTTGTATAAGGGTTTCCTATGTCAAGAAATAAACATGGTGTTATTTTAGTAGTTGTGGATAAACTAACAAAGGTAACACATTTTATCACTGGTAATCTAAAGGATGATTCTCCTGTGTTAGCTAAAATATTTGTACATGAAATTTTCAGATTACATGGAGTACCTGAATTAATCATATCAGATAGAGATCCTAGAATGATGTCAAGGTTTTGGCAAATGCTTAATGCAGCTCTAGGAACTAAGCTGAATTTTAGTTCTAGCGTATCATCCGGAAATGGATGGACAGACTGAAAGAGTTAATCAAGTTTTAGAGGATATGTTACGAATGTATTATATGGACCAGCAGTATAAGTGGGAAGAGTACCTTCCACTAGTTGAGTTTACATATAATAACACATATCATGCCTCTCTTAAGATGGCACCTTTCAAGCATTATACGAAAGAAAATGTAGAACCCCTGTTAGTTGGGACAACATTGAGGATAGAGAGGTAATTGGACCTGAAATTCTTACTGAAATGGAACAAGTTAAAATGATTCGTGAGCACTTAAAAGAATCGACAAATAGGCGAAGAATTATGCTGATTTAAAGCGGGTTAATAGGAAATTTGAACTTGGTGATAAATTTTTCTTCGGATTAAACCAAAAAATAACTCTATAACTTTTGGCGGCTGGCAAGTTGTCACCTTGTTATGTGGGACCTTTTGAGATAGTTGAAGTAATCAACCCCGTAGCTTACCATTTAGCATTACCTCCTGCTTTGTCATGAATGCATGATGTTTTCCATATTTATTTGCTTAAGAAATACATTTCAGATTCAAAGACATGTGTTAAATTGAATTCCTTGTAGGTCCAAGACCCGGAATAATCGTGGTTAAACCCATACGAGTGCTTTGAAACTCTTGCAGTTGCATTTAATAAATCATGAGATAAGTCAATGTAAGGTCCAAAGTGGGACCAGCTTTAGTGAAGAAAGTGCAACTTGGGAAAACTTGGATGATATGAAAACTGGTTTTCCATATTTATTTGATCAAAATTGACTATGATGACTGATAAAAATTTGTGATTTTATCTTTATAATTACGTCGGTTATGAACAAACAACTATTGTTTTTGAATAAACTATGTGAATGCTGATTTCTGGAACTTTAAATTCAGATATTGTTGCAAACATATGTTATGAAAGTGAATAAATTGATTATCCTAAATGCAATGATTAAAATGAGATAATCATCGACGATGATTCTTTTTAGGAGGGAAGTATGTAACACCTTGAACAAACTGTTATATTTCTCTTTGCATTACAAGCGTTGGCATGTGATTTTTTTAAATGAGGTGTGTTTCCTTGATGGTTGAAAATCATGCTTATTATGGATAAATCATCTCTGCTCTTGGATTCAGTGGACAAAAATGATATGGCTTTTAGGAATCCATTTTCACTTCTTGTTGATAAGTTGCAATCATATTTTTTTAGAGTTGCAAACTTATCTCTTTTGACTAACTCATCCTTGGATAAATTTCAGTGATCCAAGGAATGTTTTAAAGGTTAAAATACATAATGGACTAAACTTGTGTTTTTTGTAAATTATTTATTATCTTGAAATACCGTCCCTGCATTCTATTTTGTGTTGTGCTCAGCTCTTCTTGATTGAACATTGCAGGGCACTTAATGGTGTTAAGGGAAATAGAAACCTGCTTCAGGATTCTTGAGAAAGAGAGAATATAACATCTAATAAGGTCTATCCTAATGGGATTCGAGACTCAAGTAAATTTTCCTAACTCTTTCTACACCACTCTACGTGGGATGACATCCTAACCTAAGTTGTTAATATCTTTGCGTTATTATGTAGGGAAATAACCTAAGGGATGCTAAGTTATTTCTAACCTATTGCCTAATATTATTTGGTTAAACTATTTCCTAACCTAAGGTGGCAATCTATTTGATTAAAGGTTATATCCTAAGGTTAAAATTTTAAATTAAGTTAAGATCTAACCTAAGCAAATTTTATCTATCCTAAACTAATGGGGTATGAAAGGGAACCTATGAGTCTATTGGTAAGTGGGAGCTAAGCAACGGTTCCTAAGCTTTTACTAAGATGTGATTTTGATTTGATTTGGTATTAAGGCATGGAAGTACTGCCAGTATGGTAGGGGCTAGTTAAATTTTAGCGCGGCTTACGTGGAGGCTTCACTAAGTATGGAATTGCATGTTGGATTGGAATTTACATACACCACTTTTGGGAGGCAAAGTGGCAATGAGAGATAAGCGGGAGAATAAGGAGTTATGGCATTAATGAATCTCGGTTTTGGTGTGCAAACCATCTTGGAAACTTTAGAGGCTAGTTTGTGAGAGGTTTTGCAAGCATCACTAATTTTTCTTTGCATGGAGCTATCTCTGTTTCCTTGAACTAGAAGTTTAACTTCTTCTTTTTCTTGGCTATTTTTGGTTTCTCTAGCCTATTTTCTATCAACAGAATGTATAAGAGGCATTCTGGAAAAATATTATTGTTGGTTGATCTCACTTGGAGAAGAAGAGGTGTTGGAAACTCAGTTGGAAGTCTTCTTCAAATTAGTAGAGGCACTATCGTGCATGATAAGATCTACCCATTAAAATTTCTTTTTTTCTTATAAATGATTCATTAAATCAGCTTTGGTCATTGGATATATATTTCTGCGTAATGTGTCTGGATATTTACTTGTATGCTTTCATGAAATCTATGTGGGTTTGGAATGTGAATCCTTTGTTGTTAATGATAGTATTTGGGAACTTTCTCTACTAATTATTAGAGGTATTCATGTGAATTTTTATTTGAAGCTCTGTAGCTTGTATTCGAAGCTTTGTTTCTAGCATTCGAGACTAATGTTGAATGAATTGGCTTGTTTCTTGTTTGGTTCTGAATCTCTATTTAGTCTTGTGTTTTGTGAGCTTGAAGTGGAGCTTCGTAGTTGTTTTAAGCTTGTGTTGAAGCTTCGTGTTCTGTTATGAGATTTTTTTGGGACTTTGTGTTGGTTTTGGATTGAGTTGGAACTTGGTGTAGTTCTAGAACTTTGGTTGAATCTTCATATTCAACAACTGTACTCGTATTCAGTTCTTGTGAATGTTGAACTTACTGTTGAGTTGTTGAGTTTTTTTCTGTACTTACATTCTGAACTGGAATTTTATTCTCATTTAAGGATTTGAGAATACTTGGACTCATATTAGAGCATTGGTGTTTTGGTTTTGAGCTCGTATTTAGGGCTTCATGTTTCTTTTAGGCTCGTATTTGATCTTGTGTTTGTCTGAGCTGGTGTTAGAGCCTTGTAAAGTTTGAACTTATGTTCGAAGCTCATATTCAACACTGTACAAGTATTCCATTATTGCGTGTTCTAGATTTATGTTGGAATCAACATGTTTACCTGTATTGTGAGTTGGGTTTGGTTGGTATTTGGTTGGTTTTGGGGCTTGAGAGTTTAGTTTTGGTTTGAAGCTGATCTAGTAATATCCTTGTAATCTCCTTCATGTTGCTCCTTGAGTGTGATTGGTTTTTGTGCTTCTGTCCTTTGGACTGTACAACCTTCTTTGAAACTCGACAGGGTGAGAGAAATCAAAGTTTAACCTATCCTTCTCTATTCTGAGCGAACCCGTGTCTTGGAAAGCTTGACTATTTTGTTCTTAATATTATAAGGGGATGGGAATTATGTCTTGTAATGGGTTTCATTGGTCTTTTGATCATTGGAACCGTCAAATAAAGTTTTATTTTACAGAATGATGTGTTGTCGCCAAATCAATGCACCCTCCGAATGGCTAGGATGTGAATAGGACGTTCGGTGTGATTGGGACAAGTGGGATCACCTCTCAAGCTGTGGGACTTGGGCTCGAGGTGAACCTCCGGAGAAGGCCGACTTCCTCTTCCTAAACTAAGTGTTGTACTACTCCTAGTGTAACAAAAATGATTATCTAATCCTATGCTAACATTTTCATGGGGTTTTAGGGAAAGAGATTTACAGAAATGAAACTATACTAGGGATGGTGATGCACCAAATAAAGGGTGTCTTCAGACTCAGGAAGGGTTAATTTGAAGAGGGTGTGTGCACCACAGGTCAACTTCACCTACTGCAACTTAGAGAGGGTACATGATACCACAAACTAAGAGACACGCATTCCCTTTGTTAAACTTTATCAGACCGAGAAATATACCAATTTCCTAGTGAAGAAGGATGAACTCAAGAAGGATGAACAGACACCACAACTCAACTGCATGCAATACTTCACCACTCGATAAGCACAGAACTCCAAGAACTTGCAATAGAACTTAAACTTGCACAATGTACCTGCAAGTATGAGAAAGGCACAAAGAAGCACAGAAGGATGAAAGGACCGAGATTAGTCACAAAACACACACTTTTATTGCTTCAATAACATGCACAATGCATCATACATTCAAAAGAGGCAATAGTTGCCATTACAGTCTTGAAGAGGAGGCTTGAAAGTTCTCTCAACACACAAGAACAACTTGCAGAAGAGAGAGGATTCTTGAAAAGTATACACTTGCCTGAGATATCTAACTCGTCTAACTTATGCAACTGTTGGAACCCTTTGAAATGAGCTTCCAACTTACATTTATAGAAGAATATGTGAGAAAGAAGAGGAAATGGTCATAATTACATTCCTAAAATGAAGGCCCATGATGTATTTATTACAGTTAGTTGAACCACTTGAGAAGGTTCCATCATGGGTCATTAATTGCCTGATGACCTAGTCTTCTTAATTAATTAAAAGAATATTTAAATAATAATAATAAATATTATTATTAAAATATTTAAATAAAAATATTAATTTAATTAACATAATGTTGGGACCCCCGTTGACCCGTTTGACTTGAAGAGGAGGGGGGTCCATGTGGATAGAGTCTGCACAAATCTCAACTCGGTGAGTTTCGAATCCTCTAACTCGGTGTTGCAATCGATTTTGAACCCCACACTATCTCTTTCCTTGCTTTGGTAATCGGGCTCTTTTGCATTGAGTCCTTCGAATGGTGAGCTATCAAACTCGATTCTTATCATTTTCCTCTGTTAACTCGAGGCCATTTATGCATTCCACGTTCAAACTTCATGAAACATCACCACGAGCTCCCTGCGAAGTCACCGAGCTCTTCATCCAGCAAACGATCTTACCTTTCCTGGGCTCAAACTCACTTGAATACCGAGCTTAACCCAACATTTCTTCCAAACGATGAGAAAATGCCATTACCAATAAAGACCTAATGCTGCCATGATGATGACCCAGGTTCATGCCCATAACATGTCGATAGACACCCTTAAGACTGATTTTTGGTCAAAGAGCCCTTCAAAAAATACATTGAACCACTGGGGCAACCAAGAGGACCTTGGAAAAATGTACAGGTAACAACCATATGAATTCTTCCTTAGTCGTGGATCAAAGCTAATAGAAATAAAGCTAGATAAAATTAGCTTGAAACTATAGTATAATCGTCCATTATAAAAAACAAGCTTCTCTGAACCTGGTAAAAGAATACTTTTATTGTCTGATTGGACATACATAATGGAAGGGTATAAATATTGCCTACTGCCCACAGAGTTTCTCAAAGAGACCATTTACAAGTAACAAGGATGTAGCATGCAAAACGGCCAACCAGGTATTTCAGAGTTGACCTTCACATTCAATTCGTTTCTAGGAGAAAACATGCTGAGCAATATGAATCATTTCATTCTGCACCATAATAAACCTTCATCTCCTGATTCAAGAAAATTTTATGAAGCCTTGAATGGCGTGACTCCAATCCATCGTACACAGCAGTGAATATTTGTTTCCTACAACTGCTATTTGATCTGAGTTCAATAAGGATAAGCATGCATTCGATACTGAACAGATAACAACACAGTTGGACAACCTATTTGCTTGGAAGCATTCAAAAGGCTTCTACTGTACTGCAACATGCCTACTGCATGTGTGTGGGAGCTTGTCTCACGACCACATCAAGTTCAGAATTGTACAGAGGACGAGGAGAAGGTCGTGGAGTTTTCAGCATTGCTTTCCCATCAAACTCTTCGCATATGAGCCATGACTGAGCCATTAACGCATCGCCTTTGTTGGGTGAGATACAAAGCCACTTTCTTTCCTCATAGTGGTGAACTGAGTGATTCTTCAGGCTAAATTCTGAAATGTTCTCCTTTTCCCATGCATTCGAACTGCAAGCGCTGACCCCCACTCGCCATGTTACTCGGTATCATTTGAAAAATATCTACATAATGAGACGAGCGGCCTGTAGCCTCCGCTGAAATTGGTATCACGTCGCGTTGTTTTCTCCATGACCCACTCCAATTCACAACTATCTTATTAATCCTCCCGGTGACTCGCACAAAGACTCGGACCACTCCAAGCTGCATGGAATTCTGTTTACATGGCCCGTGCGAAGTATCATGTTGGATAGCCATCGTAATATTTCCGCGCTTGGCAGTTTGATCTGATTTCTCCCATTTACGGAAGTCTGATCATGGTTTTTCATCCCAAAATTTCCACTTGGCGGTGCTTGCCTGAATCTCCCCACGTGGAATTTCTTCCTTGGCTTGCCATCCACGAAAACCCACTTGGCATTGCTCACCTTATTTCCCACGTCCGGGATTGGAGTGCGGGGTTTCGTTATCATTTGGCCATATTTCATTTTGGACAGATGGCCACCGATTTCCACTTTTCCACTCAGCGTGAGGAGACATCATTTTCTCGGTGCAAACATTTCAGCTGTAGCTTGTAAGGTGTGATAATTCTGACAGAATCCTTTATGCTCGCCAACTTAGTGACTCATTGAAGATGCTCATATAATTGCAAAGCAAATTATGCTCCATGAATATTCTGATATGAAACAGTTCCACCTCTATGAGATCCACTTCCATGAGTTACATCGTAAAACAAGTAAGATCTCGATAGAGAATCTTTGTAATAAATTTCCTCAGGTCTCCTGGTAACACTCTCACTGTCACTTAATCGATTTTCATAAAAATATCTTGAAGGAAAATCCCGAATTTGAGGATGCATTCGATGCTGAATAGATAAAAACATAGTTGGACAACCTACTTGTTGGAAGCACTCAAAAAGGCTTCTACTATACTGCAACATGCCTGTGCATCGAATGCTCGGCCGCTTTGAGCGTAGAACTGAAATTCTCCTAGGAAAGTGCCATGAGGAAGTAATTGGCTATACGCAGTAGCTACAGGGTAGAGAAGTAAACTTATCTCAGAAAATGAGTGGCCTCCAGAGAGAGTTGATTGCGATAGCTGCCGCAGGGCAATCCCAAGGAACCATTGGTGTTGATCCTGATGTTCTGGTTGCATGCGACCACAGTCGTGATCAGTTGTTGTAAAATCTTGCCACTGTAGTAGAAGAACGAGATAAAGTTTTAGTTGAGTTGTCTCACCTTTTCACTTTGGAAAGTCACTTCCATGGAAGAAGCTCGATCAAATCTTGAGGCAAGTTTTGCGAATGAGGCTGAGATTGTGTTCACTACTGTTTCTAGTAGTGGCTGGAAGTTATTCCAGTGCCTAGCCCATGGGTTTGATATGGTGGTTATAGATGAAGCTGCAAGCTAGTGAAGTAGGCGTGTTACCTCCACTTTCATCTCGTTTCTCACATTTTATCCAACTCTATGCATGGTGGTTTATTAGTCCAAGCTTGAGCTCCATTGGTCTCATTGCGAGCAACATCATATCGACCTCTATGTATGGTGGTCGACTCATTCCTTTAACTATGACTCACCGTGAACTCGACATGATTTCTCTTTGCGGGTTATCTTATCAAGACCGGGCTCGGTCATTTATGCTATTGTCTCCATCGAGTCATTAAAACTGAGTTCATATTCCAATGAGGAAGCATCGATCTCTCCATGTTGAATTAAACCGAGTCGAGCTCGTCATTTCTCTGCCTCAATGAGCCAACCATCGAAACATCCTCCGCTCCTATCGAGATTCCTTTACGACAAGCCAAACTCGGTTACTGAGCTTACATTTCCTACTCATGAACTCATCTAAGGCTTGTGATCTGAGTTATGACCGAGTTAGGACAAGGCACAAGCTCCTCCAAGGAGTTGTCTCTTTATTCCTTATTTGACACATCGTTGACTGTAGTGGGTCCACAGGACCAATGTCGTGATTTGATCATAATAAGGCCCTGTTTTCCAATTTTTCCATGTGCATAAAATTGGATAACATGATGTATTACTCTCTTCGAACATTCTTAATTGGTTTCTTGGGTTTTATTGGAAGTTGAATTTAAAACCTAGAATACTTAATCTTATTTAAAGTATATATAAATATTATCTCTGTTCGAATAATTTTGTATATCTTTTCTTGTTTGGGACATGAACTACATACTTCTTGTATCGAGATGTTAAATCCATGTAATAATAATTCAATTCTTGAGTTCACAATTCCTTCTGCACTTGTATATCTTCTCTGTTTCTGGATTCTTATTCCTTGAGGGGATCATAGAACGAATCTCCGAGTTTTAGGAAGAGAAATGGATATGAACCATGAGGACAGTATACAGTTAGGTACTGTACTATGTATTTCTTTCTGAGATTTGAATTTGTACTTGAGCTTGGTTGGAAAAAGGAAACCAACTTGTTTGTTTTGATTGAAAATTTGTAGTGTGCATTATTTGACTGTGCATTCGGTTTGTGTTCTCTTTTGGGAACTAGTTAATGAATTTCTAAGTTTGAAATAGATAAGGGAATTCATTTCATAGTATAAATGAAATGAATTATGGATTGGGTCCTTTTCTGTTTGAGATCCTTTTTATGTTGACTGTATAAGTTCATAGACTGAACTTCTCTTTAATTGACTCTCTTCTGAGATGGAAATTTCTTGTGGATTGGTTAAGAGATTTAGTTGCTAAAGTATATCTTGGATTTGTGGGCAGTCTAGTTTTAGATCTTTGCATTATATCTACTAATAGATAGAAGTTAGTAAGGCTTTCTGTTAGACTATTTTAAATCTGCTTGGATTGAATTGGGACTCTTGGTTAGATGTTGCCTCTTTATTTATGGACTCCTTATATTGATATCTTGGACTGAGGTAGTGTTGTGTGTACTAAACCTGATTCTTTCCTTCAGATGAATTGTGTCTGAGGAATAGGTATGTATTGATTCTCTTCTTTGGTTTATATGGAAAGATGAAGCATACTAATATGAGCTATGTTGTAACTAACTTCTTTTGCTGCTTGGTAAAGATAAATGTGTATTTCTATTCTTATGGGTTTATGAAATAATTGAATGACAAGACTTGTTGATTGTTTTAAAGTAATTGATAGGATCAATTAAGTCTTGTGATATAATTCTGATGTTGCAGATTATATTATGCTCTTTTCTTAAAAGTGAATTCAAATTCTTTTACTTGTACTTCTTTCTAGATGATATTACTTATGATTATTTGTATGGTGTATATTATTTGTTTCATTAAAGTAGCGTTATTTAATGAAAAATTAGTGGAATGCACTTTACTTTAATGCTTAGTGCTTATCATGCTTAGTTCATTAATCCCGACCCGTGTTAGCAATTTTTGTAGATGGACATTGTAAGTGATAAAAGAAGACAATAACTTTCATGTTGTATTGGATTATTTAATTCTGGATCTTATGTAAAGAGTTTCAATTCATTCTTGAGTTGTATTGAAAAAGAAAAGTTGTATTCTTTTTGGAATAGAGGTTGTTTGTTATACAATATGCCTAAAATGCATAGTCTTGTAAATGTATAGTTTCATAATGATGAATTGAAAGTTGGAGATTTACTTGTATTTGTTGTGTAAATTATCTTGTATTTTATGAAGGAGATGGAAATCCTATCTTGATGATATTCTTCATATCTGTTATATGCTTAATTCGATAAACTTGATAAGTTAGATAAAGGGAATTAGTTCAATTTCCCTTATTAAGATGCAGCTTGTTAAGTTGCATAAGATAACGATCTTTATCTAAACAATTCTAACATAGTAATGGAATGTGTAATGAATATGCAGTAAAACTATAGAAATTGTGAAAGATAAGAAGGGTATGACAAACCCTAACACTTAATCAGGTAGAGGAAGACTCTTCCTCACTCAAAGGAATGTAATCTAAAGAATGGTGATATGATCGTTAATCATTAGACTTCATTTCCTATAAATTCTACTATAGTTGAACCTATTTGGTTGCTACACCTTCTTTGAATGGTTAAGTTACATTATAATGGAACTTATGATGTTGTTGTCCTATTTTTGGATATCTATTTGTTAAGCCAAGTAAAATGAACATAAAAAGAAATCATAAGTTAAGGAAGTTATTTAATGACTAATTGAATCAAATATAGAAAATAACTTATGGAGTGTTGGATTAGGGTTTAGCGGGGTTGTAATATGTGTAATGATCTAGATTAATAATGTATTAATAACCTTCTTGGGGTATGTACATCGTGATGAGGTAGTTTCTGTAGGATTTTGGCACATGCCAACTATAGGATTGTACCTTTGAGAAGACAAGGGTCTTCTCAAGGATACAACATTGCATTTGACATGTGGCAACACCCTTCTGCATTGATCATCTAGATCTACACACAAATAAGGACTTGAACTTAGTTTCTCTCTAGGTCAAGTTAGTAGCATGTTTAGGATAGGTAGTAGCTTTCAATGGCTCAAGGTACCTTGGCACATCCAGTTGACTTAGGTCAATCGAGTATGCCCATATACCCTAAGACATTGTGAGCGTCTTCCTATAATAAATTATGTTTCTAACCCAGGCTAGGGTTAAACCTTGGGCAAGTGGATTGACGGTAGTCAGTAAAGACCAATCTAGATAATAGAAGAGTGAGGTGAAGGACATATTCTAGAATGATGAGTATGTCGTCTAGGAATAGTAACATGAATAGTATGTTGAAAATCTTTGGCCAAAGTATCGCAAGCTACTTGTTGTGTTGTCCTATGTCACCTAGTTTAAAGCAACATGATGTCAGATGAATATTGGTAAAAATATTCGATAGGTTCTTTA
Source organism: Taxus wallichiana var. yunnanensis (assembly GCA_018340775.1). Taxonomy (NCBI): domain Eukaryota; kingdom Viridiplantae; phylum Streptophyta; class Pinopsida; order Cupressales; family Taxaceae; genus Taxus; species Taxus wallichiana. Next base: position 627,571,785 of record CM031242.1, read on the forward strand.
AATACATCACTTTGTACACTGGAATGGGGTAGAGAACCAAGTATATGTAGTATACATAAAGTATTCTATACTTTAAGTTAACATGAGAGATTGATTAGTAATCGAGTCATGGAATGAGAGATCGATAGCAGATTGAGTTATTACAGCTGCATATGGTTATCTCATGTATGAGATTAATTGGCATGGAATGTGTGTTCTAAATGATGTTTAATTTAGAACAAAGAACATTATGTTTCAAAAAAAATTCCTTGTTTATAAAGTCTTAAAATGGGAATGTTATAGGAGACGTCCTTTTGCTTTGAGATGGTTAAATGGTTAGCAATGGTCGTAACGCTACAAAATAAAATGATGAATAGATTGCAACTTGCCTTGAAAACTATGAAGTTGAAAAAGGTTAGTAGGTGGTGGAATTTTGAGAATAGCCTTGATTTTAGTGGGATTGACTTCTATGCCATGCAAAGAAATGATGAAGCCAAGAAGCTTGCTGCGAGCACAATGAAGACACACTTCTTAGGTTTAAGGCAAACACAATACTTGATGAGGTGGTCAAATATGACCTTAAGGACTGTAAGGTGTTCAGCCCGATGTTTGGATTTGGAAAGAAGGTCATCTACATAATCTTCTAATATGCGATGCATGATTTCATGGAAGATATAATTCATAGCTCGCTAATATGTAGCACTGGCATTTTTAAGGACAAAAGGCATGACTCGATAGCAAAAGGTCCCCTAAGGAGTGATGAAGGTGGTTTTGTGTTGATCTTTCGGGGTGAGTAATATTTGGTTATAACATGAGAAACTTTCCATGATTGATAACATCTCATGACCAATTGTGAGATCAACTAGGTGGTCAATACTTGGTAGAGAAAGTCATGTTTGGGGAAAGCTAGGTTGAGGTCATAGAAATCTATGCAAATATGAAGTCCTCCTATCACTTTTGTAACAAGAACGATGTTAGAGATCCATTGGGGATATTCAATGGCCAATATGAAGGAAACCAAGAGAAGGCGTTGAAGTTATTCTTTGACAAGAAGAGAAATACGAGGATGCATTTTCTGTAGTTTCTATTTTCCGGGTTTAGTTTCAAGAACAATTACGATATTGTGGACCATAATGTTTGGGTCAATACCAATCATATCAACATAGGACCAAGTAAATGTGTTGCTATAATCCCAGAGGAAAGAAGTGAAATTTTCATGTTCAGTAGCATTTAAAGATTGACTAATATTTAAAATGTGCGGGTTGTCTTGAGTGTTAGTATTGATTTCAATGGTTGAATCATTTAACATGGTTTACATCTCAAAAGGTAATGACCAATGAATATAAGAATCTTCCGCAGCAAGGTAGGTGATAATAGACTCATCATCATGACATTCGATGACATTAATAGAAGGTGTATCATCCTTGATCATGTCAAGATACAAGAAGGGAAGAGAAGATGGAGCCTTGCCATCATGTTGATAAGTCAAAAGTACCGGGAAATGGTTTTATGAAAAAAATTAGGAGGAATGGATTCTATATCAATAGACTCCATGGGTGAAGGTGGTGACATTGGTGAACAGGGGTGGAGAAGGTTTTTTGTCTTGAAGAGTTCAACACAGCCTTCTTTGAGGATATTTTGGCGAAGCCAATACCACTACAGCTTTGTGTTTACGAGTGGTACACAGGATGATGGTATGATGAACTTATTTGTAAAAATCAAAGCCAAAGCATTTCCATGCACACCGGTGAAGGAAATTGTGGGAAAAGCGGTGATTGGTGAGAGATTAGAGGTCGATGAAAATAGTCACATTTGGGAAGGGGGTCGGTGAATAGGTGGAAGTGTCAAGTTCCCCATATGTTAAGTTAGTGCAAAGATGGGGATGACCGTAAAGGAATACCTCACCAATGTGATGGTCATAACGAGGATGTTAGCATAGGTTACCATAGTCTTGTGGAGTAAGGAATGTGTTTATGTTGTACAAGCGGTATTCCCCTAGAGTGAGGCGTTGAAAAACACCTTCTAAGGGATCGGTAAAGGATATGTGTGTATCTAGAATAGATGAATTACTAGGTAATTGGGCATGGGGGTATCGGTTGGTGAGGAAGTAGATGCGTTAGTAGATAGGTCAGCTACAAAGGCCGTGAAAGTAGTAGGAATAGAAGAGTTAGGCATGGGAGAAGTGGTAGAAATATTGGTGGAAGGGGTTGTGAGTAAAGAGAAGTGGCAGCAATGGTAGATGCTTTAACTGGTACAAGGACATCGTTAGTTCAAGAAATATATTACAAGTTTTGAATGGTGACGGTCAACTGGGGATAATATAGTTATGTTCTTCATGTTTAAATTTGACACATCGATGTAAAGTTGAAGGAACACAACTCATAACACGGAGCCAAGGTCAACCAAAGAATAGGTTATACTAGAACTCCCCTTCTAAAATGTAGAATAACTCGACATAGTACGAGGGCCTACATGAACATGAAGAATAATGGTGCCAAGGTTGGAAGTGATAGCATCAATGAATGAGCGTAACATAGCTGGGTTATTATGCTTGCAATTAATGGGTATGCCTATTTGGTTGTACGCATGGGAGGGGATGATTCTAATACTATCACCGCCATAAATCATAATGCGTCAAATGTGAATATTATTGATATAGATGGAGATTAAAAGAGAGGGATCATGGTCATCTAATTGGAGAGGTATAATCTACTCATCAGAAAAACTGAGGGCAACCTATACACTGGAAGTCATGCCCAGTTAAATGTTGACATAATTGAATCATAGAAGAACTTTCTCTTCTCTCTCTCTCTTTCCAAACTACACAAATAAAAATTCAGTCATCTTCTTAAACAACACCTTACCTGGAAGAAGTTGTCAACGATCACACGATTAATGGATTGATAGTGGGTGTCTAGTTGGTTTCTCTTTCTAGTCATTAAATCAAATAAAGGACCACCACTTTCGCCAAAACATAACCTGAAACCACCCTTTAGAATTTTCCTCTTCATAGGATGCCTTCCCAACCAAAAAAATATGTTTCAATTCACAAGTCAGTCTTAAATAGCATAAGCTAAAAACATAGAATTCACTTATAGAACTACGTGTTTTTCTTAGCTTTTTCCTGTGTTGTGTTTTGAGTTGCGAGGTTACGTTCTCCACTTTCCTCTTCCTTTCACACTCCACCATAATATTTGGAGTATTCTGACTATTTATGAGTGTGTCAAGCTCTAATACTATCATCCTTAGTTTTCTGGGTTGATACTCTAACTATGATGGTGGAGTGTGAAAGGAAGAGGAAAGTGGAGAACGTAACCTCACAACTTAAAACACAACTCAAGAAAAAATCTAAGAAAAATATGCTATCCTATAAGTAAATTTTATGTTTTTACCTTATGCTATTTAAGACTAACTTGTGAATTCAGAATAGAGTTTTTTGGTTTGGAAGGCGTCCTATGAAGAGACAAATTCTAAAGGGTGGTTTCATGTTATGTCTTGGTGGGGCAGTCCTTTCTCTGATAATGACTAGTCAAAGAAACCAGTTGGGCACCCACTATCAATCCTCTGATCATGTGATAATTGGTAGTCTCTTCCAGGTAAGGTGTTGTTTAAGAAAATGTGTAAATTTATATTTGTGCATTTTGGCAAAGAGAGAAAGAAGAGAAAGTGCTTCTATGATTCAATTATGTTAACCATAAGCTAGGCATGAATTCCAGTGTATAGGTTTCCCTTAGTTTTTAATGTGAGCTAAAATGCAACATACAAGGATGAAATGCAAAAATTAGAACCCAAATCAATAATTATATTCGATGTAGCAAATGATGAATAGGTCAAGAACATGCTCTTTCACTACTATGCAAATGCAGAAGAAAGAAATGATTCATTTTAAACACCAAATCACAAATGTCATTTAGACAATTAGAAGAAAACAATGTTACCAAGGAGAAGATTAAATGTGTATTTTTCAAAAAGAAAGAGACACATAAGATTTCCCTATATGAATAAAATGTAATGAACCCAAGAGAGTGTCCCACCGAGCGTGCCAAAAAAATTTTCCAAATTCTTGATAAAATTAATGAAACAGATAGAGGGTGATAGGGTGAGGAATACCTATTGTTCATTGGTTGAATTTTGTACATGCGTTCTGATTTCCCGATCCAATGTTGATTGAGAGAGATTCCTTTTGGCTATGAGGAACTACCCATAAATGACAAACAATACCACAAGAAGAATATTAAACAATATATGTCAGTGGACTGCCTAGCATGTGCTAGATCCGGGAAGCGACATACTTCCTAGATGGCTATCAATCCACCATTTAATACAATTTAATATAAGAAATAATGTAAACAAATAACATCCTACTATAGTTGATATGATTTAGGCATCTCATTCAAATACAATAAGAAAATATAATCTAACAGGTAGGGTTATGATCAGATCTAGAGGTTAGGTAGGTGGTTTTGAGTTTCTGCAAGTCCTCAAAGAGGTCCAGTAAAGGGTACAAATGATCCTAAGTAGTTTGGGAATGGGTATTGGCTTGGGTCCTAAGATGGGTTATCAAACATAGAAACCGATATCGCTTAGGGTCTGTGATGACAGTTTAGCTATGACCGATAACGGTTTAGGGTGGATAAGGGTAGAATGTTAAAATAGGTGTCTAGACTCTCTTTGTGTCTGCACAGAGAGTTGGGAAGGCTTGTGGTGGGATTGTAGGTGGGATATTAGGTTTGGGTAAGGTTTTTGAGGTTTTTGGGGTGTTAAGGTCAACTTAGTAAATGTTTTTCAGAGACACGATGAATCGACGTCGGTCCGGTGACAAATGTTGGTGAAGGGGAAACTGATGACAGTCAAGATGATCATCGTTGGTAGGGGTAGAATGGCATAAATCAAACAAACTTGGTTTTGGTGCTTATTTGGGACTACACAGAGAATGGAAGAAGTATGACTAGGCTCATAAAAATGATAAGGAGGTTCAAGAATTCCTAGGAGTTGGGTATAGGGAGATAAAATTTAGTGGGTGATTAGATGGGTGGATTGACAGGAAGGTGGGGATGGTGGAATGCAAAGGATAATAGGATCGAATAAATGAACTAAAGAAACCACAATCTAAGTAAATATAGAATGATGCATATCAGAACACACTTACTTGTATTTCTAAGCCAAGTTGGTGGAGGATAGAAATGGCTGATCTGTGAAACTATTGGTTAGTGTCATGGAAACGCTTCCCAGGATGTTACTGTGAATGCTAATGCCTTCATATCAATCCTGAGTGCTCGCTAGGTTTTTCTAGATGCTTAAGAATTTTTTTGTTTAATGCTTCCATGTAGATCTCTCTCTCCAAAACTTGAAAATTCCAACCTCTCGGAACAAGGTTGCCAAAAATGAATATATGGTAACTCGATGACGGTTCAGGTTAACCGACATTGGTTTAGGGTTAACCAGCTTTCGGTTATGGTGGAAAATCCTAGGTTTTCCAAAAGAGCATATCTTGGATATCTTTTGGCCATTTCTTCCCGTTGGTTCAGGTCTAAAATGGTATTTTGCACTTAGATAAGCGGCATGTCTTTGTTAGAGAAAGAATAAGCATCTAATTTTAGGGTCGACTAAGTCTCAGCTAGTTAGGGAAAGTAGAGATTGAATCTTAGTTAAAAGAAAAATGCTAAGAATAGGTCTATTATGAGGTGTCTTGGTGAATTGGCTGGGTGAGGTGTAAATTAATTAAAATAAAGTAAATAAATTAATAGATAAAGTGAGGATGGGCATTAATTTAATTATAAGTAATTAAATTAATATAAATGTGGGGTAAAGGGGGCGTGATTTTCTGATAAAGCTATATTAATCGCTCGAAAGGGGATCAAGGGGAGTGTGACCCAAATTTGGTGTCTACACCTACCTCATCCCACCCGTCATCTCCCATACCAATAAAGGATCCTTTAAAAGCAACTGTCATTGCTGTTCTTTGATAATTCCCATTAACCTTACGAGATCCAATTGATTTTCTCTCAACCTGTCTTACCCATAGAGTTTGAAGTCAACCATTTCCTGTCTCACAGACATACTTTAAAGGGATTACTACTAAATCAACATCATCTCCTCTTACAAAAGTTTCATTTTCACACTGGAATATCGCTTGGATTATGTTGATAATTTCATGCTTTGGGGACGTCTTTGGCTACCCTTTTTAACCCAAATTCAAATGTCATCTGTTGATACCTCTACAATTTATCCAAAGGTATTTCAGACAATCGAACCAACCATGCCCATACCAGTCATATAGCCTCTTCTTCATCACCCTCACCTACACCTAAACCTTTACCAATAATCAAACCTAATCCTATGCCTAAGAACCTACCTGCACCTACATTTTCCCCACAACCAGAACCATCACCACATTGGGAGTCATGCCGACATCAAGCCTAGTCCATCCTCCTATCAAATTGGACTTAGCCACATCTTCCCAAGCTTGCGTAAAAACTATTCCCCCATCTAAAAGGAAGACCCAACCTTCTAGGCCGCATACACCGGTTTTCCCACTACTCCTCTGTCACCTTCACCACTACCCTCCATCCTAGGACCTCACTCATCGACCTTGGCCAAACAACCTCTTATCCAAGTTAAACCAAAAGCACAACAGCCCACCTCTTTATCATGATATTTTATGACACCTAACTTAATTACACACCGTACACCATCGTTGTTACCTACATCTTTATTACAGCCTATACCCCCACCACCTATAGTAACCTAATCGCTACATATGATATTTCCTTGTCTTTAACCCATACCTTCCAACTTGCCTCTACCAAAGACCTTCACCGCACCTTCTTTATCACCTTGGCTAACTCATCATCTTTTTCCATCTACCTTCCCTTCCACATCACATACTCCTTCCTCACCTTTACCTAGGAAGATGAAACCAAAATTAAAAAACCTATTACCCTCTAAAGAGATAGTTAAGCCTACAAAACCTTCTATCGCTAGTTCATCTACTACACCTTTACTTAAGAAGGTAAAACCCAAATAAAAAACAATACCACCTACCAAACCAAAGTGTTCAAACCCATTTCACATCCAATTCCACCTCTCGTGGCACCTCTCCCACCAAAATCACCCACACTTCAATCTAGACCCACACTCACCTCACATTGTGATCCATTGGCAAGGTGTTACTCCAACATTCTAGCTAACCTTTTAGAGACTTCCATCATCACATTGCCACCCCTTAGACCTTATGACCCACTTAAAACCAAACTAAAAGGGTTTGACAATACTAAAATTTGTGCCTACCATCATGTTCCAGGGCATGATGTAGAAAAATGTAAGGCTCTTAAAATTGTTCTCCTTCAACTGTGTCCTCTTGAAGAAAATTTTGACGATGATGATATTCTAGATGAGGACCATGTTCCACCTCCACCTATCACCACACATCCTCACCCACTACCTATTCAATGACCTGCATCACCACCTCCACAACCCTTTTATCCACCTCCAAAATTCAAGATCAATATGGTCCGTATAAGAGAGCTAGCCAAAACCCCACCAAAATGTCAGTGTGTTCTACTCATTTCATAAGGTTCTTATCCCACACTAGGTTATTATCCATCACATCGTTACACTTTTCATGACATACCTTCTCCATCCACCTCTCTTCCTCATATTAACATGATCCAAGTAACTACTCACACTTAGAAAGACAAAGGAAAGAAGAAGGCAACCAAACCCATTCTTCAATCCTATGCCCAATATACCATCTACACCCACACCAAAAATCACCATTCAGAACCCACATACCCTATTTCTTATGGGGTCACCCATCGTATCAATGATAAAAACAATTACACCAATCCCCTCTAAAAATGTCTTTGTATGACCTTGTCCAAACCTCTGAATCTCATCGACAAGCCCTCATGGAGGTTTTGCAATCCATCAAGGTTTTACCTAATGACCCTATACCTGTGGCCTCCATTATCACCCCTCACCATGTGGCATCTCTCACAAAATTTATATACACCTACTATCACTCATCAAGTAGCCACTCTTAGTTTCTTTAACGAAGAGATTATACCTCTCCAATCAAATGATCCTGATCCCACCCTTTTCATTTCTGTCTATATTGATAATATACATGTTCAACGCATTATGATTAATAGCGGTGCCATCATCAACATCATCTCCTCCCATACATACAACCAAATGCACATCCTTTCCAATTGCATCCATAATAACCTAGTTATTTTGCATTCATTCAATGATGCCATAACTTAGACCCTCAACACCATCATTGTCTACATTTGTGTGGGCCCCGTACCATTATAGAATTATTCTACATCTTAGAGGGGGAATTCTAGTACAACATGTTACTTGGCCGACCTTGGATACACGTCATGGGTTGTGTTCCTTCAACCTTACACCGATGTATAAACTTTGAACATGAAGGACATAAATATACCATTCCAACTAACCCTTTCCCATTCAAAACCTCGTAACATGTTGTAACAACCTAATGATGTTCTTGTACCAATTAAGGCATCCACCACTATTTCCATTTCTCCTTCATCCACATCCCTATCCACCAATGTTACCACTACGTCTCCCACACCTAATTCCTCAATTCCCACTTGTCATAGCCTCCACATTTGACCCATCTGTTAAGCCATCTACTTCTCAACCAACTAATGCTTCTTCTTTACAATTGCTTAGCGATTAATCTATTCCCACTACCTACATATCCACTATTGATCCCTTAGAAGGTGTTTTTCAACATCTCACTTTGGGGAGTACAACCCGTACAACATTGACACATTCGTTACTCCTCAAGAGTATGGTAACCTTTGCCAACATCCTTGCTATATGATCACCGCATAAGTGAGGTTTTCCCTTACGATCCTACCCACCTTCATACCAACTTAACATATGGGGAATTGATACTTCTACCTACTCACCCAAGCCACCATCCCAAACTCCGATCATTTTCATTTGATACAATTTATTACTAACCACTTTTTCGCCCATACTTTCCTCCATAGTTGTGCATGGAAGGGCTTTGGTTTTGGTTTCTATGAACAAGTCCACCATATTTTCATCCCTTGCATCACACATAAATATAAATACTGAAGTGGTATTGGATTTTCCGAACCATCTTTCAAGAAATCCTGTGTCAAACTCATTGAGGATGAAAACCTCCCTTCACCCCATCTATAAATTTCACCACCTTTACCTACTGAGTCTATGGATCCGTAATCCATTCCTCCTAACATTTTTTTCATGAACATAATTTCTTGGGACCTCTGAATTATCAACGAGATGGAAAGGCTACCTCTTTTCTTCCCTTCCCGTATCCTAACGTGATCGATGGTGATACACCTATTAACTTTGTTCAATGTCAAGACAATGAATCTATTCTCACCTACCTTGGTGTGGAAGATTCTTATATTCATCATTCGTTACCTTTTGAGACATAAACCATGTTAAACAAATCAACCATTGAAATCAATATCCACACTCAGGATGACCCACACATTTTAAAGATAGGCCAACCTTTAGATATTGCTTTGAGCACAGAAGCTTTTACTTCTTTCTCAGGGATCATAACAACACTTTTTCTTTGTCCTATGCTGATATGCCCGGTATTGACCTTCTGAACATTTTGGTCCACAATATCACTATTCCTGAAGCCAAACCCATAAAATAGAAGCTATGGAAAATACATCCTCACATTTCCCTTCTACTCAAAGAAGAACTCCAACACCTTTTGGTTTCCTTAATCTTACCAATTGATTATCCTTAATGGATCTCTAACATTGTCCTTGTCATAAAAGTGATAGGGGACTCCACATTTACACAAATTTTCATGATCTTAGCTATGCATGGGAGGAGATGATGTTGATGTTGTCACCTCCATTGATCGTAACACATTGAACACGTTTATTATCAATATAGACGGAAATGAAAAGGGCGGGATCATGATCATCCTATTGAGAGGTATAATCTCCTTGTCGAGAAACTAAGAGCAAGCTCGCTTGATGAGTGATAGTAGGTGTATAGGAAGGGGAAACATTGGCGAGAGAGGCCACATGGTGAGGGGTGATAATGGAGGCCACCAACATAGGGTCATTATGTAAAACTTCAATATATTACGGAACCTCCATGAGATCTTGTTGATGAGATTCGAGAGGTTTGGACAAGGTCGTACAAAAACATTTTTAGAGGGGATTGGTGCAATTTTTTTATCATTGTACGATGGGATACTTCATCCAAAATAGCGTATGTGGGTCCCCGAATGGTGATTTTTTTTTGGTGCGAGATGGTATATTGGGCACATGATTGACGATTGGGTTGGTTACCTTCTCATTTATTTTTTCTTTAAGGTGTGAGTGGTGACTTGAATCATGTTAATCGAGGAAGAGAGGCAAATGGAGAAGGTTTATCATGAAAAGTATAATGACATGATGGACAAAAACCTAGTGTGGGATAAGATCCTTTCGAAATGATTAGGGTGCACTGGAATTTTGGTGGGGTTTCCATCAAGATATACAAATAAACAATGGAAATTAAAACAAGTACATCATCCATACAATAAATATCATCACCTATATAACTAGGAAAAATTATGTGTATCAATACACATATACACGATAAAAATACATACAAGTATCTCAAATCATTCAAATACAACCTCACTATCTTTGGTACACATGACAATATATAAATAAAAACCTCAAAAAAAATAATCATACCAATTAAATAATTGTCACCCTACGATATCCTCCTATCATGTCTCTTATGTCTCCTCCCGACCCTCCCAACACCTATTACACCTACCCATAATCCTAATTTACTTATACATGTCCTTACTTGCATTTAGGGACATGTTATTTACGTATACCTAGGCCTTACCTATGCCATGACCTATATACCTTGACCTAAACAAACTTTTGTGATATTGGAATTTGTTTAATTGTTATACCTTTACGACGATGTTACCCGTGTTGATTAGCCTAATGACCTTACCTTGCCTATTATCGTGTTGTTTATCCTAACCAAACCTTTGGTGTACCAAATCATACCTAAATGTTCCTACACCTAACCTAAGTTTTGTTTTCGGACCATATCCTATACCCTGGATACCTGAAACACTTCCACCTCATTTGGATAAACCTATCAACCTTGGGCCGATGTAAATTTTGCAATCTCTTCCATCCGATGCGTGTCACAACAGTACGTGTGTGTGTGTGTTCTATTTCCATTACCCTTACCTAATATGACCCTTAAACCATTACCCAAAGTTCCCATACCCTCCCCTATAACCCACCTACCCTCATTTTCATCACTTACCCATTTATCAAACCACTCACCGACTCCGTCTAACACCTCATCAGTTCCTGGTTTGAGGGGGATCACCTCCACCCACACTTGGGGTAGCCGCACCCATTTCCAAGCTCAGTACAATCACAGGAGTTTGGAAAACCAATTCTAATATTTTTCTTCTAATTTCCTCTACCAATGCCATTTAGTTAACCGATGTCAGTCACTCTTCCTAACCGACATTAGTCACCTCAACGAAACCAATTACGTATGCGGAAATATAGCTTAGACTAGCGAGCTAATACCCACTTCCCAATAGCCCAGAACTATTTCTAATCCTTACCAGACCTTAGCCAGAGCTTGTACCATACCTGCAACTCAACACCAACCAATCAACCCTCCCATTTTGACCTTAAACAACCTTTTGCATGACCTTGCTTATTATTTTGTATGAGATACCTAAATTGTTTCAATTCCAATAGGATCTTTACTTCATGTATGATTTAACTAGCATTAATATTGTTATATAAAAGTGGATTGACATCATGTTTAGGAAGTATCACACTTCTTGGATCTAGCTTCCACTAGGCAGTTCACTCATTATTTTTTAACTCTATTTGGTGGTATTGTTTTGTATCTACAGGTAGTTCCTCCTATCCAAAAGGGATCTCTCACATCCGTTCTAATCTAGAAGTCATCTACGCATGCATTCAACCTTCAACCAATATTAAAATAGGTATTCCTCCTTGTCCTTCTACCCTTATTTGTTTCATTAATTGGCTAAGAATCAGGTGAAACACCAAGAGTTAGTGAATTTTTTCATCTTCCCTTCATTTTTCTCAAAAGCTACCTGAACTCTAAAAATAAATTCTAGAGTATTTCTCTACCATTATCCCTCCTCCATTCCTCCATGATCACACTAGAATAATTATTCATAAAATTTGCAACTTTTTAAAAGCTACGGGTACATTTTTGCTAGAATGAATCTATAGCTTGCGAAGGAAAAATTCTTATATCTTACAAATCGGTTTACGTATCAAGGTGGGGATTTTTGCATTCTTCTCCATTTACAATCACCCTCAAGACACGGGTGATAGTAATTACATGCATCTACCATATTTTTATGGTGAAGATACCTCAACTTTTGTGCCTTAGTTTTTTATTATTTTATTTCCGTCATTCTAGCAATTAGATTGAGCTAAACATTTGTACGTGAGATCGAGAGAAGAAACCTATCCCAATGGATGTGGTTTTGTTTCAATCCAAGGTGTGGAAGGTCAATTTCCAAAAATATTAAGTCTCTATATGAGAAATTACTATAAATAGTAAATTTTGAAGAAGGGCATATTTCTTCAAGGCATTGTTCTTAAGAAACAACTATGGTAACAAGAGAGGTGGTCGAAAGTAAAAAAGTGAAAAAGGGAAATTTTCTAAAAATAGAAAATCCTCGTTATGAGTATTGGAGGTTGTTTTTGGCTTCATCTTAATTCATATATATTCTTTACAACATCCACATAGGGGTATGTAATAGTTTCACAGTTCAAATGAGGAAATCCATCCTTCATGGGGGATCCTGAGGAATCTTTGTGATCACAATGGTGTATGTGAGAAAAATAGAACACCACAGAGTGCAACAAAGTGGAAATGAGAGGCATTGTGTAGTCCAAGTAGATATTCAAAAAGGTTTAAGATCTCTAAAAATCATCATTATGAATGTTCAATTAGGTTAAAGGCATCTTATTTCCCTCAATGAGCAAGTTGAGTGAACTTGGTGATTTGTTCAAAGTGAGGCAAACTAGTTGTGCTCGAGTGGGCTAGGTGAGCAAGTTGGGTTGAATTTCTTAAGAAAAAAATATTCCTTAAGCATGATAAATTAATTATAGAACATTCAAGTGACCAACCATGTATCCCCTGAAGGTCATAAATTCCCCATAACAATAAAGAATTGATTCCATAATACTTTTAAGAATGATTCAATAGAAAACACCATGTCATCACCTCGGTGAGCCATTCCCATGGATTCAAGAAATGATCAAAGAATGAGCCAATGACAATGCAAAGAGATTACCATGGCATTTCTCAAGGAAATATAAGAAATTTGGAAGCCCAAATGGAGAAAAAAATATCAAACAACATCCCACTTATTCGGTGGGACCCCGTAATGTCAGTATGTTGAAGTTGTCATACGTGAGTATTGGGACCCTAATGTAGCTACCAAATATTAAAGGCACGTAGGCGTGCATGGCCGGAGGGAGTGCGCAAGTGAAGGTACACAAGGAAGAATTCAAAAAGGGTTCTTGGAGAACCAAGGATACGTGCATGTGAAGCACAATTTGGGACTTAGCCATTTTCAGCCTTTTGGATAGAACACATGAAGAATGTGTTCCATTTGGATAAGGTTCCATCCTAGCAACAGGTGTCCTGGAAGGAATATACCTTGCAATAAGAAGATCCAAAAAGATAATCATGACATGGAGAGGCATACGCCTAGGGTGACCCACACCTTAACACTTGCAGCCAAATCTAAGGTTGTAGAGGAGTTTGTTAGAGCTCAGATGGCTATTTATACACACACGCTTAGCAAAGAAAAAGAGAGACACAAGTGAGGTAGCGGAGCTTTGCAGAATTACTATGAGAACTATGGGATAAAATAGGTAGATGATTGTAGGAAGAATGTAATGAGGGAATGGGGAATGAAAATTTTGTTTTGTGAGCGTACATGTATGGATCTAGATATGGCGCATGACTACAATCTCCCTTCTATGATGTTTTATAAGTAATGCTATGAATGAATATGATAAGGTTACCATGACAATTGTATTAAGATCCTTTCTCTGTATTACCTGCATATTTCTATTGTGCTTTTGTTCTTGTATAATCATGAACCTTACTTGAATGTTAAGTCTATTTGTGGATTTACAACTTCCTAGTTCTATTAATTTTGTTAAGAACTTTTACTTTTGATATGACTGAAGGGTATAGAAGCCGTTCTGAGCTCTATAGCTTTTTCATGTCCTTTAAATCACTAATTCAAGACCATGAATGATGCCTTCCACTAAAATCACATAAAAGAGAGACTCGGCTCCCTCTCACGTGCCTCGAGTGAGCGCCAATGCCCACTGGGTGATAGGTCGGCGTGCATGAGGTTACCTTGTTCTTGGTGGGTGCAAAAATGACTACATCTTGGTTCCATTACCGAGACCTCTTTTTGAAGTTGTAGTGGAACATGGCATACATCATGATCTGTGCAAAGAGTGATGATGGAGAGAATAACCGAGAAGGTGTTGAAGATTAGTTTAAAAGCATGGAGGATGAATTCACTTAGAGATTCAATACTGGACTTGGCTTTGACACATGAAGATGGGTGGAAGACACTCTTTATCATGAGTTGTACGAAACCTTCTTTTGTTGTTTCCCAGTAGAGTTATTCGAATGGCTCTTGGCTTATACATCTAGATCGGGGTGGTGTTATAAGTCACACCCTTGGACCCAAGAAACATATCAGAACTTGTAAGATACTGATCTAACATGGACCCATGCTATAGATCATTGGTGAAAGGGAGTATTTACTAGCTACACTCTGGAACAAGCAATTTCCATGTATTCCTGTCCCGTTTGCTTGAGTTTGAGTTTTTGCGGGAGCCCAGAGGATCATTTTTGTGTGTTATCCCCCTAGCAGTCAAAATCTTGATGGTAACCATGGGTTTAGAGGCATTTCCTATGGCCAACTAAACCACTCTGAGTGCTTGGTGAGGAAGCCAGGTTAGGGAAAGATGGCTGATATAATGACTAAAAAGGAAAGGGAGGAGAGACGGCTCAAGTATAAAAAAGTGCGTGAAAGGGAGATCAATAGACAGTGCAAGACTAAAAGTGGGTTATAGAGCCAGACATGGTGGAAAGGAGTTGAGGTTCATGGGGAGGATGTGGAACCTGAACAATCTGTGAAACCCCATCTTTGTAAGCACGGGAGAGAAAACCTTGCGGCTTCTGATGAGAGTCCATTACATAGAGAAATAAGATTCATTGGCATGCATCTGACCCCACCTAGCGACCAAACCTTGGCACTTGGTTTGTTTAAATGAGGGAAAAGTATAGTTGATCCATTTGATATTAGTAGAAGTAATCGATCGGCACCTAGAAGATACAACTTCTCATTTAGGACTTCTATGGCTTCACACACTATTCCAATGATTTGGTGGAATGTTTGGACAAGACACATATACACTGGTTTTGGAAGCGCATTAGGAAGTGGTGGAGGAAATATGACTAGGAGTGGCACTAGTTCACAAACTATCGGTGTGCAATTCAGTGGAATGACGGGAGTGTTCGGCATGAAAAACACAAGCCCTGTACCTAACACAGGAGGATCTGGAGGTGGAAGTGGTGGATCTGGTGCCTCAAGACTAGTGGGTCAGCAGCAGGAGGAAACACTGGAGGAAACCAAGGGACTGGATTGGGAGGAAAAGGGCCTCAGCCACCTCCTCAAGTCTTTTTCGAGATGTCTCTACACTTACCAGATTATAGTGGAATAGAAGATGCCGCAGAGCATGTGCATAAGTGCGATCTACTATGGCGCACGAAGGGGATCACAACCCAGATCGAAAGGCCGGTCAATTTACGACGACCTTGCAAGGACGTGCGCCTAGTTGGTATAGAAAGTATGACCCTCATTATATTGTTTTTGATTATACTTGAAATGAGAAATCCATTCTTGGCAGAATTCCACATACCTGAGTTTGAACAAAGAGCATCAACTCTCTCAAAGAAATCCAACGAGGGAATGGCAGAGAGCATGTGGGAATATGATGTGCATTTTAAAACTCTATTGTCTAAACTATCTTATGATATCCACCCTTCACAACATGCTCAGTGGTTTGTCGGAGGGTTGATCACACCCTTTAGGAGGGCTTTGTCTCATAAAACATTCATGGACCCGCGTGAAGCGTTAGAAGCTACTTTGCATGCTGAGGTAGTTGGTAGTGTTGACACTGGTGTTAGCCCATTTTGGAGGCTCAGATCACTGCCATGGCTAAGCAATTGGATAATTTATCTACCAACACAGTTCCAAAGACTCACGGTGGGATGTGGTGCATATATTGTAATGTAGAAGGGCACACAAAGGATAATGGTGAGATATGTACTCGAAGACTCGTGACGTGTTGTAGTGGTAAATTGTGAAATATGTCATAGGGACCATGATGCAAGTAGGTGCCCCTTTTATAACACACGATCTACAAAAACGTATCTTGTTATTGCAAGATATGTACCTCAACCACACATGAAACCAAGGACTGTAGATTGATTGACCAGATTCATGAGGCAATTGATCTTGGTGTGCGCAAGACTCACATTACCAGCAGTTCCAAAGGAGCTAAACATCGTATGAAGAGCGTGGAGATGGAGGTGCGCATGGAAGAGGGTTTCACAGAGGATTTCGTGGTCGTGATAACCGGGGGAGAAGTGAGTTCCCACATGGAACATGCTTTAATTATGGAGCCACAGACCATTATAAGTGTGAATGTCTAGATCTTCTACAATGCTCATGGTGTGGAAAAAAACATAAGTACGAAGAGTGCCCAGAGTTATACGAACATATGAGTCAACAGTATCGGAAGGATAAGGGTGCTGCCATGGTGAGTATTAAGAAGGCTGACGTGTAATGGCTCCCACGAGTAATACGTGAATCAGAACTAGAGCCTGTTATGGTAACAACAAGGGTGGAGTCCACATGCGTAAGGGAAGCACCTAGGTAGAGACCTCTAGTTTTAAGGGAAGAAGTAGTACATGGGAAGTATCCAAACCCGGCTCACCAGAAAGAATTCTACTAGGAAACCATGGATGTAATTCGAAGTTTACAAGGGGAGATCCAATGCTTAAAAGAGAAAACTAGAAAAGATGAGCAAAGAAGACCAATAGAAGCACCAAAGGATGACTTGGATGAGGTTAAGGAGGTGTGTAAATTGCTGAGGCAAGAGAATGTTATTCCCCTGCTAGGAGCATGGTTGAGAGAAAAGGTACCACACGCCAGGGAAGAACACGAAAGGCAGATCCTGCATCCAAACCTCCCACCTCACAGCTTTGATTATGACAAATAAATCACCTTGAACGCAGTAGTGGATGGATGGTTGTTTAGCAACATCCTCATTGACATAGGTGTGAAGGTTAATTTTCTCATTCTAGATGCCTGGCATCAAATGGGAAGACCTACATTACAGCCATCTTCAAATGTGATGTATATGGCAAATAACAAAAAGGCAATTCCCATAGGTGTCTTGAAGGATGCGACCATTACCATTCACAGGACTAAGTTCACTGGGGATTTTGAAGTCTTGGTGCTTGCCGAGGTGAATAATTTCCTAGCTTTACTTGGGTGCCTGTGGTGCTATAAGAATAATGCATATCTTTGGTTTAACAAGGGGTACATAAGTTTTGAAAACAAGGAGGAGAGGGTGATTATACCACTTGCTGATGGAAATTCCACACCCTATACTGAACCCCTTGGAGAGGAGGTCCTTGACAGAATATATGCATGCTCCATAAGAGATCCAGAGACCATCCATCCTATAAAAGAAATCATCCAGTTTGATGATGCTCAATCTATCAGTGATACTACCACCTAACATGCAATAATTGGGTGCATGGGACTTATGAGATGATTGGGCAACATTTGAAGGGCTCGACTGACTAGGGTAACCATGACGTGTATAGTTCGACACCGGGAGGAAATCCAATAACCAAGTATTATGGGGATACATACCCCGAGGTCTTTTTAAGAGAAATGGAAGCTCAATGGAGGGAGGATGAGCGACGAGGTATCTTGGTTATGTTTTGATAGGCACGATAGTAAGTCGTGGTGGGCCACACATAGTGAAAACTTGTTGGAGTGGAGTGGAGTTAGAAGTGTGCTCACCGTCTGATTCTCAAGGGGCATGTGAGAGGGTTTGGGGAGAAGGCACGGAAGCTTTACCACCCTCCCTTTAGGTGCACAAGTTGTATTCAACACTACAAGGTTGTGCATGCACTTGGTACATCCATTCTAAAACTCACCACCAGATGGGAAATTGGCAGAATTAGTAGCTGACCTAGTTCACACATTCAAGTACTGAAGTACCAAGCAACCGGTTGATGAGGCATTATAGACTATCAAGCACCTCACTTTGGGGGATTGCGCCATGGCGGAAGATAGATTAGTAAACTTACTTGGTGGACCTAGCTTGGAAGCACAGTTCAAAGAGGAGGAACCAGAAGACATACAATTCAAGCATGCATGTGCTAAAAAGGAGAAAGGAAAGATGGTATATGTTATTGATGGAGAGGGGATGGAGAGCCTAAATGTCAACCATTCGGTTAGGACATGCGAGGTAGTTGATAGTGCTGATGCATGTGTGCATACATATCATAAACCACTCAAAACCAAGAAAGTTAACATCGGCTCAGAGAAGGAGCCCAAGGAAGCTATCATTCGGGACTACTGGTCGGACAAGGAAGTATAAAAGATCATCGATCTCTTACATGAATTCAAGGATTTATTCCCATGCAGATACCATGAGTTGAAAGGCATCCACCATTCATTAGGGGAAATGAGGATAAAGTTGAAAGATGGTGTGTGCCCGGTCAGGAAGAGACCTTATAGGATGAATCCTAACATGCACGTAATGGTTAAAGAAGAGCTAGACAAAATGATAGCATTGGGTATCATTTGAGGCTATGGAGGAATCGAATAGATAATTCCAATGGTGATCAAAGATAAAGAAGGATGGGTGGATTAGGATATGCGTGGATTATAGGGAATTAAACATTGTTTGTATCATAGCTCCTTTTCCCACCCCCTTCACTAAAGAGATTTTGGAAGGAGTTGTTGAGTGCAAGGTCTATTCCTTTACGGATGGATTCTTAGGATATCACTAAGTAAGGATTGCCAAGGAAGACCAAGAAAAGAAAACTTTTTCCACCAAGTGGGGAAGCTTTACATACACGGTCATGCCCTTTGGATTGAGGAATGCGCCCGCTGTATTTTCGCACATAGTGGTACAAGCATTTAAGGACTTCATCCATAAGTTCCTTTAAGTATATTTGGATGATTGGAAAGTGTATGGATTGGTAAGGGACCATTGTGATAACTTGAGATTAATGTTTGAAAGATGTCGGCAGTTGAGGATTTCCCTCAACATAAAGAATTAAACATTGTTTGTATCATAGCTCCTTTTCCCACCCCCTTCACTAAAGAGATTTTGGAAGGAGTTGTTGGGTGCGAGGTCTATTCCTTTACTGAGATGGATTCTCAGGATATCACCAAGTAAGGATTGCCAAGGAAGACCAAGAAAAGAAAACTTTTGCCACCAAGTGGGGAAGCTTTGCATACACGGTCATGCCCTTTGGATTGAGGAATGCGCCCATTGTATTTTCACACATAGTGGTACAAGCATTTAAGGACTTCATCCATAAGTTCCTTCAAGTATATTTGGATGATTGGACAGTGTATGGATTGGTAAGGGACCATTGTGATAACTTGAGATTAATGTTTGAAAGATGTCGGCAGTTGAGGATTTCCCTCAACATCAAGAAATGTGTCTTTGCAACCCTTTTGGAACATTGTTGGGGCATATCATATGCAAAGAGGGCTTACTGGTGGATCCCATGAAAGTTGTAGTTATTATGGGATTAGGGGAGCCCACCAGCCAAAGCGCCGTGCATGGATTTCTTGGACACACTGGGTACTACAGAAAGTTCATTAAGGGATACGCCAAGATCGCGCGCCTTTGGAAATATTGCTCAGACATAAGAGTGCCTTTCAGTGGGGAGAAGAGGTGTAGCAGAGGGCATTTGACACTCTAAAAGAAAGGCTTATCACCACACCTATTCTACAATTCCCATTATGGGATAAACCTTTCTATGTCCACATGGATGCCTCTGGTACAACAATGGGAGCCATTCTTGCTAAACTAGGAGAGGGGATTGTTGATAATCCCTTGTGTTTTGCAAGTAGAAAGTTGACACCAGCAGAACAAAAATATACAATGACCGAGCTTGAGGAATTGCAAATGATCTACGCACTCTAAAAATTTTGACAATATCTGCTGGCGAATCCCTTCATATTCTACACTGACTATATGGCCTTGAAGTATCTAGTAAACAAAGCACTGCTGCAAGGGCGCATATGCCATTGGGTACTTATATTTTAGGAATTTGAATTCAAAGTGGTGGTAAAACTAGGAAAGAACAATTATGGGCCGAATCATTTATCAAGGATTGATTCGGGAGAGGACGCATAAAGTATCAAGGAAACCATGCCGAGATACAACTATTTAGGTTGCAGCACGTACCCTTGGAGTTAGAAGACATTTCTATTTTTCTCAAGGAAGGTATAGCACCCAAAGGGATGAATGCACTAGAAAGGAAAAGGTTAGCCATACGTGTCGCACCCTTCATGTTGATCAATGGGGATTTGTATAAAATGGGCCACAATGAGGTTTTACACCGATGTGTATTAGAACATGAACGCGTGGCCATATTAGAAGAAGCCCATGGTGGGATTGCTGGGAACACTATGTGGGGAATGCAACCACGTGTAAGATCCTAGTCATTGGACTATGGTGGGAGATGATTCCCAAGGATTGCATTGAGTTTTGTAAGCCCTGTGACCACCACCAAGTGCCTTGGTAACCCTAGAAGAAGGGATGAGATGACCTTACACCCCGCTGCTAGCGCGAACCTTTTGAGAAATGGGCAATAGATTTTGTTGGACCAATATCACCAGCTACGTGAAGGACTAACTCGTGGTATATCATTACCTATACTGATTATCTGACAAGGTGGGCAGAGGCCACACCCACTAAGGATTGCACCACAACAAAGGGCTACTAGATTTTGTGGGAAAACATTATCGGTAGCTATGGTTTCCCATTAAGTTTAACAAGTGATAGGGGCACTCACTTCGTAAATGAAACCATTAGGAATCTATTGGAAAAATTCATAGTATCCCATCACAAGACTACCCCTTATCACCCTCAGGAAAATGGGACTCCAGAGGCATTCAACAAAATCCTTAGTCACACATTGACTAAGATATGTGACATGGGTAGGCAGGATTGGGATGACAAAGTGTTAGCAATTATTTGGGCATACAGAACAATGTATAAAATATTGAACAAGGTCACACCATTTCAATTAGTGTTTGCATGTAAAGTAGTTTTGCGGTTGAATTCATGCTACCATCTCTCTGCGTATAGTGCATGCGGGAGGGTTGGATGACGAGTAAGCACTTGGAAGAAAGAATATATGAATTGATAAAGTTGAATGAAAGGTGCTCACTAGCAAGATGGAGGCAAACAACTGAGAAGGCAAAGCAAAAGGCATGACATGACCGCCATATTAAGAACAAATAGTTTGAGGTTGGCCAGATGGTATTGCTATATGATTCAAAATTTCTACGACATCCTAGAAAGTTGAAGGTGCAATTGTTGGGTCCTTATGTAATTTTATACATCCTTGATTCGGGTGCGTGCGATTCAAGCAATCGGATGGAACAAAATTACCTGGACACTTCAATGGGAGTAGGTTGAAGCCCTACTATAAATAATGCTTCTTGGTGTTTGTAAATAAAGTAGTTTTTCCAGTTAATTTAGAATTTCCTTTTATGCTTTTCTTTTCTTGTATTTCCCTTTCGCGTTGTTGTTTTTTTTTGCACATTGGGCACCGTAACCTTATTACTTTTTGACTTATGAATGTGCAGAGGACCGCACATCGTTTTAGTGTGGGGTGAGATGATGAAGAGAAACTTGGAGTTATTCTGCTAGGAGGATTTGGGTCAGTGGAAAAATAAGGTTACATTGGAAATCCACGTACAAAGGAGAAAAAGTGCAAAAACATGAGGTAGGTGAAAGCAAGAATCATGAGGATGGAAGAGGTGCCTTTGGCATTGGTAACATGCGCGCAAGAGTCTTCTGTCAAGATGGATTGTTTGTGTGCCAGAAGGTTGGAAAAAATTTTGCACAAGGATTGGTCGCATGTGGAAACATTTTCACACAAGGATTGCACGCAGGTGGAAACATTTTCGCGCAAGGATTGGGCGCGGGTGGAAAATTTTTCATGCAAGGATTGGGCACGTAAGGAGAAGCATGAAGTCGGGTGTTGTTTGAGAACACCACATTAAACATTGTCATACAATGGTAGGTAACCTAGCCTTAAATGCATAAAAGTGGGAAAAGTTATAAATACAAGAGTGGGTATTTCATTATTTCACTTTGCAAACACAAGAAGAGTGATTTTATTTTAAGAGCTAGGGTTTCGAGAACTGACTCGTGTAAAGAAAAATCCCAAGAAATTAAGCACAATCGGTCCGTTAGATCTACAAACTAGAGTAGAAGTGATTCACGGGTGTGAGGAACATTGTGAAGAAGCGTCGTGATCGAAGGAGAAAAATCTGAGGTTAGGGTTTGTGTTTTAGGGCACAGGGCACACGAGGAAAATGTTCAAACAACTCGTAAGATAACCTAGGAATGAAAGAAAAGGGTGAAATGATGGCCACGAAACCGCTTAGTAGTAAACTGTGAGAAAATCCAAGAAGGGAAAGGGTAAAAGAAAAGGAAAGAAGAAATAAGAAGAAATACCCGTGGATACAAATGAGGAATGGTACTCAAAAATGTAATACCTAGATGGGGTTTTGCTAGGGCAAGAGTGGGAGTCCCACATAAGACAGATGACCATGATTGACTACAATCACTGGTCAAGTACAATCACAAAGGAAATGGTGTTGGAGCTGGTGCGCCCCACAAATAAATGAACACCTGATGGGTTGCCAATCTACAATGACGTGGTCAAGGTGAAAATGGAGAAGGCAGGGCTTCTCCAACTTTTTGAGTTTCCATATTTCAGAAGCCCAAGAACTTGTACCAATGGTTGATGACGTGCGTACATGAAGAATTTTTCTACTTCACAGGTGCAAAATGCACATAACTCCCCAACTAATTTCACACTTCATAGGCCTAAACTATAAAGGGGATGCGCTCATATAAGACCTCTTGGACGAGGAGGAAATTAAAGAAACCATAGCATCCTAGGAATTGAAGAAGGGGTCAAGGTACTACGACATCTTGGATATCAGTGATACGATGATGAAGATGGCTGCACACCTTGTCTCCAAGCTGAATGGACAAGAAAGGTGGACCTAGGTGAGCAAGCCCTAGCTGAATGTCTACAAGAAGGTCACGAAGGCACCATATACAACATCTCCCAATACATAGTAGATGAAATCATAAGCAACAGTGTGGAGAAGGGAGGAAAGATCCTATTTAGAAACATTATGTTGGAAATTTTGTTCTTAGAAATCGGGGTCTGAATGCATCTAACAAGTTTGTGTGAGAGTACTGTGCTGAAGATCCCTCACCTACGGAGATATTTCAGAAATACACATGTGAATCAATGACAGGGGTACACAAGGTATGCTTAGACAAATGGTATAAGCGCCTTAGGAACACATTCGGGGCTGAATGGTGGATCCCTGAACAACTCCCCATAGCGACCGAAGGAGAAGTAGAGTTCGTGGTCTACCAGCACTTCTACATTGGCAGGTTCATTTTGGTGGATGGCAGTTGGAGTCCATGGTGCAAACTCCCATTCTTGTTTACTACCCAATTTTTCCAAGCGGGAGTAAATAGATATAAGGAGTAGAAGAAATTGGACCTTGAGTTGTCCACCCTTGATAGAGAGCATAGGGAAATGAGGAAGAAGTTGGTTTACCCAGAGAAGCACACGTATGTTGAGAGGTATGTGTCATAGGATGTGCATATTGTAAGGCCTTTGACCTTACCTATTGCTGGGAGCAATGCCGTAAGGATTTACCTGCGCATAAGGCCAAAGTTTGAAAAGGGCGCGTATGTGGAGAATGAGATATCCATTCCAGATGACCCTATTGGAAGAAGGAAGCCCGTGCCAAAGTGTAAGGAGAGGGAAGAGAAAGAGGAACAGAGGGTGGTGGAGAAGCAGGATGTAGGTACCGTGGGGACAAGTACCTACGTCTGGAAGAAGAAGAGAATGGTGGTCAAGGAGAAGACCCCAGAACCTGAAGCCACCATCCCCTGAGGAGCCCTCAGATGAAGAGAAGACCACATCCCCGACTCCGAGTTTTCAGCAGAGGAAGAAGAAAAGGGGATGGAAGAACTAGAGTCTGAAGATACAGATGACCCGAATGCCTATATAGGTGAAAAGGATGATGATGAAGAGGAAGAGTTGGAGGTGGATCAGGAGCCGATTGATGTCCATGATTCGGGAGAAGAGGAAGTAGAAGATGCAAACGATGCCTTCATCTTTGTAAGGAGGAAGAGCACCCAAGGGGAGGAAGGCGCACGGAGCGAGGGGGCAAGTACCAAGGAGCCAGATATGCCCAAGCTCACTTAGGAGGAGGTGAATGAGAAAGTGACAAGGGAGGTAAAGAATATAATTAATACCTTGGTCCACGATGAGTTGGAGTGCAACATGGAGATCGTGCTCGGTGAATTCAAGGAAGAAAAAAGGGAGAAGAGTGTGGGTAGCACAAAAGGCCCAACTCTTTCAATAACTATTCCCAAGGGCGTGCGCACACGGGAAGTAAATGCACGAAGGGGGAAGAATAATGATGGGATATGTTGATGACCCCAACAAAGTTTTGCACACTAGTTTCCAGAGTACCATGCCCACCAAAGAGCTCACCGCCATGGAGTCCTTTTATCCTGAGGGTGGATACCCATACACAAGGAAGATGCTATCATGGGTGTTCGACTCCCACCTCGATGATCCCGAGTTTGAGGTTAACCAAGGAGTGATATTAGTGTTATTTAAAGGAAAGGGGGACAACCCCATTATAAACACGTAACAACTATTGGATGAGCAAGTGTGTAACGCGCTCAACAAAGTCTCCGTGGAAATTGAGGCTAGGCTCTTCTATAGAAATGATAGGGTTAAAGTCTTGGAGGACCTATTGGAAAAGAGGAAGGAAGAAGTAGTTAAGCTAACAAAGGACCTTAGCCTTGAGAAACTAATCAGTGCTCAACTACAGAGGGAGCTTCAGGAGGAAAAGGCCAGGGTACGTGAAGTTTCCAAGAAGGTGGAGCTCATCTCCCAAGCTATTATCATGAAGCACCCAGACCTTAACCCTCCCATGTAAAAGTATGGATCCTCCCTAGAATGTCTAGAGGACTTGACTTGGATCCTCACCATGGAAAGGTAGCCTTTGGCCTTGGAGTCGATAGAGGAGGTAGCTACATGCTTGGAGAAGGAGGAAAAATTGAAATTCATCGCACTCATGGCTGAATACAACAAGGTGCTTGTTGATGTGAAGATAGCTGCATAAACCGCGGGGTCACCTACGACCATTACGCAGATCAAGACAAGGTGATAAGCATGTTGTTTGCTAGTGATGAGGCCAAGCTGAAGGACTTCAGGGAAAAGAATAAAGGTAATAGAGCTGAGCAAGAAAAGATCCTAGCCAAAGTGGAAAATAAGTTTGAAGCTATTGAGATCCTACGAGTCTCAATCAAAACCTGGCTAAAAGAGCTCTACAAGGTCATTACAAGGAAGATGGATGCCTTGGAAGATCACACTAAGGAACTGGAGACTGTGGTGGAGACCATTAACATAAAAGGGGAAGGGTTAACCTTCGACGAGGTGAGCACATTGGTTGGTGACCTTTGCACAAGAGCGCAGGATGAAGTCAGTGCATGGAATATGCTACAGGTGACTGTGGCAAAATTTTCCCCTTCTTCTTCTTTAGGTTGTTTTCCTTCTATTCTTTCTCTCCCCCATTCTTTATTCTTTCCCTCCATTCTTTTCCAAGGCACGACCTTGCAAATTTTTTACTAGATTCTTTGAAAAGGTTCCCGAGGGAGGAGAATAGGTTAAGTGTGGGGTAATGTTGGGACCCTAATGTAGCTACAAAATATTAAAGGCGCATAGGCGCGCACAACTGGACGGAGTGCGTAAGTGAAGGCGCGTAAGGAAGAATTCAAAAAGGGTTCTTAGAGAACCAAGGATGCACGTATGCGAAGCACAATTCAAGACTTAGCCATTTTCAACCTTTTGGACATAACACATGAAGAATGTGTTCAATTTGGATAAGGTTCCAACTTGGAAACAAGGTGTCCTGGAAGGAATATACCTTGCGATAAGAAGATCCAAAAAGTTAATCATGACATGGAGAGGCATAGGCCTGGGGCGACCCACACATTGACACTTGGGACCAGATGTGAGGTTGTAAAGGAGTTTGTTAGAGCTCAGATGCCTATTTATACGTGTTCCCTTGGCAAAGAAAAAGAGAGACACAAGTGAGGTAGTGGAGCTCTGCAGAATTACTACGAGAACTATGGAATAAAATGGGTAGATGATTGTAGGAAGAATGTAATGAGGGAATGGGGAATGAAATTTTTTTGTGAGCATACATGTATGGATCCAGATATGGCGCATGACTACGGTCTCCCTTCTATGATGTTTTATAAGTAATTCTATGAATGAATATGATAAGGTTACCATGACAATTGTATTAAGATCCTTTCTCTGTATTACCTACATATTTCTATTATGCTTTTGTTCTTGTATAATCATGAACCTTACTTGAATGTTAAGTCTATTTGTGGATTTACAACTTCCTAGTTACTCGTTAATTCATTAAGCACTTTTACTTTTGATATGACTGAAGGGGTATAGAAGTCGTTCTAAGCTCTATAGCTTTTTCATGTCCTTTAAATCACTAATTCAAGACCATGAATGATGTCTTCCACTAAAATCACATAAAAGAGAGACTCGGCTCCCTCTCACATGCCTCGGGTGAGTGCCTAGCACCAGTGGGTGATAGGTCAGTGTGTATGAGGTTTCCTTGTTCTTGGTGGGTGAAAAAAATTTCTACAGTGAGAGTGAGAAGCCTCTAAAACACATGAATCCATCAAGCCGTGAGTTAACTCCGTATCTTATTGAGACAAGCCTTGCATGAGGGTTACTCCCAAATCCCACCTATTCAACAAATCCTCCTCAAATATCATTTCTCGGAATGAATATTAAAAGTAAATCATTGTGCAATTCGAGGGACATGTAAAATCTCTTAGTGTTTACATTCAACCATTCTCCGGACCTGAATTAACATCTTATCTTCTAGTCAAATATATTCCTCCAATCATTAGTACTGACCCTAAGGAAATCAAGAAAGCATGAGGATACATGATGCAGGGGAGGGCCAATGATAAATGGATCGAGAAAATCATTGAGAAAGGTATGGAATTTTTTCCAAATATCATTTTTTCCATCAAGTATGCTCTATCAAAAATGTATGAAGTGGAGACAACAAAAGAGGAATTTGTAAAAGAGGTCAACCATTTGGATGAGGTGTTCCCACTGGTGTTCGAGATGAGTTCCTTCAATTCTCACACTCTCATGAGAAAAAAGTGTTTCAATTAAATTTTGAGAAATCATCTCAAATTTGGATCCACATCATAGATGTGAGATACACAATGCTCAAGAATTCCATAACTGAATTTAAATCTTACACGAAACAATTTTTTGAGATCTTGAATGATGTCTACCATTATGTTCATATATCTCGAGTTCCCTCTACCCAAGTAAGGACTCATCATTAGAAGATTTCATCATCTAATTCTATGATCTGGTCAAGAAATAGGTAGGTGACTCTCTTTCCTTTAATGAAGATAATTTAGAGTCCTTGACCAACATTAGAAGTTGCATTGTTGCAATTCTAATGGATCACGAAGTATGGCTCACCAATGTAGAAAGGTAAATGATGTTCTGGAGCACGAGATCAAAGTTTTAGGTTTCATATGCATTCTAGAGGTGGATAATTTTATGGTTGTGACAACTCAGTTTAATAAATCATTCAAGGAACAAGAGTGGGAAGTAAGAATCAAAAAATTATTCATCAAGGAAGAGTCTTCATCAAAAGTATAAAATTCTCTCCACTTCTCCCTCTTTATTCTCTCCCTCTTCTAATTCTTTGTTGAACATAATCATTTTATTTTTCCCTATTCACTAAAGTGAAATATTTTTAAATTGTAAAAGTATTTGCTCAAAATTATAAGAGAAATAATTAATTTATCTTTTCTAATGGAAAATAAAATCTCACAAGTGGAATGTGAACACGAAGAGCCATGAGAGGAGATGAGAGGTCAATTCACATTATTATAAATTAGGATGGATACTTTATTCCAAAGGATCCTGAAAATGCTAGTGTTTGCCAAGATTTATTCTTTCCTACTCAAATTAATGACTAATAATGAAATAAACTAGCAACTCAAAACACGAAGGGTTTATGGTACCTCAAGGTGATAATATGGATGGGTGAAAATGAATAAAAACTCATTGTTGTAAGTTTGGTGATCTGCACAATAAATAACACTAGAAGAAAAATGGATTAGTAGATAGAATATAGGGCTTCCCGATTAAGTTGGTTCCAAGAAGCGCGAACTATCTTTGATATATGTCAACCCTCTTGTATATGATATGAAATATAAAAGATGGTGATGGATCTAATAAAAGCATATAATATCTGAAAATAGATCTTAGATGATAGTGAAGAAATATGATTTAGATATTAAAAATGAGGCAAAACTAATAGAGGTCGACGGAGACCCGAGGACATAGTGGGCCTATTGATGGAAACTAGAGCTAGATGAGGAGGACCTGTGACAAAAATAAATCTTCAAGCACCATGTGGATGAATCGAACTAAACAGTACACTGCAAAACAAATCCGAGACAAACATAAACACCTAAAGAACAGACTTGACCTATAAATGGGTGAAAGAATGCAAGAAATTTATAGAAAATGTATAAGTGAGCAGGATGGTCGATGGTAACCAGGGTATATCAATGGTGACTAGGGTATAATAAAAAATGATCCAATGACAGAGTACCGAATGACAAGATCTAGATAATAAAGGTAGACAAAAATTGTTAATAGATCTGTTGAAGATCCGAGTCACGAAAAAGCTTAATAGGGGTTGGGTCGATGGCGCTTAGATATAATTGATGACGACCTAAACATGTTAGGGTATGAATGAGGATAGAATGACCAAAAAAATGTGAATATAGAATCAAGGATGAAATGGAATGATGAGAGGTCCTTGAAGCTCCCCTGAACCTATAAAAGATGTTAGGGATTAAAAAAATGCAAAAATATGATAATGGAAGCACATGAAAATGAAAAATCAAGACAGGTATTCTTTTACATCTAAGAATATTGTCGATGTGTATGATAGTTGCAAGATTAATTAAAATGGAAACAATATCACAAGATAGCCCGAAAATCACAATGTGGCATCCTTTTTAAAGGAAGGGGAAAGGGTGTATTTATAAGGTCAATGATGACCTAGGTGGGTTGCCACAGATTGCAGGGATCCATCCATTATGGAGGTGGGATGATTCCTAACTCGAGGAAAAAAATCCCCAAATGAAGCGAGATTAGGGTTTAGATGGATAAAGACGAGCTAAGATTTCATAGGGAATAAAAACTCGGTAGATAAAAGGTTAGAAAGAGTAAATAAAGGCCCTTGATAGGTAGATTTATTAAAAAGAGGCCTAGATATTGTAAATTATAAGCTTAGGGATTAGAAATAAGATATTTAGGGATGAGAGATGAATTAAGTGGGGATTAAAATTAATTAATGATGATTAAGGGTGTTTAGAAGGATTTAGCAAAATGAAAATATAATGAGACAAGGATTAGAATAAACTATGGATAATGCTTTATTAAAGGTGGGAAAATAATAATTAATGGGATAAATTGATTTTAAGATGGAAAATAAAAGTTTGAATCGGTGGCCAAGGTGAATGAGAGTGAACGTGGGGTAAAGGGGAGGAACGATACCAAAAATTGGTGTCTATATTTTACCCTTTTTGGTGAGTGGTTTGCGTTGGGAAAGCCACGAGGAAAAAATGAGAGAGAAGAAAAGGTGAATGATTGGGTGCTCCCCCTCAAACTTGGGATGGAAAACCTAAAGGAAGTCAATCATGATTTTGAAAGTGATAGATGGATAAGGGATAAAATATGTCAGACGAGGATTGAATGAAAAGTAAAATATGGTGGTAATTCCAATATCACTTTGGTAGGGAAAAAATGATGGTCTCAATGGAGATGAAGGAAATTTCCTACGGACCAGTGAGTGGGTGAAAATCACTGCAAAATGGAGGGAAACTAAATGGAATACACTCTAATAGATCGGACATGCCATAGGACCAATGGATAAAAGGAAATGATCAAGCATGCATAAACAAATCTGAAAAGAGTCAAGGAAAGTGACACGAAAACATGAAGAGGGGTAGGATAAAAAAGTGTCCAAGGAGGGATGAAGGATAATGCAAGAAAAAGATGCCCCAATGGGGAATAAAAAGGTCGAAAGAATAAATGAGGAATATTATGGAATAAAGAGAGATGAAAATATGAAACAATGGTGCCCCAAGAAGGAACACAAAAAATGACCGTAGATGCAAGGGGATGAAATCCTTTCCAGAAAAGATAAAAGTGAAGAAAAGTATGCCATCCAAAAAGTGGAATAAAATATACTTTTAATGAAATTGAAAGGCAAGAGAGTGATATGGATGAAAAGCTAGGTTAGGTTGATGGTGACTAGAAGAAATCGGTGATGACCTAAGGGATTTGATGACGACTATGGTCGGTGGGGTATAAAAACCCCAGGTCAGCTAAAAGGGCTCATTTGCACATGATCAACTGACTATCGAGAGATTTAAGGCTATAAGAGAGAGAGAGAGAGAGAGATAGAGATTAGATGAAATGGAGGCTAGAGCAACCGGGAGGAAGCATTAGAAGACTTAGAGGATGGTGAGTAGTGAAACCTAACTTGTTTAAAACATTTTATATGTTTTTAAAAAAATTTTTTTACATTTTTCATATTTTGGGGCCCAACACCGGGGAGGTCAAAGTGGAATTTGGGCAAAATCATCAGTGATCATCCATGGAAGGGTAACGACTCAACCCTAGGTACATTGACCCAACTAGGGTTGGTTGAGACCAGGGTAGGTTAGGTTAAAAAAGTAATTTTGGAGAAGATGGATTAATTTTGATAATCAGATTGCTAATGGAGGCATGTTGTACCCATTTTACGAGGCACGAGAGACACTATTTTTATGGATAGAGTCTCGGCATTGTATGATCATATCGGGGGATATAGTATATTTTGAGTGGGATCACTTAACGTCGATGGGATTGGAAGGATTAAGACATTATCATAGGATCCCACAACATGTGGGTTTGATGATCGCATTGGTCGAAAGATGGGACGTGCATACAAGCACATTTTGGTTCAGGATAGGAGAGATGATAGTGACCCTAGAGTATGTACACCATATCCTCGGGATACTTATACAAAGGGAATGTGTAGTACCTATCACAAAGAGATACTGTGTTAGCAAAGTGGACATAGCTATTTGGAGTCAATGCCGCACAAATTATGTTTTCTTCAGGGGAATTTTCTTATGAGATAAGATATGATCACAGGGATGCATGGATCTAGTTGATATGTTTATTGATAATGGAAATTTCATACTATATATTGTTTCACTTAGGTGGAGCCCAGTTTCCTTAGACATCAAGTGGGAGTCATGGCGACATTGTAGATAACAGGAAAATCTATTCTTTTGGCATGACACTACTGGAGTAGATTTATCATGACATTTTAGGATATATCGAGGGAGGAAGACAGGGATATATGTTGGATTCCTCCTACACTTTGTTGACCTATGAGCACATAACATTTTTAGACCACCGTGGTTACCAAGGGTCATAGGTGACAACATAGAGTTGGCGTGGGATTTTACGATGGCAAGATGACCAGGATCAAAGATATAGGAGGGAGAGAGATGGCACATGCTATATGAACATGCTTACAGATCTTGAGATAGATAAGATTAGATGGAGGCCTTACTATGATTTTCCTACATGGCTAGGGGTGTATGTAGAGTTGGTGGGCATGAGGAGGACTCAATGGGTACAAGTGCGAGGCCTAAGATGATAAAGGCCATCTAGTTTTATAGAGTTGTTGGTCTGAAAATATATCAGGTGGGAAGATCTATGGATAGACAGGCCAACAGTGTGCAGGGCATAGCCCCTCTTTGAGACAGCAAAGCAAAACTGGTTTATTGCTATTCTACCAGTAGGAATCTATGCAAGTCTTACAATATTCTACCTTCAAGGGGGTTTGGGATCTCATCCCGGTGGAAATAGTTCTGACGAAGAACAGAAAGGAATGAAGGAAGGAATGGAAGAAAGGTGGATTTGAAGGGAGAAAAGAAATGAATTCCAAAGTAGAAAGGTCAGAGGGTTTATGTTTTAGGCTGGTAGTAAACAGAGCCAAACTTACTCACATAAACAAACAAAGCAATACTGATAAACAAATGACAAAATCATAGGTGAATCCAATAGAATAAGCATGCAGATCTAACTTAAGAAAGATCTAACACGTAACACAGAATTCAACACAAAGTCTCAATTTTGTATTAATAATGTTTTGTTACAAGAAGGCTCAAAGTCTTTCTCTCTTCACTCTATTTTTCATACAAGTTTTCTCACATGGAATACAACAAGCATTCCAGTATTTATAGAAGGAGGAGGAAGAAGACAAAAAGGAGCCAACAACTATTTACAAAATATCTACAAAATATTTAAAAGTCAAAAGTTGACTTTGGGGCAATTTTGTGGATGACAACATCTCATGATGCAACATGGATGATGTCATCATTTGTGCCAACATTCTTTTAAATATTTTACAAAAATGGGATAAATCCCAGGAGGAAGGAGCCTATTCGTCATCATCCCTTGGCTAGAAAGGAGTGTCCTGCTTTTGCTTAGGAGAGGAAATGTGAAATTGAGCTCGATACTCCATGAACTTGCTAACCATCATTTGAAGTTGATCCTGAGCGGGACCCTTAGTGTGATCCCGATGACTTCGCAAGTCTCCCGTTCATCTCTGAGTATTTCTGGGAGTTTGAAGTATTCATTACCTACCTCCATCAAGTATCCAACAAAGTCACGGTAGGCCATAAGGTTGTTGATAGATTCTATATCAAAAGTGGCCTCTGACTCTAAACCCTACGACACGATTCCTTTGAAAAGCCGAATAGTGTCATCTACCTTCCTCAAGGTGTATGATGGGGTGAGAAAACCTAGAGACATCCTTAAGATGATCTGCTCCATTTGATGCATTGCATCCAAGGCTTCCTCCTTGATTTTGTCTATTTTCTCCAAGAAAAACTCCATTTGGTCAACCTGATAGTCTAAAGTAACAATGACTTTATTAGGTGCTCTCGAGTGATCGAAGACACCGAATTTCATTAAGTCATCCACCTTGGCGATCAAGCATCTTTTGGAATGTCTCATGTTGCAATCTGGCATGGTCTAACTCTTTGGAGATAGGTCCTGTTATTTCCTGGAGTTCCTTATTAGCTTGATATATATATATATATATATATATATATATATATATATATCTACACTGACTGTGAACTTTGTAATCACTTCCTCACTATCTTTGAGGATCTCCTATCTCTAGGAAGACATTACTACACCTTGCTCACCAATCTTGGCATACTCATTTATCTTCTCCTGACTAAGGGCTTTAGGAGTTTCGGTGGTAGCTACAGGAGGTGCATTGCCCATCTTTTGCAGGGCTTGAAGAAGATGTTTTTTTCTCTTTTAATATTCTCTTCTCTTCCTTTGCTTCTTGAAGATTTTTACAAAGGAATCCAATACGAATAGGACCTCTCCTTGTAGGCTTTCTGAGGATGTTCCCATTGTGACCTGAGTCACTGTAAAATCTGTAGGAGACAGATCTTTTTTCTCCTTTGTGGGATCAGGGTATGCGATCTCCATAACTCTTTCACCTGAAGCACTTTTAGAGAAGCGGGTTATAGCCTTTTGCTTCTTAGCCCCTTTAGCTAGAATAACAGAGAAGTCCATAGGTGCAATAGGGATTTTCCTCTTGTGCTGACTCAGGTGTTTGGAGATCCATTCTGGACTTAGGGGAGTGGGACTAGAGGAAGAAGAGGAAACGGGGTGGAAGAAGGAGCAACTACAGTGGACACGGGGAAATGTGTTGAGACACTCGGTGGTGGCATTGAGAAAGAAGCCAACCCTCCAACACTCACGGGGGTAGGAGTCACTGTAGGAGAGGAAACCATGGGGGTGGAAGGGATTTGTGAGATGAGGGAAGAAATGCTAGGGGACAGATCCGTGAGGGAAGAGAAGATGGAGGAAGAGGGAGGGGAATGGTAGAAGGAAGAGGAGCAGACACAACCAAAGGAGTGGTTGGTTGAGTGACATGAGGAGGGGAAAGAGGAGCGAGAGAGGGGATGATGGGAACCTTAATAGTTGTAGTAGTGGTAACATCCTAAGTGGATGTTCCCATTTGAGCATTCTTGCTTCTTCTTCTTACGGGGATATCAAACTACCTACTCCTCGTTGGCGGAAGGAGGGCTCTCAGGAATTTCCTCCCGAGTAGTGCTTGATCTCCCTCTTTATCTTTTCCTTTGCCTTTAGGCAAGTGCTTCAGCTTGGTGGGTGCATTACCCAAGGGATACATGATAAAGTCTACTCCAAGGTAGATGATAATGTTTTTCTTGCATCAATGCTCAATGCGCTGCAGATTGCCTTTGACCCTTTCCTCAATAGCCAAAGATTCCTTGTTTCTATCAATTTCAGTAAACGGACAATTGTCCCCATCTATGTCTAGATAAACTTGATCAACCTCTTGATCAATTGCTTGAAGCCCTTTGGGAAAATGGCCACACCATATTGAATGATCTTTTCCAGGGCCAAGCGGGAGTGATACTTTCGTGCGAGCTTAACTTAACGTGATATAGATCGATGTAGATATCTTTGATCTGAGGGATGTGAATTGGATAGAGCTTTTCCCTTGGAAGGTAATCACGAGGATCAAAGGTTGTCCTCGCCGAGAAATTATGCTTTAAGTTGAGCAATTCAAGCTCTGCAAACATTTCTTGGGCTTTGCTCTGTGAAGTGTAGGTGTACCTACCCACTATTAGGGGGAATGTAGTTCCACCCTTCTTTCTTTTCAAACACTTCTCATGGTATGTGATAAGCTGTCTAGATAGCTCCAATAGGATCAGCTTGGATCCCTCATACCTCGGAAACCTGGTGGGCTTTCTCAAGAAGTTGGTGGCTCTGAGATAGGTGAAAGTGGGGAATTGCGTGAATAACGCTCCCCACTTCTTTATGGTGGATACCACGCTTCTGATCGTCCGACTGTGAGTCATATTGGGCCTCAAGAGGCACATGATGCCGTAGAAGAAGGCATCATTAATTTTGTTTAATTGTGCTATGCTATTTTCCAGTCTTAACTCTAGATAATACTCATATATTTTGACCTAGGGCCATACCCCATACCGACTCAATGTTGGGTAGTCCCTCTCTGAGGTAGCAGCATATACCACATAGGAGTTCATATAGAACTTCCCAGTTGTTGAAATTTGTTGAAGTTTCTCCGAGATTGTGCTTGTTGATTATTACCTCACCCTTCTCATTTTCGACACATCTTGTGTCTTTATTGTAACAACAGCCCACCAACATCATGAACTCATTGTTGATTGCGCTCACGGGAATCCCCAGCAAAGTGCAGACCACTGCTAACCAATTTATCCATCCATGGGTTACCTGTGACCTTCTTGGTTTTGGCCCAGAAGTCCTCCATGTCAATGTGGTGAGTTTTGAATCTCTGATATCCAGGTCACACTCTGCAAGGGATTCAAGCATCCTGACCCTTTGGTATTTATATTTCATTTCTTCTTCATTAGCTTGGCTTTACCCTTGGACTTGGTTGGCTTCTTACTCGATGAAGACATGTGTGAATTTGAGTTCAGCTATTGATCTACAAGAAGAATCAGGGAAGTCCATCGCAGAAGAGCCATGTTAGCTGTTAAGTCATCCATCAAATCTTACAGAATGAAAAGTTAGCAATTTATGAGTCTTTGGGCACAAGGCGCAGCTCTACTGTAGGCTGCAGGGTCTCAGAAAAGTAAGGTGCACTTTGGGAACGTGTTACATGGGAGGAAATAGTGGTAAAAGGGCAGGGGCATGGAAATACTACACACAACATTCAGATGTTGGTGTCAATGGATGTGTGCTTGCACCATATGAAGTGTTTTAACTGGGTGCTTATTTATTTGGTGTAGCAAGGTCTCAGGGTGCACCATTGGTGCATATGTGGTAGATGCAACATTAAGGTGAGGTTCACCAAGGGTTTATCTTGCGTGGTGTGAGAAGGGTTTGCACAACATTCAAATGTTGTTGTAGCTGTAGATGTGCTTACGCCTACGCCCGTGCCTAAGGAATTTTTGTAGTTTATTTACAAGGTGTGGAGAAGGGTTATGCCACATGCCAGGACAGTGCGCCTGTGATGCAACAATGTTTAATGTAACAACAATGAAACTTGCACCAAAGGAAAGACAGTGGGCTATTTTTGCAAAAAAATCATGTTTTTCACCCTTTGGCTCGGATTTTGATGGCAAGGGGGAAAAATCCAGCAAAGCAGGGAATAATTTTGAGTAGTTTCATGGCAGAGGTCTTCCAGATTTATAGATCTAGAAGGAGGACGAAGAATGGTTTTGGAGCTGAGTATTTGGATTTGCAAAACGGGTTGGGATTGCATTATCTTCTTAGGTTCATTGTTATTTTTAACAATCCTAATCACCTAAACCAATAGAAAAACCACAACAAAGCCACAAGAAAAGAAAGGACCACTTACCAGGAATATATAATGATAAAGGAGATGATGTGGGATCCACGAATGTGACAAATGGCAATATGCAGGGCTGACAGGAACGCTGAAAAGTACAGAGGAATAACTTTTTCACATTTTTGAATTGTGAAAATGACAGTCGACGCGCGCCTATATATAGCAAAAAGTGTAATAAATGTGTCATCAACTTTTTCTATGGTGCACTTAGGGAGATGTCGACATGAAAATATTTGCACCATGGTGCAGCTTTTGGAATGTCGACATTGCATTTTCAGCACCTTGGCATAACATCAATAGGTGCACCATTTGGATTGTTGACAAGTTGGTGCATGCGCATTGGCGTACCTTTGACAGTGCAACATTAAGAGGCACAACATTTAGAATGTTGACACTTAATAGAATGTACCAAAGGAATATAGGGGCGTAGTTTTGGTTGATGTAACGTGAAAGAAAACTACGCCCAACCCAAAAAGGTTGAAAATGACCAAGTTCTAAAAACTATATTTTCCAGAAAGGGATTTTATGCCATTCCGAATGTTAAGAGACCTCAAAGGGGACCAAAACAGAAATTTTGGTATGGTTACCTGCAAAATTGCCCTTGTCAATTTTACAGGATAACAACTAGCTCTTTCTGGGGACTAACTTTGAGTGAAGCTTAAGGGTAGAGAACCCCAGATCAACATGTGCCTATCCATTGGGCTGGAGAGTCAAAAACAAGGGCAATGAAAAAGGAAGGAAAACACAACCAAAAAAAAAAGTAAACACACGACAAAAACAAACACACAACTAAAGCAAACTATACAAAGAAGAGAGCAAGCTCTACTTCCTAAATATTTTGAGATGTTGCCTACTATAGGGAAGTGGGAGCTTAGTTCCATCCAGATATGAGAGATAGAAGTTATTCTCTCTGTTGAGCTACTTGATCTTGAAAGGCCCTCTCCAAAGAGAGTCAAATTTTACTGTGCATGCCCTTTGGCTCTCTTCGCTTGTCCCATAAAAGGACGAGATCTCCCACCTGGAAATTCCTCTGCTTAGCCTTTTTATCAAATAGTCTCTTGACTTGATTATGATGTTTGGTGATCCTGTCGACCACCCTTACTCTCTTTTCTTCAAGTTTTGTTAGATACATGATCCTCTTTTCTAGAGAATTCTGGAAAGTCTCATCCTCGATTGCTCGTGCCAAGCGTAGAGCAGGGAGTTCCGTGGAAATGGGGAGCTCAATTTCGATTCCATATAACACTTGAAAAGGTGACATACCGAGAGATCTCTTCAGAGTAATATGGTCTGTCCACAAAGCATCATATAATGACTTGTTCCAGGACCGTTTATTCTCATCGACTAGCTTCCGTATGATGGTTACTAGGTTCTTATTACTTGGATTCTACCTGACCATTTCCTTGGGGGTAATAATCCAAGGCATGGGCCAAGGTTATCCCATATTCATAGAAAAAAGCGATAACTTCCCCGAGGATAATTTGGAAGCCTCGACGATCGTAAACGATCTTGTGTGGGATGTCTTGATGAATGGCCTCCACCCATTTGGTGAAGTAATCCGTTCTTTGTTAGGACATAACTATGTCCGATACTTGATTGGGGATGTATGATAAAGTAAATTCCCCATTTCTTGAATGGTTCATCAATAATGACAGGGCATGAGGAAAAAGCAGCCAATTTTGGTTTGCCAACAAACTATTGGTAGAGCTCACATTTTTTACCCGTGGTTGTATCCGAAATAGTGTTGGCTAGTAATACCTAGCCCAGATGATCTTATGTGCTATTACAGACGAGGATAAATGACCACCACAGGCCGAGTCATGAAAAGTTTCAAGCAATTTGATCTGTTGTGGTTTGTCAATGCATCGTAAGAAGATACCATCAATACCGCACTTGTATAAACCATCATCCCATATGACATATCTGGCTTCCCTGAGCTTTACAGTCCACTTCTCCTTTGAAGTTAGATGAGTTGGGCACTCACCATAAGTGAGAAAGAAAGCAATGTCTAAATACCATTCGTCGCTAGTTGCAACAAATAGGACCATAGGTAGAGAATTAACTTTCTCCGGCGACCACGCACTGTCGATCGATGCAATCAACTTCCTTTTTAGGGACCTCTAAATCTTTTTTTTTCAGACATAAGTGACATAGGCCCTTACCTCTTACCAGCTTGGTTGGTTTTATATCTAGATCATACTCTGGACCTTCATGATCCAATTCCCTCGTAAGCTCCTAACTCCTGTTGACTTATGATAGAATTAATTGTTGTGTCAAGAACCAAAGACACTACCGTATGAGAGTTTAGGATGTAGTACCGGAAGTTCTTGACTACTTTGACCACTGCGAAGGCATGTTTTTCTAACTAAGACATATTCAATTCATGAGGCTTGAGAGGGGAGCTCATGAAAGTGATTGGGGATTCAACATCCTCAAAGTTCTTTTACATTAAGATGGTTGATACAGTATGCACAGATGCATAACTGTACATGATAAAATCCTTGGAGAAGTCGGGACATACCAGGACAGGTGCATGGGAAATGGAGGCTTTTATATCCTCGAATGACACCTTTCCTTCTTCACTCCACCAGAAATTTTGTGACCCTTTCATCATATTTGATATGTGACAAGTCTTTTCAACAAATTTAGGAACAAAGCGTCTGAGAAAATTCACCTTTCTAAAGAAGGAGTGAACATGGTCTTGCTTGTGGGTAAGGTAAGGCTCAGAATAGCCTTAACCCTTTCAACATCTATCTTTGTTCCTTCCTTGCTAACAATGTGTCCCAAAGAACTTTCCTTGATGACCCGAAAATAGACTTTTCGGATTAAGGAAATCCCGTGTTCTCAGCATCTAATCAATACTTGCTCCAAATGATCACAATGATCACTTCACTTTTTGAGAACATAATTAAGTCATCCAAATAAACTATGATGACCTTTCCCATCATACCTTTGAATGTGAAGTCCATCACTCACTAAAAGGTGGTAGCGACATTAGTCAAGCCAAAAGGCAACGTCTCAGGTGAATCTACCCCAAGGAGTAGTGAATGTTGTTTTGAATCAGTCTTCAGGTGAGACTTCAATCTGATTATAGCCCAAAAATCCATCAAGTATGGACAACATCTCTAAACCAGATTATTGCTGCGAACTTTGATCCATTATGGGCGGTGGGTAGTTATCCTTCAGGACGCCCGATTTGATTGATTGTGAAAATCTATGCATATGCGTATCTTGCCATTCTTATTTCGTACAAGCATGATGTTTGTGACCCAGGTACTGTGATGGATAGGAAAGATGATTCTCACATCTAGCATTTTCTGTATTTCCACCTGGATGGTGCCCGAGATCTTGGGATTGTAATGTCTCTATTTCTAGCGAAAGGGTTTGACATCATCCTTTAACAGGATGTCATGTTGGACATCCTTCGGCTTGAAAGACTTTAGATCAGCATAAGACCATGCCAATATGTCCATATATTTCTTCAGCAATTTGAAAAACTTCTACTTTTCTTGGTGTACAACATTTCTGATGTTCACAAACTGCGGATCTTCTACAATACCCAGGTTGACCGATTCGGTCTGGAGAGGAGTTAGGATCATCTTATCACTTCTTCTTGAAAAAATGATCATGTTTGTCAAACAATCATTCCAGAGAGACTAAACCCTTTGGAATTTTATTTCCCCTGAGCTGACATATGCCATCACCTTCTTTTGATTTGTTCGCTTGACCAGTGACAAATTCATGGCATGTAGAAGTAGATCCTTCAAAATGAAGCTCATTGAAATTTTCTACTTTCTCTAGAAAGGCAATAAGCTAATTGTCATCATTGATTACCTGCCAGCGCTGAAAATTATCTGGCACGCTTGGGCGGAAGACTACCTCAATGGTATATGTGTCTGTTTTCAACCCTGGGTGAGGGAGCATAAGAGATGCTGAGATGGCCAATGAATCGGCCATGTCATTTTGAGCTCTTGGAATGAATTTTATTGAGAAAGCATCAAATTCCTCAATGTTGTCCCATATTGCGTTGCGGTAGTGCCTAAGTCTGTCATTTTCACTTGGTACACCCCTTTTACCTGGTTAACGATCATTTTGGCATCACCTTGTACTTTTAGGTTCTTGATTCCTCTTTCTTTTGCAGCTTGCATACTGAGTAACAAAGATTCATACTCAGCGGTATTGTTTGTATTGAAAAACTACAATTTGAAAGAAAGAGGAAAAATCTCCTCTTCAGGAGATATCAGGACAGCTCCAGTGCCACATCCACTCATTGCACAACTGCCATCAAACTGCAGTGTCCATATCTTGTTAAGGTCCTCCTCCTAGACGAGAACGTCCATTTTATCAGACTCAGTGGATAAGAAGTAGTTCCCCATCCCTGATGATTCAAAGAGGATTTGGGCTTTGGGGTCGTCAGAATTGGTGACCAGGTACTTATTTTGTGATTTAGGCTCCAATGTCTGCATAACACCCTTGATGGGGATTCTAGCTTTGGACCAGTCCATATGAATCTCTCCACCAACTTCTCTGTAAATCTTCTCCCTAGTAGAATTCCATATGCTACTAGGATATCAGCAACGAGGATGGTCATCTTTACCCTTTTCTCTGGGAACGCTACAAACGTGAACTGTGCATCTTTGATTTGACCAATTAATGGAACCTATTTGGTTTCCATGGAGTAACATCTGCCGAAAGGCTTAGTAAGAGTGAGGCCCAAAGCATGAGCAACCTTCACCGGCATGACATTATCGGAAGCCCCATAATCAATTATGCAGTTGCTTAGTTTGTGACCATTGATTAGGAGGGAGAGATAAAAAGGTTTTATTTTTCCTGATGCGGAAGTCGAGGCAACATTTATGTGAGATGCAGGAGGAGTGGAAAGGATTCCTTTCGGGGAGACACGAGAGGGCGGCGGCTTGGCTTTGAATATATTCGGTTAATCTTATAAGCTGCTCAAGGTTAGACTAAAGATATTCAGCTTTGAGCATTTGAATATTGCTCTTTTTAGCGTGATCGACTATGTCGAATGCGACCAAGGGTTGCGTTGATGAAGGAATGATTCCTTCATTTCGTGATGGCAGGGTAGGGTTACTGGTCTTTATGGAAACAGAAGAAGGCTGATTTGGAGGAGAGATGGGAGGAAAATATTTCTTCATAAAAGGCTTAATAGGAGGTTGAGCAAGAAGAGGATTACCTCTTTTAGCAATGGTTGGAGGCGTGTTCGACACACCCTTCTCTTTTATATCCTGGCAGCAACTTCTGCTTCTTTTCCTTGTGAGCAGTGAAAACAACATATGACTTGTCCACTTGCATACCCTTAGGTACCCTCTTCTTCATCAGATTCCTCATCTTCAAATTCCATATACCCAATTGTAGAGTCACCAGCCGGTTCACCGACATCTTGATCATCTCCACCTTGTGATGAAGGTTCTTCGTAAATTTGCTCCTCTTCTTCAATCTCAACCAAGGCATTAATTGGAGGAGCCTCAAGTGCCAACCATGGAGCAGTGCCTAGGAAAACGCTTATTTTTGGGGAGTTATTGGGAGTGAAGTTTCTCCATGGGATATCCTGGTATGGAGTGGAGGATGAAGCCTGAGCTAATTACTTTTTTAATGTGAGCAAGGCATTTTCCATCTTCTGGAATGCTGGATCTGATGAAGTGGCTTGAGAAGGAGTTGAAGCCTTAGGCTTGGACGGCTCTCATTTTAACTCACCAGATATAAGCAGGTTGTCTTCTATCCGAATGGCTGCAGCTTGAGTGAGAACCAGGGTGGTGATTTGTTCTTGTAAGAGTAAGAAACTTACTCTTGAACTCATGGCATTCACAAAGAAATACTTTTGATTTTCTGGTGTTGGCAACATGGCAGGTGGCACATGGTTAATCAATGAAATTGAAACGGGTGATAAAATCATGCATGGTTTCATTGGCCTCCTTCTTTAAGTGAGTGATCTTTGATAGTAACACAAATGTGTCTTCTGAAGGCTTATACCTGTCTTCAAACGTAATTCATAATGTGGCCCAACTGGTGATAGATTTGACCAAAAAATATTGGAACCATTCTGCTGCGGGTCCTTACAAGGTCTCTAGAAAGAGGCGTCCTGACACATCTTCATGGGTCACATCTAGGATGCTACATGAAACAATGAATGCAGATATATGTGAATCCGTGCTTTGATTTCCACTCCCATCAAATCTTGGGAAATTCTTACGGTTTCCATGAGGGAGTGCGTGAACTAGATGCGGCAATGCAAGAGGGCCCATAGCATTTCCCCATGGTACTACCATTTGAAATGCTGGAAAGAGGATGCAAGGTAGAAGTGTGGTTCCACTGAGTAACAGAGCACTGCAAAGGGATGTGGATGCTCCTTGCAGCCCGGTTCTTTCTTGGAGGCGAGGCACTTATGGCCGGCCCGATTAGCTGAACTTCGGCGACGTGAAGCGTCTTTGGTGTAATCTTTGAAGTTGTGCCGTTGAAGTAGATCAAAAATAGGATCAACTTCTCCACGAGGCTCTCCTACTACGGGTAAATGGCTCACTGCCAGTGTATCTTTTCAGATCTGCAATGATTTTAGAGCATATTTAAAAACTCTTTTTGTTTGTACTTGCTGATTTTTCGACAAAAATCAGCAGCATGTACTTTTCTAAATATTTAATTTTATCCCTCTTTTGAAAATTGATTGCGGTTTAATGACAAAGATTAGCGAGGATAAAATAATGGATAACTTAGTAAGCTGATTTTTGGATCTTAGATTTGAATTTTTGCAAGGGTTTGAAAATATTTGTAAAAATATCAAGATCTCAGATCTATAGAAATATACGGGTTTTTATAAAAACTCAACGAACTAAAGGTTTCTAACTGGTCCAGATCTATGGATCTCTGAAGAAAATTTTCAGTTTGGATCACTTTTGCAAAAATTTTGGATTTTAAACAAAGAGTTAAGATTTGCAAATAGGTAGTGATTTTTACAGTTTTATCTATTTTCTTAGTCTCCCCACCAACTTTAAAAACTGTTGGTGTCTCTTAGCTGACATAACATTCACATAGATCTGGTTCGATCCCAGTAGAGTCACCAAAAACTATTGGTCCAAAATCTTGTCGGGTGGGCAGATCTATGGATAGACAGGCCAACAGTGTGCAGGGCATAGCCCCTCTTTGAGACAGCAAAGCAAAACTGGTTTATTGTTATTCTACCAGCAGGAATCTGTGCAAGTCTTACAGTATTCTACCTTCAAGGGGGTTTGGGATCTCATCCCAATGGAAATAGTTCGACGAAGAAAAGAAAGGTGGAGTGCGAAAGGAGAAAAGAAATGAATTCCAAAGTAGAAAGGTCAGAGGGTTTATGTTTTAGGCTGGTAGTAAACAAAGCCAAACTTACTCACATAAACAAACAAAGAAATACTGATAAAAAAATGACAAAAACATAGGTGAATCCAATAGAACAAGCATGTAGATCTAACTTAAGAAAGATCTAACACGTAACACAAGAATTCAACACAAAGTCTCAATTTTGTATTAATAATGTTTTGTTACAAGAAGGCTCAAAGTCTTTCTCTCTTCACTCTATTTTTCATACAAGTTTGCTCACATGGAATACAACAAGCATTCTAGTATTTATAGAAGGAGAAGGAGAAAGAAGACAAAAAGGAGCCAACAACTATTTATAAAATATCTACAAAATATTTAAAAGTCAAAAGTTGACTTTGGGGCAATTTTGTGGATGACAACATCTCATGATGCAACATGGATGATGTCATCATTTGTGCCAACATTCTTTTAAATATTTTACAAAAATGGGATAAATCCCAGGAGGAAGGAGCCTATTCGTCATCATCCCTTGGCTGGAAAGGAGTGTCCTACTTCTACTTAGGAGAGGAAATGTGAAATTGAGCTCGATA
The DNA here is from genome assembly GCA_018340775.1 of Taxus wallichiana var. yunnanensis. NCBI lineage: Eukaryota > Viridiplantae > Streptophyta > Pinopsida > Cupressales > Taxaceae > Taxus > Taxus wallichiana. The sequence goes on from CM031242.1 coordinate 627,616,704, forward strand.
CTCCATGAACTTGTTGACCATCGTTTGAAGTTGATCTGATCGGGACCCTTCTTTGTGATCCCCGATGACTTTGCAAGTCTCCTGTTCATCTCTGAGTCTTTCTGGGAGTTTGAAGTATTCATTACCTACCTCCATCAGGTATCCAACAAAGTCGTGGTAGGCCATAAGGTTGTTGATAGATTCTATATCAAAAGTGGCCTCGACTCTAAACCCTGAAATGTAATTCCTTTAAAAAGCCAAATAGTGTCATCTACCTTCCGCAAGGTGTATGATGGGGTGAGAAAACCTAGAGACATCCTTAAGATGATCTGCTCCATTAAATGCATTGCATCCAAGGCTTCCTCCTTGATTTTGTCTCTTTTCTCCAAGACAAACTCCATTTGGTAAACCCGATAGTCTAAAGTAGCAAGGACTTTATTAGGTTCTCTCGGGTGATTGAAGATGTCGAATTTCATTAATTCATCCACTGGGAAGTCAAGCATCTTTTGGAATGTCTCGTGTTGCAACCTGGCATGGTCCAACTCTTCGGAGATAGGTCCTGCTATTGCTTGGAGTTCCTTGTTAGCTTGATCTATATTTTGATACAGCTCTGTGAACTTTGTAATCACTTCCTCACTATCTTTGAGGATCTGCTCTCTCCAGGTGGACACTGTTATGCCTTGCTTGCCAATCTTGGTGTACTCATTTATCTTCTCCTGACTAAGGGCTTCAGGAGTTTTCGTGGCAGCTATAGGAGGTGCATTGCCCATCTTTTGCAGGGCTTGAAGAAGATGCTTGTTTTTCCCTTTTAATACTCTCTTCTCTTCCTTTGCTTCTTGAAGCTTTTTACAAAGGGCATCCACTACGGATAAGACCTCTCCTTACAGGCTTTCTAACGATGTTCCCATTATGACTCGAGTCACTTTGTAAAATCAGTGGAGGAAACCGTGGGGTGGAAGGGATATGTGAGATGAGGGAAGAAATTATAGGGGACAGATCCATGAGGAAGAGAAGATGGAGGAAGAGGGAGGGGGAAACGATAGAAGGTGGGGGAGAAGACACAACCAAAGGAGTGGTTGGTTGAGTGACATGAGGAGGGGAAGGAGGAGTGGGAGAGGGGATGATGGGAACCTCACCAGTTGTAGTAGTGGCAACATCTTGAGTGGATGTGCCCATTGGAGCACTTACCACTTCTTCTTCTTCTGGGGATATCAGGCTTACTACCTGCTCCTTGGCGGTGGAAGGAGGGCTCTCAGGAATTTCCTCCTGAGTAGTGCTTGGCTCTCCCTCTTTATCTTTTCCTTTGCCTTTAGGAAAGTGCTTCGGCTTGGTGGGTGCATTACCCAAGGGAGACATGGTAAAGTCTACTCCAAGGTAGATGAGACTATTTTTCTTGCACCAATGCTTAGTGCCTTTGTAGAGTGCCTTTGACCCTTTCCTCAATAGTCTAAGGTGCCTTGTTTCTATCAATTTCAGAAAACAACCAATTGTCCCCATCCATGTCTAGATAAACCTGATCAACCTCTTGATCAGTTGCTTGAAACCCTTTGGGACAATGGCCACACCATATTGAATGATCTCTGCCAGGGCCAGGCGGGAGTGATCCTTTCGTCTGAGCTTGACTTCGTGATATAGATCGATGTAGATATCTTTGATCTGAGGGATGTGAATTGGATCGAGCTTTGCCCTTGGAAGGTAATCATGAGGATCAAAGGTTGGCCTTACCGGGAAATTATGCTTTAAGTTGAGCAATTCAAGCTCTGTAAACATTTCTTGGGATTTTCTCTATGAAGTGCAGGTGTACCTACCCACTGTGAGGGGGAATGGAGTTCCACCCTTCTTTCTTTTCAAACACTTCTCATGGTATGTGATAAGCTATCTAGATAGCTCCAATAGGATCAGCTTAGGTCCCGCATACCTCGGTAACTTGGTGGGCTCTCCCAAGAAGTTGGTAGCTCTGAGATAGGTGAAACTGGGGAATTGCGTGAATAACGCTCCCCACTTCTCTGTGGTGGATACCACACTTTTGGTCATCTAACTGTGAGTCATATTGGGCCTCAAGAGGTAGATGACGCCGTAGAAGAAGGCATCATTGATTTTTCTGAATTATGCTATGTTATTTTCCAATCTTAACTCTAGATAATACTCGTATATTTTGACCTAGGCCATACCCCATACCGACTCAATGTTGGGTAGTCCCTCTCTGAGGTAGTAGCATATACCACGTAGGAGTTCATATAGAACTTCCTAGTTGTTGAAAGTTGTTGAAGCTACTCAGAGATTGTGTTGTTGATAATCTCTCCCCATTCAAAATGTTGATCAAGAACGTTTTTGCTCATTGTTTCTAAATATCTGAGCATCCACTTGTGAAAGTAATGGGCATCGGGAAGCCCAAACACCCTACTCAGGAAAGTGATGGTGTCACTCAGCTCCTCTAAAAATTCACTGTGATGAATGACTTATGGCCACCTACTTACCACCTTCTTGTTTTTGAGGTACACCTCATTCATCAGCTGCATGCATTTGTCTTCATTTTCATTCCATGTCTTCATGTAGTCCTCTTGGCTTACTGCTACAAAATGTCGGTGGTGAGGGATACCCAACATGATCTCAAAATGTCGGGTAGTGAGGTTGATTATTACCTCGCCCTTCTCATTTTTGACACATCTTGTGTCTTTATTATAACAACGGCCCACCAACATCATGAACTCGTTGTTGATTGTGCTCATGGGAATCCCTGCAGCAAAGTGCAGACCACTACCAACCAATTTATCCATCCATGGGCTACTTGTGACCTTCTTGGTTCTAGCCCAGAAGTCCTCCATGTCAATGTGACCGAGTTTTGAATCTCTGATATCCAGGTCACACTCTGCAAGGGATTCAGGCATCCTGACCCTTTGGTATTTATATTTCATTTCTTCTTCTGTTAGCTTGGCTTTACCCTTAGACTTGGTTGGCTTCTTACTCGATGAAGACATGTGTGAATTTGAGTTCAGCTATTGATCTGCAAGAAGAATTAGGGAATTCCATTGTAGAAGAGCCATGTTAGCTGTTAAGTCATCCATCAAAGCTTACAAAATGAAAAGTTAGCAATTTATGAGTCTCTGGGCGCAAGGCGCAGCTCTACTACAGGCTGCAGGGTCTCAGAAAAGCAAGGCACACTTTGGGAACATGTTGCATGGGAGGAAATAGCAACAAAAGGGGTGCGGGGCATGGAAATACTACACACAACATTCAGATGTTGGTGTCAATGGATGTGCGCTTGCACCATATGAAGTGTTTTAACTGGGCATAGATTTATTTGGTGTAGCAAGGTCTCAGGGTGTGCCATCGGTGCATATGTGGTAGATGCAACATTAAGGTGAGGTATGCCAAGGGTATATCTTGCACGTGCGAGAAGGGTTTACACAACATTCATATTTTGTAGGCTGTAGGTGTGTAGGCACTGTGCCAGTGCCTAAGGAATTTTTGCATTTTATTTACAAGGTGCGGACAAGGGTTATGCTTTGCATGCGAGGATAGTGCACTGTGGCACAACTGTGTTTAATGTAACAACAATGAAACTTGTGCCGAAGGAAAGACAGTGGGCTGTTTTTGCAAAAAAATCATGTTTTTCACCCTTTGGCTCGGATTTTGATGGCAAGGGGAAAAATCCAGCAAAGCAGGGAATAAGTTTGAGTAGTTTCGTGGCAGAGGTCTTCCAGATTTGCAGATCTGGAAGGAGGATGGAGAATGGTTTTGGAGTTGAGTATTTGGATTTACAAAAATGGGTTGGGATTGCATTATCTTCTTAGGTTCATTATTATTTTTAGCAATCCTAATCACCTAAACCAACGAAAAAACCATAACAAAGCCACAAGAAAAGCAAGGACCACTTACCAGGAATATATAACGATAAAGGAGATGATGTGGGATCCACAAACACGACAAATGGCAACACACAGGGCTGATAGGAACGCTGACAAGTACAGAGGAATAAATTTTTCACATTTTTTGAATTGTGAAAATGACAGGTCGGATGCACCTATATATAGCAAAAGGTGTAATAAATGTGCCACCAACTTTTCTATGGTGCACTTAGGGAGATGTCGACATGAAAATATTTGTGCCATGGTGCATCTTTCGAAATGTCAACACTGTGTTTTCAACACCTTGGAAAAACATTAATAGGCACAACATTTGAAGTGTTGATAGGTTGGCGCATGCGCCTTGGCACACCTTTCACGGTGCTGCAACATTAAGAGGTGCAACATTTGGAATGTTGACACTTAATAGAATGCACCAAAGGAATATAGGGGCACAATTTTGGTTGATGTAACGTGAAAGAAAATTGCGCCCAACCCAAAAAGGTTGAAAATGACCAAGTTCTAAAAACTATATTTCCAAAAAGGGATTTTATGCCATTCTGAATGTTAAGAGACCTCAAAGGGGAACAAAACAGAAATTTTGGTATGGTTACCTACAAAATTTCCTTGTCAACTTTACATGATAACAAGAGTCCGTAGAGGTAGTTTAGAGTTGTCTAGAAAGTCCCTAGAGATCCCATAGTTTATAGGCAAGATGATTCTAATAGGGATATGCCAAGTCCTCAAATGGAAGATCCACTAGAGGAGATAAGGGCATCGTGGGATGAGGATGAAAACATGGGAGTTGGTGTTGGGTTTTAGATTGGATGACCCAAACACAGGCATCACGGATGGTGGTAGAGGGAGGGTATGAGGAGGAGGAGGACTTGCCCATGGAGGAGGAGGCATCTACTCGAGATGAGAGAGGGGATGATGGAGAGGAGAGTACGAGATATGGCATGGCTATGTGTCAAGTTATATAATATGTGCATATAGAGGATACGTTTTAGGAGGAGAGGATCAAGCCATAGAGAGAGGGATCAGTATATGAGGTAGTGAGAGGCCTACGAGCTAGATTTTGAGATCTTGTATTAATCATTTCATCAAATTCAATGAGTGGTGCTCCAGGAGCTTCACAAAGAGTTAAAAAAATGGCACCGATAGGTATTGTTTCATTGAGTCATTACACAACATTAGTGGTGGAGGTGAGGTATTACGAGATTATTATTGTGCATCATATACCACGAGAAAATGAGATATGTAGAGTATCTAGCGGTGCGGTGAGATAGAGGAGGGAGTGTCACACTATCGGGGAGGAGCTATGCAAGCATGGTGTAGCCATAATGAGAAGGGGGCATGTGGGTGGTGATGATGCATATGGATTGATCGCAACACCTACCCTAGGAGGAGGACTTGAGATTATCATAGGTCTAGTTTACATATTTTTATGATATATCAACTTTGAGAGAGGGCCCTTAGAGGCCAATGATGCATGATGTATTGATACATTTGGAATTATGATATATAGATGATGATTTTGGCTTGTGTTCATAATGTGTTATGGATTTAATATGTATATTTAATGATGTTTGATGTGATGATGATGATGATCATATATGTTTAGAGAGTAGATGATATATACATAATGTGAGCATGATTATATCTTATTTAGATGACATGGATGTTAAATTTAGATGGTTTCTTGTATTGATTTGATGATGATGATGATACTATGGATTAAATATGTGTGTGTATTGATTGGATGTTAACTTATGATATGATTCCTATTTAGACGTAGATGATATGGTGATATAATATTGATGACTATTTATGTGATGTTGATGAATGGACTTTGCTTTATGATTATAGAAAATGTGATGGGTTGATAATGTATATACATAATGTGAAAGAAATCTAACTAGGTGTGATAGCTACTGAAATGACTATGATGTTAGTGAATCATGTAAGGAAAAACAACAAGTCGAGCCTTCAAATAAGGATAACCATGAATAGATGAAACATGACTTATCAAGGAGATGTAACAAAAGAAAATTTAAATGAAACATGATCGTAACAAAGAGCACATGAAGAACCAAATGCTTCTACTAGATAGGAGGTAAACAAGAAGGGAACCACTTAAGGAAAATACTTGCAACAAATAAAAAATGTTAACACATAACCAACAATATTTAGTTATTCCATGGATCATATGGGAAGATATGGAAAGTGAACTCATAAACCAATGGTCGACATGACAAAGGGGGTTTATGTGTGAGTTGTACACGGAACTAGGTTCTCCATAGGTGGATTTTCCTATGTCTATGCCCCAACTATGGGTAGGGGAAAAGAAAATTGGTCAATGCGGGAAGTTTGTGACAAATGAGAAAGTTGATTGATGCGGGAAGCTTTCTTAGGATGTTGATAGAAGGCTGATCAATGTAAGAAGCCTTCCTTTGCCAAGATGTAAAGGAGTATCCATCCTTCGAGGGTATGGTATTCTTCATAATTTTATAGCTTTTATGGAATGAAAGTGTTGATACATATGATATATGTCATTTGAGGGATTAGTCTATTTATTTGACTTTTTCTTTCCTTTTTTTTTGGACATGAACAAGCTGTCCTTTGAGGGATCCATCTATTTTTATAATTTTGATGAGCATCTATGAACTTTTTGACTTTTACATGGGGAAAAGTTGGGGATAGCATGGTAGGAAACATAAAGGGGGAAAATGAATGTACAAGTGACACCCTTGGACCTTAGCATGGTTCCAATAGGTAAAAAAGAGGGTGATGGATGTAATTATCATGGATTTCTCACCAAATGATCCATAAGGATCCAAAATGAATCTACTTCATCAGATCAATCAGAATGAAGAAGGAAAAATAACACATGGAGGTTCTATATTTATAGTAACATGACCATCACTCTGTGTAGAGAGGTGGTTACAGAACCTCCATCCAACCAGGGTGATAGTCCTAAGACCTCCGATCTACATTGGGTGGCGGTCCTGGCTCTTTTAGATAGAAAACAAAAATATGAAATGAAAATCCCCAGAATTTGAAAGGTTATCTATGTCTTTTATCCTCCATGACCTTTCCCATTCTCTAGTGCATGGGAGGACATGATAAAGGCTATAAATACATGTTTGCAAAAGAGAACAAGATCATCGAAGCATGAAAGCAAGTGAAAAAAGTTCTTAGTTACGGAATTATGTTTATAGAAGAAAGGAGTGTGGAGACAGAGCAAACAAGTAATTGGGAGGAAGTGTGAGATATTATCTACTTCTCTTTCATACTTATTGTAATTTATATAATTATTGTTTGAATTGGCCAATAAAAGTGGGAAGAAAGAGCGATTTCCCTTCCCGATTGGTTTTCCTCCTCTGGAGGTTTCTAGGATAAAAATTGTTGGTGTTTGTGAGTTATATTCTTCCTTTCCTACTATTTTTTATTCTAAGCACAGGAAAAATTCATTCATTATCTATCTCTATCATTTTCTAATAGAAAGTAGAACAACAACGTTAAATTTTTTATTATGTGGTTAATTCCAAAGTTGAAGAGTTTACAAAAAAATTGGTATCAGAGCTAACAAGTATCTAGGACTGTGGTATTCGTTCTTGGATTTGTATGACAATGACAATATCTAAAGGTGAAGAGGCTTTACCTTACGATCCGAGAAATTTCTACAAAGAAGTGGAAACAGAGAATTCGGGGAAAAATGGAGGAAGAGAACTTGGTCGAGTAGAATTGAGATCTTTGGAGACCATGATGGATAGGATGTTTAGAAGGCAAGAAGAACTTACAGATTTGTAAAAGACAACTTCTTTCAGGAAAGACTCCATGGAATCATTGATTCGAGGATTAGCTGAAAAGTTTGGCATAGGGAAGAGCCACTATGAGGAAGATTATGGAGAAGAGCATGAAGAAGATACTTCAAACTCAAGAGAAAAGGTAAAACCTGATCATACTCCTTTTCAAGTTGAGATGAAAGTTGAGATTAAAATCTTTGAAGGATAAGTAGATGAAAATTTGCTTGATAAATGGTTAAAACAGTTAGAAGTCTACTTTAACGTCCATAATGTCACTGAGGCATAGAGAATCACCTTTGCACATCTCAAAATGGAGGGACACGCTCTGGTTTGGTGGGAAACCCATCTAACCACTTGTGAAAATAAGCAACGTCCTATTGTGAAATCTTGGTAATTATTTAAATAATTGCTTAGAGCTAACTTCTATCATATTGGCCAAAAGACTGAGCAAATGATTAAATGGCAGTATTTTAGACAAGACAGTGGTCAAAGTGTGTAGGATTATACTACAGAGTTTTGGAGGTAGGCCATGTTGCTAAAAATGGACTTGGAGGATTAGTATATTATGACTAAGTACTTGGGAGGACTTCAAACTCACCTTGAATAAAATTCATCTCCACAAATCCCAAAGATCTCAATGAGGCGTGTGTCTTTGGCATACTACATAGATGATGAAAAGAAGAAAGGAGAAGCAAAACCAAGGGAAAAGAAGTCAAAAATCAGTAGAAAAAGAGAATGGGAAGCCAAGTAACAAGGGTAAGTGGTAAAGGAAAGGTAAACAAGTTTCCACTACTTTACATACTTGTAAATATCCCAGGAATTTTTGCAGAAGCTGTGATATATATGGTCATACTAATGCTACATGTCAAGAAGTTCATTGAGTTACATCCAAAGAACCGACCAAGGACTCAAATAATTCCATGATAGTTGTAAAAATAGAAGGGAAGGTGGAAATTGAAGATGATTCTGATGTAGACAAAAATCTTGGATGCACAGCCACCAACATGGACAACCAAGAAGAGGAGATGAGTAGACTATTCTAGATCAAGATGACCAAGGTAAATGCTTTGGTTGATACCAGTTCTCAGTCTAACTTGGTTTCTAAATCAGTTGTAAAGAAGCTTGGTCTTGAGACTTACAAGCATCCACACCTTTATCCTTTGGGTTGGATTAAGAATGGTGTTAAAATTCAGGTAACAAGAAGATGTAAGGTCAAGTTTGGGATAAATTCCCAATATATTGATGTTTTGGAAGCTGACGTTATTCCACTTGATGCTTTTGATGTTGTATTAGGAGTCCTTACTTATATATTAGGGATGCTATATTTATGAGAAGGGAAAACTGAGTACAGATGGATCAAGGATGGGATCAGCTACAACATCCAAGAACACCAGCGTAAGACACAAGTTACTATGGTGAGTGCTAACTAAGCAAAATGACTTATTCAAGAAAATCATAATCAATTTTGTTTACTTTTGTTAAAGGATAAACAAGATGGGGTAGAAGTTTTAGATATTTCTAACCAGGGAAAGCATGATTTGGATAGTATTATTCAGTCTATTCAGGGAATTATTTCAGGCTCCCAATGGGTTACCACCAAAATGAGAAGTAGATCATGAGATTTAACTATTTCCAGAGTCCCCTCTACTAAACATTGGGTTGTATAGGCAATCCTTTCTTGAGAGTACTAAAGTAAAGAAACAACTCCATGAACTACTAGACCAAGGGTGATACATCTGAGCACCTCACCATGCGGTTTTCCTATCGTGATGGTGCTAAAGAAGGATGGTTCTTGGAGAATGTGCATCGACTACCGCACTTTAAAAAAGATCACCATAAAGAACAAATATCCACTTCCCCGCATAGATGATCTCTTGGACCAGCTTCAACATGCCAAATTTTTCACGAAGTTGGATCTCAAGTCAGTTATCACCAAGTTAGAATGAAGGAGGAGGATATATGGAAGATTACCTTCAAGACAAAATAGGGTTTGTATGAATGGTTAGTACTTCCTTTTTGGTTATCAATGCACCCACTACATTTATGAGATTGATGAATGATGTATTGCGGGATTTCATAGATTCATGTGTCATTGTATATCTAGATGATATCTTGATTTTTAGTGCCACATGGGAAGAACATCTAACTCATTTACAAAAAGTCTTGCAAGTTCTCAGGGAGAAATAACTGCTTTGTAAAATGAAGAAATGTGAATTTTCCAAATAATCACTTGTCTATCTTGGACACATGGTTAGAGGAGGAGAGCTATGAGTGGATCCAAATAAGGTGTAAGCAATTCCTAATTGGCCAATACCAACGGGAACCACGAAACTAGGAGTTTTGTGGGAGTAGTATAGTACATGCGGAAGTTCATTATGGGCTTCTCCGCGATTGCAGCACCTCTACACATAGTGGCCGCAAAGAGAAAGGTTTTGAATGGGGTAAGGAAGAAGAAAAATCCTTTGAGTTATTGAAATACAAGATTATTCATGCTCCATAACTTTCTCTTCCTAATTTGTAGCAGACCTTTTGAAGTAGATACAAATGCCAATGATTACGTTATGGGTGTAGTGTTGCTTGAGGAGATAAACTTTGTATGCTTATCATTTTGAAACTTTCACTTCAGCATTTAAAGGATATTCAAGTATATGATAAGGAAATTTATGCACTAGTTCGGGATATTAAAAATGGAAGCATTATTTGTTGGGTACGAAACTATTATGCACACTAACCACAAACCTCTCAGTATTTTCAAGTATAGTCTAAATTGCGGTAGGCAAGAAACTACAAATGGACGAGGTTCCTTGAACGATTCCATCTGGTGATCAAATACAATACAAATTTGGTGGCGAAATGTTTTCTAAGCTTCCCACATAGGAGAAGTTTTCTGTTTGGCCACTAGCTCTCAGTTGATCCCTTCACAAAGGAAGCTTATGGAGAGGCATATGCCTAAGATAGAGATTTTGGGGTGACATTTCACCAGTTGCAGTCCCAAGGGACTAAAAGGATAGGGATTGAATATTTTTATCTCAAGGATGGGATGCTCTACCGATGGGGGAAGCTTTGCGTGCCTACAGAAGAAAGACTTTTATTGATGAGGGAAGCACATACCTTGAAAGTAGCGGTACATTTCGGTGTTGGTAATACCATATCCCACTTGCAAAGGTACATGTATTGGCCCAAAATACAAGAATAAGTATCAAAATTTATACACCAATGTAAAATTTGTTATACCAAAAAGCCTAAGACTAGGAAGGAGGGTTTGTATATGCATTTTCCAATACCTCCTCATTCGTGGGAGGACATTTCTATGGATTTTGTAGGAGGATTACCTATGTATAAACATGTCCATGACTATCTCTATGTTATTGTTGATAGATGTAGTAATATGTGTATTCTTATGGAATGTAAAAAGATAGTAAAAGCACATGAGGAAGCAGATATTTTCTTTGCTAATGTATGGGTGCATTTTGGTTTTCCAAAGTCTATTGTTTCTAACAGGGATTTCAGGTTCTTGGGGAAGTTTTGGACTATTTTTGGGACAAGATGGATACCAAGTTACAAAGGAGCACAAATTTCCATCCATAGACAGATGGATAGACAAAGGTGGTGAACAAGACTTTGGTACAGTTGATCAGATGGTATAACAACAAATACCCAAGAACTTGGGATGAGTCCTTAGCCTACATTTAGCATTCCTATAACTTGGAAGTACACACATCCACTATCAAGTGACCGTTTGAATCATGTTTAGGATAAATACTTACAAATCCATTGGACATAGTAGTTGGTCGGAAGGATGAGGAGGAGACACGAGACACAAAGGTGACTATAGAAAAAAATTCATTGAGAGGATCCAATAAATCCATCTCAAATTAAAAGAACAACTAGAGAAATCTCAAGCCAAGTACAAAGCTAGGCACAATTAGCATAGGAGGGAACATAAGCTTCATGTTGGAGATAGAGTCGGCATTTTTTTGAGCAAGGAGAGACTACAATGTCAAGCACAGAAGAACAAGCCACTATGATATGGGCCCTTCACCATATTGGAGTAGGTTGGAGAAAATTCCTTTCGATTTTATTTACTGTCATTTATGAGGATGTACTCTATAGTAAACTATGAGAACACAGACCTATATGAGCCATCAATTATATATTAAGATGAAGGATTACAGATTCTTACCTTCCATTGAGGATTGTGTCTTGGACTCATAACGTGAATTGGAGGAGGATGTAGTGTTGTAGTAGAAGGTCAGAGAGACTAGGAGAGGTCCGTAGGAGTCTTGGCAGATTGGACTGAAAGGAAAGACACCAAGGCAAGCCCGGTGGTACTTGAAGGAGCAAGTGAGGGAATTATTTCCTCATATACTCCCCCACTAAGATTTTTGGGACCAAAATCCTCCTAAGCAGGGGAGGTGTGATCCATAGGGATCTAAAATGACTCTACTTCATCAGATCATTCAACACGAAGAAGGAAAAATAATACACAGAGGTTCTATATTTATAGTAATAGGACTGCCACTCTATGTAGAGTGGCGGTTATAGAACTACCTCCCAACTAGGGAGGCGGTCCTGAGACCACTAGTTTGCATTGGGTGGTGATCCCGCTTCTTTTAGACAGAAAAAAAAAATATTAAATGAAACGAGCCCAAAATTTGAAATTTTGTCCATGTCTCTTCTCCTCCATGACCTTTCCCATTATCCAGTGCATAGGAGGACATGAGAAAGGATATAAATACATGTTTGTAGAAGAGAACAAGATCATCAAAGCATGAAAGAAAGTGAACAAGAATTTCTTAGTGTTGGAATTGTGTTTGTAGAAGAAAGACCAAGGTTTATGGTGTCTAAAGTTGATTCTATTCAAGCAAAAGGAGAAAGGAAAATCTTATTCAACAATACTTCTTCCTAAGAAAACATACATAAATTAAACATGCATGAAAAAGAAACACAAACAACTAAACTACTAAAATAAATCTACAGTAAATAAACTATGCTAAGAAATAACAGAAAAATCCTCCTCCTTGGGGAAGAGTGGCTTTTGGCCATTCTCTTCCCTTTGGATTTGGAGAAACTACAATTAACTTTTAAAACTACACTTGTATTGATTCAAAACTGATTTACAAAATATGCCCCCTTTTCCAAATATATGGAAGAGGTATTTATAGACATTACTCCTAGTTTACTTGGTCCACACTCCAAGAACTAACTACCTATTCTTGGGTGGATTTATTCAAAGCAATAAATACTAAACAAACTTGACTACAACAACCCACTTATCGTGGAGAATATTTCTACAACTCATCCCTTTAATCTAGGAACACAAAGTGGGAGAGTACTTATTCAACATTCCTAATACTATTCCACCATTTGCTCATCCTTGAAACATGGAGAGAAAAAGGGAGTGCTAAGTCCATGACTTTGAATTCTTCTTGGAATGCCACATGCATTCATGACTTTGGATTGCCACATGTTTGGATCTATATTCTTGGTTGATGACGTGGAAGCAAAGAGTAGGCTGAATAGTTCGGTGCTCCTTTACATTATTTTGGAACAAACCAAAATACTTTCACTAGTTAGGCGTTTCCGTAGCTGCGTGAAGAATTTCATAGTCTGGGCATTTCCATAGCTGTGTGAAGAATTTCCATAGCTTGTGTGAAGAATTTCCATAGTTTCCGTAGTGTGTGAAGAATTTCCATAATGTGTGTGTGAAGAATTTCCATAGCTGGGCATTTCCGTAGCTTTGTGTGAATAATTTCCATAGCTGTGTGAAGAATTTCCGTAGCTGCAATCTATGAACTTGGAGTATAGTTGTTTATGACCTATTTTCTACACACTATTGCATTCCAACTTTAGAAGAAATATCAAGAAATAACAACAATTAGATTGCAAATAGATTTCTAAAGAGATGATAAGATAAATCCTATATTCTACCTTAAATATGATATCTCATTATTAAAACTACATCTAAATTCACTTGAAAGCTTTATTTTGAGAGAGAGAATAAGAATGTTATTTGGTGATATAATGAGACATATTTTGGTCTCATCATTTCCCCACACTTAACTTCTTGCATGCCCTCATGCAAGCTACTGATCTTCCTGTAGAATCTGATTTTGTCAATACTTCTACATCTTTCAAATTGTCTTCTCCTTTTTTCATGATAGTAGCAAACTGAGATTTTAGAAGTAAAATTTTTACTTTTTTTTTATTCATGCTCTCATGAGGTTTTCCGTAGATAATGTAGAGATATTTTTCCCACACTTAACTCTTTGTTTCCTCATGCATTCTTCAAAATATTTGGAAGAGAGTGAGTCTCCCCACACTTAGCTTTGTGCATGCCCTCATGCAAACTATTTTTTTTTTTTAATTCAACAACTTATAGATCTCAATTGCTTATAAACTAAAAAACTTCATCTGCATCATTTTCTTTGTTACTTGACTTGATCAACACATGGAGATCTTGAAAATTTTCTCTTTTTTTTTATGCTTTCGAGAAGTGAATCTATTTGTAATTAAAACAACAAATAACAATATTCAAGAATAGAAAAATAGAAGTTACCATACCATACTCAGTAGTTATCCTTGCTTTCATCATGTTGTATAACCGTGATTTCCATCTGCAGCTGAAAAAAAACAAATAGATATGAAGTCAAGGTCACTGCAACATAGAACTTTTCAGAAGAAAATGATTTCATCAACCAAGTCGGCATAAGAGAAGCAGTCATATGAATCCAAGAAAGACTTTGAAGTGAAAAATTTTTTTTTTTTTTTTTTGTTTGGGAAAAGCAACCATTTGTTGGTTTTCAACTTTCCCCATTTTTTTTTTTTTTGGGAAAAAGAAGATTAACATTGACTATTACCATATATCGATATCAGAGGAATTTTTGGTGTTTTCAGAAGTTGGGAAAATGAATTTTTCACAAAAACTGAGACAAAGAGGGTAGCATGGAATGAATCAAGTACTTGAAAATGAGGAGTACTAGCAGAATACTTGCATGCATCATAAGATATATATATTTATTTTAAAAAAAACAATCTTCAACATGTTATTTTTAGCAGCATGCATTCAAAATGTGATATCTTGGTCGTTTCTCAACGAAAATGAGAAATTCAAAATGATCTAGAAATATTAGATCATGTAGAACAAGACCCAGAAATCATTTGAGTGATTTCTTTATGAACTATGCTATGAGTAGTTTGGATCAGAAAACACTATTATCAAAATAGTCTGCAACATGTTATTTATTTTGAGTAGCGTGCATTCAAACTATGATATCTTGGTCATTTCTAAATGAAAATGAGTGATTCAAAATGATCTAGAAATCTCATTTCATGTAGAACAAAACCCAGAAATTTTTTGATCTATTTCTTTATGATCCAGCAGTTTTGCATCAGAAAATGTGGCTATTTTTCATGCGCGATTTCCATATCAGATGATTTTTTTTCCTTTGACCTCCTCTTTAATGTGCCATGTATGTTGATTTTGTAATTTCCTGCATTAATTATGTCATCTAAAAAATAGATGCTTGCAAATAATTAGCTCCTTCAAATTCAAATCTCCAATAATTATTGAAAATAATTTAGAACAAGTCTCTCTCATTAAATAAATAGAGTCAATTTAGGAGCACTCTTTACATGAGACTTAATTGATTAAAAGATATGCAATCTGTAGCATTCATTGCATGCAAATTTATTTCCTCTTTGTATGCAAAATTTATTTCTAAATCAATTAAGTCGACATGCAAGGAATATCTTAACAAAATTTGACTAATTCATTAAATAAAAGAGATAAAATAGGAATGCATGTTATTTGAATTTTTCTAACAACCGCATGAGTCATTGCATGCAAAAAGGAATGTCTCACTTCATTAAATGTAAGAGTTAAAAATAGAATTATCTTGTTGCATGCTTGAACTTTTCAACCAAACGAGTTGTTATATGAGAGAATAATGCATACCTTTTTGCATTTGTCTACCATGTTCTAATAACTTTCATTATTGTTGTAGATTCATTTTTTATTGCAGGAATTTGAGGTGCAGAGATGGATTTTTCCTTCAACATGACATTTCCTTCTTCCATGACAGAAGCAACTCATCTTTTCCTTCAACTCTCAATTTGTTTACACAAATATTCCACAGAAATCTTTGTCTCAGCTAACCTGCACAAAGTTAGTTTTTTTTTTTTTTACATTTCTTGCATGCATGAACTGGTATTGAATCTAATACATGCAAACAAGAAATATTTTAGAATAGGAAACCCAAATCAATTTAGACCCTACAGAAATATATTATGTTACAATTTTTATAAAGATTAAGAAAACTTATCATCAAATTCCTATTGTATCCATTCCATCACACCAAAATACATGGGTAACTAGCCACTGTAATTGTTGTGTATATAGGAAATAGAACTAGGTATGGGTTTTATTTGATGATAATACATATTTCTATTATGAATTTTTCATTCATATGTTGATTAAGGTAGTCAGTCTTATCAACAATCTATAATATCATATTGAAATTCTCAATATGAATATAATAGAAATATTTCTTAACAGAATAAATAATTGTATAAACACATGTCTGATGGACTAATATAAAATGGTGTTTCCATGTTATTGAGGAGGGGGTTTCTTTTGGAATCTCCATCAAGTTTCTAAATCTAATTGCAAAAAAAATTAATCTATTTGCAAAAAAAAAAATTTGCAAGAAAAAAAAATACAGGAAAAGAAATTGCTTGGAAATGAAATTATAGGAAAAGAAATTACAGAAAATGAAAAACTTGAAAGGAAATTCTAATCTAGTTGCATGAAAAGAAATTCTAAAGAAGCTATTGAATAAGAATCTCCTGTCACAAATCTTGTTAAGAGGTATTCTACTATCACTAGAATACTCTTTTAGAAAAATCTGAGTCTCCTAATAACACCATGATCCCCGAAACGGCGCCAAAAATGACGGGTCGTTGTATTACCAGTCATTTAACCAACTCATAGACAAGTTGGTGTCATTATAACCAAGGTGGTGTCTAAAGCTGTATGTAAAAGGAGAAAGGAAAATCTTATTCAACAATACTTCTTCCTAAGAAAACATACAAAATTAAACATGCATGAAAAAGAAACACACAACAACTAAACTACTGAAATAAATCTGCAGTAAATAAACTATGCTAAGAAATAACAAAAAATCCTCCTCCTTGGGGAAGAGTGGATTTTGGCCATTCTCTTCCCTTTGGATTTGGAGAACTACAATTAACTTTTAAAACTTTACACTTGTATTGATTCAAAACTGATTTACAAAATATGCCCCTTTTCCAAATATATGGAAGAGGTATTTATAGACATTACTCCTAGTTTACTTGGTCCACACTCCAAGAACTAACTACCTATTCTTGGGTGGATTTATTCAAAGCAATAAATACTAAACAAACTTAACTACAACAACCCACTTATCGTGGAGAATATTTCTACAACTCATCCCTTTAATCTAGGAACACAAAGTGGGAGAGTACTTATTCAACATTCCTAATACTATTCCACCATTTGCTCATCCTTGAAACATGGAGAGAAAATGGAGGAGTGCTAAGTCCATGACTTTGAATTCTTCTTGGAATGCCACATGCATTCATGACTTTGGATTGCCACATGTTTGGATCTATATTCTTGGTTGATGATGTGGAAGCAAAGAGTAGGCTGAATAGTTCGGTGCTCCTTTACATTATTTTGGAACAAACCAAAATACTTTCACTAGTTGGGCGTTTCCGTAGATGCATGAATAATTTTCATAGTTGGAATTTCCATTCTTTGTGTGAAGAATTTCCATGTAGTCATGTGTGAAGAATTTCCGTAGCTGGGCATTTTCGTAGCTGTGTGAAGAATTTCCGTAGTTGTGTGAAGAATTTCCGTAGCTACAATCTATGAACTTGGAGTATAGTTGTTTATGACCTGTTTTCTACACACTATTGCATTCCAACTTTAGAAGAAATATCAAGAAATAACAACAATTAGATTGCAAATAGATTTCTAAAGAGATGATAAGATAAATCCTATATTCTACCTTAAATATGATATATGTTATTAAAACTACATCTAAATTCACTTTATTTTGAAAGCTTTTTATTTTGAGAGAGAGAATAAGTGATAATATTCATCGAGAAATGAAGTCACGAAGAGACACACGTAGGGATGGAATTTTAACTTCAATAGGAAGAATGGCCTTAGAGCTATAAATGAGAGAAAAGGGAGAAACATCTATGGAAGTTTGGATGCTAGTATTGTAAGCCCAAAGAGCAAATAAAATATGAAGGTTCCAATCATAACCTAATTTATTAATAGTTTTAGTGAGCATGTTGCGAAGATTTTTTTAGTGGCTTCATCTTGATTGTTAGCTTGAGGACAAGATGGAGAAGATAAACTAATCCCGATGTTCAATGAGTCACAAATTTTCTTGACATCTTTGTTTTTAAAGGACTTTCCATTGTCCATGATAATTTTATGAGAAATGTCACAAAAAAATGATGTCATGATAGATGAAGTTAATAATTTTATTATCCTTAATCGATGTAAGTGGAATTAATTCCACCCACGTAGTGAAGCATTAGCTAACAAAGTGATTATGGAATGATGACCCTCATAAGAATGTGGGTTGATAAGACCAATGAGGTAAATCCCCCATTGTGAAAAGGGCCAAATTTCCTAAGTTTGTTTTGATAGCTGGATAGGAATACATATGAGATTGGAATCATGTTGGCATTTAACATACTTCTTTACATATTCATAGTAGTCATGATTGACAGATGGACAATAATAACCCATGCAAAGGACATGCTTGGCAACCACCAAACCACTAAAATGTCCCCCACATATATTTTCATGGACCTCTTGGATAATGCGAGTAGATTCGTGAGACTTAAGGAAATGAATAAAAAAGTTGTCAAAGTCACACTTGTAAAGGATTTCACCAAGGATGACATAACGTTAGCACATTGAAGAAAAGACCTCCTACCATTTTTGGACAAGTTAGAGGGAATGATGGATTGAGATAGATAATCAAAGATTTGAGAATACCAAAGGTCATGCAAATTAGTGTCAACATGGTTGACATGAGGAAATTCATGAAGGTGGGTGGGTTGATCCTGATACCAAACAACAATGGAAAGATGGTCCTCTTCAGGTTGTCGAAGGGATTTGAGAGGAAATGGAATCCATAGTGTCTGTGAAGTGATTAGATGATTAAGGGATGAATTGAATGGTGTAGAAATAAAATGCCTCAAGAAGGAAGTCAACGATATCCTTATACTTTTGTAAGACATCATTTTTACATTGATAGATACCTTTGACTTTATTGATGATAAGTTGAGAGTCCCCATAGATATCAAGGATTTGAACACCAAGCAAGATAGTGGTTTTGAGACCTAATATGAGAGCTTTATACTCGACCATGTTATTAATGCACTCAAAATTAATCTTTTTGAGATGGGTATATGAGTATCCCAAGGAGGAATGATGATGATGCCAGTACCTACCCCTTGCTGACACTTAGAACTATCAAAGAATAGGGTCATCTTAAGAAGATAAAATTCATTCTAGAAATTGAATATTGAATTATAAAAGAAATTATCATGAGGGAGATGATTAAGCTGGAAGAGGGCATTGGCTAATCTGGTTTGGCGATAGTTTGTCCCTTAATCAAATTTTGAGAGATGGACTCTAGGTCAAACTCTGTCATGAGCATGAGCCATCGAGTGATAAAATCATTGTGATACAGATTGGATTGCATGGTTTTTAGGAGATGAAAGCTAGTGACAACAAAAGTATTATGATTGAGAATCTAATGTCGAAGCTTGGAAGTAGGGAAGAAAATAGCACAACATGGCTTTTCAAATTTAGTGTAACGAGTCTCATAATCGTGAAAAGTGTGGCTAATATAGTAAATGACCTACTCATGGCCTTACTCATTATGATGCGCTAACATAGCTCCTAAAGCATGATTAGAGTTGGAGACATAGATATATAAGGGCTCCCCATCTCATGGAGGCGTAAGTACCAATGGAGATAAGAGATACTACTTAAGACTGTCAAAGGCCTATTGATAATCATGATCCCAATTGAAATAAGCATATTTACAAATAATATGGTGAAAAGGATGGAAATGATCAAAAAGTGGTAGATGAAGTGAGAAAAGGATTGAATACAACCTTAAATACTACGAAGCTGCTTCAACTTAGAGGGAGGAGGAATCTCGAGGATGGCCTTAATCTTAGCGGGGTCAACTTCAATACCCCTGATATAAATAATGAAGTTAAGGTATTTTTAGTTAGCAATACAAATACACACTTGGTTAGATTAAGGTGAAGAAATAAATGGATAAGATTCCCAAATAGGATCTATGAATAGCGATATGATCGCATCAATGTTTATATTTAGCTAGGGGTCATCAATGAAGTCCTCAATAGTTTTATGGATGAGATCATGAGAGATATAAGTCATGGTTCGCTGATAAGTGGCTCTGACAATTTTAATTCTTAAGGGCATGACACAATACCAAAAGGTTCTCCATGGAGTGATGAATGACATATTATGTTGATCTTAAGGTTCGATAAATATCTAATTATACCCAGAGAAACCATCCTTAAGAGAAAACATCTCATGGCCTATAGTAAGATCTACAAGCCAATCAAGATTAGGAAGAGGGAAGTTGGCTTTAGGGTAAGTGAGGTTTAAATTTCAAAATTTCATATAGATATTAATATACACTTTTTCAATATATGTGATGTTAGAAACCCATTGGGGATAGTCCATGGGGATGATGAAGTTAGTGGAAAGAATTCATTGCAGCTCCTCTTTAACAAGGAGGGAAATTCAAGGGTGCATGTGGAAAAGCTTCTCCTTGACCGGATTAGAGTTGGGAAACATGAAAATATTATGGAAAACTATGGATGGATCAAGGCATGGCATGTTAGAGTATGACCAAGTTCAAGCTCTTGCGGATCAAGGATTGACCCACTTTGAGAATGTGGGCTCCTAAAGAGTCCCTATGGTTATGTCGATGGTGGCTTCATTAATAATAATCGATGACTCGGATGGTAAGGTATTATGAATATAATAATCCTCTAACCCCATATGGGAAAGAATATCATCATCTTCAGCTCAATGGAGAATGTTGATGGTAGAATAAGCTTCTTCCATCATTTCCAAATACCGAAGAGGGAGGGACCTAGTTTGATTTTCACACTAATAAGTGGCAGTCCTAAGGTGATGGTGGAAACTAAAATCAAGCCAAAATTTATAGACATGGTGTCATTTGTATCCATAGCCTCATAGGATGGAGAAGATGGAGAAGGCATGTATGTAAGCATCATAGATGGTGGAATGGGATCAACAGCAGATTATTATCTATAACCTAGTCCAAATTTTTCATGGGGCTTTCTTGATTGATCAATAAAAAGGTCATATGTGCCTTTCTTATAATTCTCCATTTCAAATCCTTTCTAGGAGAAATGGTGAAGATAGGTGTGAG
The DNA here is from genome assembly GCA_018340775.1 of Taxus wallichiana var. yunnanensis. Lineage (NCBI taxonomy): Eukaryota > Viridiplantae > Streptophyta > Pinopsida > Cupressales > Taxaceae > Taxus > Taxus wallichiana. Next base: position 627,637,851 of record CM031242.1, read on the forward strand.
TGAATGATTTCTTGTAGAGACAACCAAATTTGTTGGTGTATAGCTTGGTATGAGGTTGGATGTCAATGTGAGATGAAGGGTGATTGATACCACCATAGATGAGAGTGGTATGAAGATGAGGTGGACCAAAAGGAATGATATCCCTGAATTTTTGTTGATACATAGGTTCTCTATTTTTCTACTAAGTCTATTTGACGTGGGAAGATTGTTTAGTGTAAGGATTCAATACTCCCCTAATGAGAGCTTATCCATTACTTTGTCGATAGAATCATCATTAGGAAGCTTAGATGTGGGAACATATGAGCTAGTGGATGGTTGAGATGAATTTTTGGTGGAAATGATCATGTCATTAGGATGATAAGTCATGTTACATGCTTTGAATGGTGGGGTGTCCATGGGGAGAGTCAAGATATTCCCCTCATGCTCATATTTGATACATCAATGGAGGGTGGAAGGGATGCAATGCATAACATGGATCCAAGGTTGTCCTAACAAGAAATTATACTAAAAACTCCCCTCTATGATATAGAATATTTCATGAAGGATTTTTTCACCAACACGGATGGGAAGAATGACCATGCCTAAGGCAGGTGCAATAGCTTCATTGAAAGTGCGCAAGACCATGGTTGATTGGGTGACAATGGATTTAGGGAGCTTGAGTTGGTCAAAAGTATGGGATGATATGAGGTCAATGTTAGCCCCATTATCAATTATAGATTGATGAATGAAGGTTTCGATACATACGGTGATGAAGATGGGAAGATCATGTTCGTTTGGTGGGATTATGTTGATAATTTCATGCTTTGGGGAAGTCTTCGGCTACCCTTTTCAACCCAAATGCAAATTTCATCTGTTGATAACTCTACGATTTATCCAAAGGTATTTCAGACAATCGAACCAACCATGTCCATACCATTCATAACAACATATTCTTCATCACCCTCACCTACACCTAAACCTTTACGAAAAATCAAACTTGATCCTATGCCTAAGAGCCTACCTGCACCTATATTTTCCCTCGTAGAAAAAACCATCACCACATTGGGAGTCATGCCAACATCAAGCCTAGTCCATCCTCCTGTAAAATTGGACTTAGCCACATCTTCCCAAGCTCACACAAAACCATTCCCCCATCTAAAGGAAGACCCAACCTTCTAGGCCACATACACCGGTTTCACCCACTACTCCTTTGTCACCTTCACCATTTCCCTCCATCCTAGGACCTCACCTGTCGACCTTGGCCAAACAACCTCCTATCCAAGGCAAACCAAAAGCATAGCAGCCACCTCTTCATCACAATATTTTATTATACTCAACTTACCTACACAACGTACACCTTCAAGGTTACCCACATCTTTCTTACCACCTATATCCCCACCACCTATAGTAACCTCATCACTACATATGATATTTCCTTCTCTTCAACCCATACCTTCCACCTTGCCTCTATAAGAAACCTTCACCACACCTCCTTCATCACCTTGGTTAACTTGTCCTCTTTTGTCATCTACCTTCCCTTCCACATCACATACTCCTTCCTCACCTTTACCCAGGAAGGTGCAACCAAAATTGAAAAACCCACTACCCTCCAAAGAGGTAGTTAAGCCTATAACACCTTCTATTGCTAGTTCATCTACTATGCCTTTACCCAAGAAGGTACAACCCAAATCTAAAACAGAACCACCTACCAAACCAATGTTCAAACCCATTTCACATCTAATTCCACCTCTCGTGACACCTCTCCCACCAAAATCACCCACACTTCAATCCAAACCCACACTCACCTCACATTATGATCCATTGATAGGGTCTTACGTCAACATTCTAGCTAACCTTTTAGATAACTCCGTCATCACATTGTCACCCCTTAGACCTTATAACCCACTCAAACCCAAACCAAAAGGGTTTGACGATACTAAAATTTGCACCTACCATCGTGTGTTAGGGCATGATGTAGAAATCTGTAAGGCTCTTAAAACTATTCTCCTTCAATTTTGTCCTCCTGAAGAAAATTTTGACAATAATGATCTTCTAGATGAGGACCCTGTTCCACCTCCACCTATCACCACACATCTTCACCCACTACCTATTCAGTGACCTGCATCACCACCTCCATAAACCTTTTATCCACCTCCAAAATTTGAGATCAATATGGTACGTATAAGAGAGCTATCCAAAACCCCACAAAAATTCCAGTGTGCCCTACTCATTTCACAAGGATCTTATCCCGCACTAGGTTTTTATCCATCATGTCGTTATACTTTTCATGAAACACCTTCTCCATCTACCTCTCTTCCTCATATTAACATGATCCAAGTCACCGCTCATGCCTAGAAAGACAAAGGAAAGGAGAAGGAAACCAACCCATCCGTAAATCCTGTGCCCAATATACCATCTGCACCCACACCAAAAATCACCATTCGGGGACCCAAATACCATATTTATGATGGGTTCACCCATCGTACAATGATAAAACAATTACACCAATCCCATCTAAAAATGTATTTATACGACATTATCCAAACCTCTGAATCTCATCGATAAGACCTCATGGAGGTTCTACAATGCATTGAGGTTTTACCTAATGACCCTATGCCTATGGCCTCTATTATCACCCCTCACCATGTGGCCTCTCTCACCAATTTATCCCATTCCTATACACCCATTATCACTCATCAAGTAGTTGCTCTTAGTTTCTCTTACGATGAGATTGTACCTCGCCAATCAGATGATCCCGATCCTTCCCTTTTTATTTATGTCTATATTGATAATAGACATGTTTGACATGTTATGATCGATGGCGGTGCTAATATCAACATCATATCCTTTCATGCATATAACCAAATTCATATCCCTACCAATTGCATGCATAATAATCTAGTTATGTTGTGTTCATTCAATGATGCCATAACTTCGACCCTTGGCACCATCATTCTCCACATTCGTGTGGGCCCCCATACCATTCCATAATTATTCTATGTCTTAGAGGGGGAATTCCAGTACAACCTATTACTTGGCTGACCTTGGATATGCATCATGTGTTGTGTTCCTTCAACCTTACACCATTGTGTAAAATTTGAACGTGAATGACATAACTATACTAGCTGACCCTTCGCTATTCAAAACATGTAACATGTTGTATCAACCTAATGATGTTCTTGTACCAGTTAAGGCATCCACCACTACTTCCACTTCTCCTTCACCCACAACCCTATCCACTAATGTTGCCACTACCTCTCCCACACCTAATTCCTCAATTCTCACTTCGTCATAACCTCTGCACCAAACCATCCGCTAACCCATCTACTTCTCAACCAACCAATGCTTCTTCTTCACAATCACCTAGTGATTCATCTATTCCCGCTACCCACATATCCACTACCAATCCCTTAGAAGGTGTTTTTCAATGTCTCACTATGGGGAGTACCACTTGTATAACATCGACACATTCCTTACTCCTCAAGAGTATGGTAACCTTCACCAACATCCTCACTATGATCACCACATAGGAAAGGTTTTCCCTTATGGTCCTCCCCACCTTCGTACCAACTTAACATATGGGGGACTTGATACTTCTACCTACTCGCCCGAGCCACCTTCCCAAATGTGACCATTTTCATCTGACCCCAAATATCTTACCAACCATTGTTTCTCCCACACCTTCCTCCATCATTCTGTGTGGAAGGGCTCTAGCTTTGGTTTCTTTGAACAGGGCCACCATATAGTCATCCTGTGCACCACACATAAACATAAAGACTGAAGTGGTATTGGATTTTCCAAACCATCTTCCAATAAATCCCACATCGATCTCATTGAGGATGACAACCTCCCTTCATCCCATCTCCCAAATTCACTTCCTTCACCTACAGATTCTATGGATCTAGAATCCATTCCTCCTAAAAAACATTTCGTGAACACCATTTCCCTGGGACCCCTAACTTATCAACGAGATGGCGAGGCTCCCTATTCTCTTCCCTTTATGTATCCTAACATTATCAATGATGATACACCTTCTATTAACTTCATTCAATGTTAGGACGATGAGGCTATTCTCACCTACCTTGGTGTATAAGATTCTTATATTCTTTGGTCGTTACCTTATGAGACATAAACCATGTTAAACGAATCGACCATTGAAATCAATATCCACACTCAAGACTACCCACACATTTTAAAGATAGGAAATACATGAACTTGGGTGGTTTACCCCTAATACCAAACAACAATGGAAAGATGGTCCTCTTCAATTATCCAAGGGATTTAAGAGGAAAGGGAAGCCATAGTTTCTGTGAAGTGATTAGATGATCAAGGGATGAATTGAATGGTGTAGAAATAAAATGCCTCAAGAAGGAAGTCAATGATATCCTTATACTTTTGCAAGACATCATTTTTACACTGATAGATACCTTTGACTTGATTGATGATGAGTTAAGAGTCCCCATAGATATCAAGGATTTGGACACCAAACAAGATAGAGGTTTCGAGACCTAATATGAGAGATTCATACTCGACCATGTTATTTATGCACTCAAAAGTAAGCTTGTTTGAGATGGGTATAGGAGTATCCCAAGGAGGAATGTTGATGATTCTAGTTCCTCCCTCTTGCTAACACTTAGAACCGTCAAAGAGAGGGGTAATCTTAAGCGAGATAAAATTCATGCTAGAAATTGAATATTGACTTATAAAGGAAGTGCTCATGAGGGATATGATTATCTGGAAGAGGGACATTGGCTAACTAGTCGGCAATAGTTTGGCCCTTAATCAAATTTTGAGAGATGAACTCTAGGTCAAACTCTGTCATGAGCATGAGCCATCGAGTGATACAATCATTATGATACAAATTGGATTGCATGGTTTTAAGGAGATGAAAGCTAGTGACAATAGAAGTATTATGATTGAGAAGATAATGTCAAATCTTGGAAGTAGGGAAGAAAAGAGCACAACATAGCTTTTCAAATTTAGTGTAATGAGTCTCATAATCATGAAAAGTGTGGCTAGTATAGTAGATGACCTACTTATGGCCTTACTCATTATAATGTGCTAACATAGCTCCTAGAGCATGATTAGAGGTGGAGACATAGATATATAAGGACTCCCCCTCTCGTGGAGATGTAAGCACTAATGGAGATAAGAGATATTGCTTAAGACTATCAAAGGCTCAACTTGATAATCACGATCCCAATTGAAATCAACATATTTACAAAGAAGATGGTGAAAAGGCTAGAAATGATCAAAAAACTATGAGATGAAGTGACAAATGGATTGAATACAACCTTAAAGACTATGAATCTTCTTTAAGTTAGAGGGAGGAGGCATCTCAAGGATGGCCTTAATCTTAGCAGGGTCAACTTCAATACCCCCCGATATAAACAATAAAGTTAAGGAATTTGTAATTAGCAATCCAATTACACACTTGGTTAGATTAAGGTGAAGAAATAAATGGATAATATTCCTAAAGAAGATCTATGAATAGTGAGATGATCGCGTCAATGTTTAGATTTACCCGGAGGTCATCAATGTAGTCCTTAATGGTTTTATGGATGAGATCATGAAAGATATAAGTCCCGGCTCCTTGATTAGTTGCTCTGAAATTTTTACGACTTAAGGGCATGATGCAATAGCAAAATTTTCTCCATGGAGTGATGAAAGACATATTATGTTGATCTTTTGGTTCGATAAGTATCTAATTATACCCAGAGAAACCATCCATAAGAGAAAACATATCATGGCATATAGTAAGGTCTACAAGTTGATTGAGGTTAGGAAGAGGGAAGTTGTCTTTAGGGTAAGTGAGGTTTAAATTTTGAAAGTCCATGTAGATATTACTATACACTTTTACAACATATATGATGTTATAAATGCATTAGAGATATTCAATGGGGATGATGAAGTTAGTTGAAATAAGGTATTGTAGCTCCTCTTTAATAAGGAGGGAAATTTGAGGGTGCATGTGGTAAAGATTCTCGCTTGATCAGATTAGTATTGGGAAAGGTGATGATATTGTGGACAACTATGGATGGATCAAGGCCTGACATGTCATAGTATGACCATGTGAATGCTTTACTTGTGGTGAGAAATGAACACAATGAAGGATTCAAGCTCTTGTGATCAAGGGATTGACCCACTTTGAGAATGTAAGGCTCCTAAGGAGTCTCGATGTTGATGTTGATGGTGGCTTCATTAATAAGAGTGGATGAGTTAGATGGTAAGGTATTATGAAGATAATAATCTTCTAACCCCATGTGGGAAATAATGATGTCATTTTTAGATCAATGGGGAATGTCGATGGTAGACAAAGCTTCATCCATAATTTCGAATACCGAAGAGGGAGGGACCTAGTTTTATTTTCACACTAATAAGTGACAGGTCCTAAGGTGATGGTGGAAACTAAAAAAAAAAATCCAAAAGTTATAGACATGTTTTCATCTTTATCCATAGCCTTGTAGGATGGATAGTATGGAGAAGCCATGTCTGTAAGCATCATAGATGGTGGAATGGGATTGACGGATTGTTCTCTATAACCTAGTCCAAATATTTCATGGGACTTATGTGATTGATCAATAAAAATTTCATGCATTCCTTTCTCATAACACCCCATTCCAAATCCTTTAATGGCACAACAATGATGATAGTTGTGCGTGAATGATTTCTTGTAAAGACAACCAAATCATTGATGTATAACTTGGTATGAGGTTTGATGTCGATGTGATATGAAGGGTGATCGACACCACCATAGATGAGAGTGGTATGAAGATGAGATGGACCAAAATGAATGATATACCTGAATTTCTGTTGATACATAGTTTCTTTTTTGGTCTAATAAGTCTATTTGACATGGGAAGAGCATTTGGCGTAAGGATGTGATACTCCCTAATGAGAGCTTATCCATTACTTTGTTGATAGAATCATCATTAGGAAGCTTAGATGCGGGAAAAGATGAGATAGTTGGTGGTTGAGATGAATAGTGGGTGGGGATGAGCATGTCATTAGGATGATAAGTCATGTTACATGCTTTAAATGGTGGGGTGTCCACGGGAGTGACAAGATCTTCCCCTCCTTCTCATATTCGATACATCATCGTGGATGGTTAAAGGGACACAACACATAACATGGATCCAATGTTGTCCTAATAAGACATTATACTAAAAATCCCCCTCTATGATATAGAATATTTCATGGAGTAATTTTTCTCCAACACAGATGGGAATAATGACCATGCCTAAGGCAGTGCAATAGTGTCATTGAAAGTGCGTAAGACCACTGGTGATTTGGTGATAATGGATTTAGGGATCTTGAGCTGGTCAAAAGAATGGGATGATATGATGTCAATGCTAGCCCTATTTTCAATTATAGATCGACGAATGAAGGTTTCAATATAGACGGTGATGAAGAGGGGAAGATCATGCTCATTCGATGTGATGTCCATAATGTTAGTGTCATCAAAATATATAGAAGTCGATCATTAAGTGAGCCAATAAGAGATGTGAAGGTTTGAGCCTTATCATTAGTGGTAGTAATATGTTTAAGATTTTCCATGAGGGCTTTCCTATGATCCAGAGAACTTTAGATAAGCTCATAGAGAAACATCTTAACCAAGATTGATGAAGTTTTTTTATACTCTATTCAAGAACAATAGGTGAGGCATAGCTAAGATGAAGACCTTAAGTTTTGATGATAAATATTGTTTAGTAGAATCTTTAGGAGGAATAACAATAACCACCTTGGACTTTGATTGGGTGGGTGGAGGATATTCACAAGAATAATGAGTGGTAACCCAAACAACATTAATGTATAGTGGAGGACGCTCCTCTAGAGGAGTGGAAGTGGGTGGAGGGATGGCGGCATAAGTCTTAAATGAGTGGGGTCACTTATACTTTTTTGGATGAGGGTGTGGATGAAAAATTCGATGATGGAATATTTTTTCCCTCCTCAAAGAGGTCATCTTGGTCAAAGAGATTATGGATGATGGTTTGAAGGGCCTTGCAATGTTCAATATCATGCCCTGGTGCATGATGGTATGCACAAACAAGATTAGAATCAAACCATAAACACCGTGATGCATTTGGGGAAAAGTTTTGATCAATGGTAAAGTGATTGTTGAAGCTTGGAGTAATTGGTAAAACATTGTCGTATAATACCCCAAGGGAATAGATGATGATGTGTCTATAGATGAAGGGGTAATGATGAAGGTGATTATTTATTGGTTTGAGGTGGTTTGATGGGAGCCTTTGATTTTGTCTTATATTTTGAGGAAGATGAATATGGTTGCATTTGAATTTGAGTCTTGGTTGATGATGTGGATGGCTTGGATTCAGGTTTTGGGAATAGAAGTGGTAGATGGTTTAGGAGGAGGATTCATATTAGAAGAAGGCATTTGTTGTGTTTTCTTACTAGTGGTAGAGGGTTTAGATGCAAGGGTGGCCCCAAGATAGAATAATATGTTCCTAAGGATGATGATGATGTAGTCTTAAAGTTATTAGTCTTAGGGGAAGGAAGCTCCAAATTTTTATGTGGATGTGTAAGATATTTTTGAATGGGGATGCCAAGGTTTTTAGTTTTCACTTGTGGAGATTTGTCCTTGGTGGAAGTAGTGGCATCTTTAGTTGGAGGATCCATGGTGACTGGTTTTGGTAGAAATTTTTGTAATATTGATGGTGGGAGGGGTTTTGCATGATGCGTTTAACAACGTCCAAAGGGGAGATTGATTGTGTGGTCTTAGGATGAATGGGTGTAGGTGTCATAGGTGTTGTTGATGTGATAGAAGTGTCACTTGTACTTGTATTGATTATGGGAGTAAGTGAAGGTGTAGTCATAGGTGTAATTTTAGATGTTGGTGTAGAGATGATTTATTTTGTAGATGGGGGTGAATATCATTTGTGGTTTTCTTGGGTGAGGGTGGTTACGTCATAAATTTCTTGAGGGGTGCCATAGTGATACTAGAAAATTGAGATGTAGATGTAATTATGTCGAGGATGTGGTTGATTTGGAAATGGGTGTAGCCATAGAAGTGGATGTTGGTGAAGAAAGGGGTTCAATGGATGAAGTTATAGATGGTGAAGATGACAAAGTGGGTATAATCAAGTCTAAATAAGTTGTGGTCATGGTTGATGTTGATGAAGGTGTGATAGTTAGAGAGGGATCTAAAATAGATGTAGGTGTCATAGATGATAGAGTTATGGATGTTGAAATTTGATCTATAGTGTTAATAATGTGTGTGTGTTAGGTGCTTGTGATGAATAAGGTTGAGTCTTATTATTGGGTGGATGGTTTGGGAAAGGTTTCTTGAAGACATCTAAGGGTTTATTGGGTGGTGCGTTAGGTTTTTCCACTTGAATTTCACCCAAGTATATGATTTTTTTGAACCAAATCTTTAAATGTGTGACACCTTTTGATGTTATGGCTGCGGACTTGGTGATACTTGCAATAGTACTTCACGGTACCATATTTTTTTAGGTCATGTTTTGCCGAATGATCTAATGGGTGGAATTCGAATGAGATTAACCACCATCAACTTGTCAAAAATTGAACTATATGACTCCCCAAGAGGGGTGTAATTGGGGTTGGTCTAGGAGCTCTTTTCGGAGGCTCCATGTGAGAAGTAGATGTGGATGATGATTTGACCACAATGGTATTAGCGGTAGTTTTGGATTTTTCATTATGTGTGGATGATTTTGTGAACTTTGTCTTAGGTTTTTTGGATCGAATTTTAAGATGACCTTGCTCAAGGGCATGAAGTTCAAGTTTGTGAGCCATAGTAAATGCCTCCTCAAAGGTTTGAAATGATTGGATTTGAAGGGTGGATGAAATATGCTTTGCACAAGACCATGAGAAGAGTTCAATGAGTTTGGTCTGTGGAAGGGGAAATGAAATTTGGTTGATGATGCTACGCCATTGTGCAAAAAATTCAACAATAGATTAGTTATCATGTTGTCATGGTATAAAGGTCGGTGATGGTAAATTTGCGTGCGCAATGTTTATTGAGAAGTGTTCTAGGAATATTTGCACGAGTTAAGTAAATGTGAAAAGAGAATGTTGTGGGATGATGTTACATCAACCTAGGTCCAGTATGGCTAGGGACATGGCAAATGTGCGTAACATGAGGCCTTGATCATAAGTAATGAGATAACACATATGTCTAAAACACAAATATGTTGTTGAGGATCCTCCTTACTATTGAATTTAGAAAATTTAGGCATTTCCCAATGAGGAGGATAAGGTTTGACTGAACAGATGGGTTGATGGGTTCATTGCAAATTTGATCATAAGAAAACATGGTTTTAGATCCCATAGTTGTAGATTCAAGATTAGCCATTCTACTCAATAGATCCTGTAGGGGATCATTGGATGGTTGAGATGTCATAATAGGAATTTGAGATGTGTGTGACATGGATGGATGGGGTTTTTGATATGTTTGATATTTTTGAGGGTGTGTTGGTGTTGATGGAGGTAGTTGATGAGGGGGAATATAATTAAAGGGTTGTGATTGTATGGGTTGAGTCACAACTTGGTGTTGGGAGATGGGAATGTGATATGATTGGTTAGATTGAGTAGGTTGTTGTGAGATTAGGACATATGATTGATTGGTTGTAGGATTAGTTGGGACATAAATGATAGGTGGTTGGGAATTTTGATTTGATTGGATGGGAATGTGATGGTGAGCTCCTTGAGGAGGTGGACCATGAGTTTGTATTGATTCGGATGGAAGGGGTTGTGAAATGACCACATTAGCATGAACATGTGATGTAGAAATGAGAGGAAATGTAGTATGATGTTGTTTTTCTGTAAGAGGAAGAAAAAAATTATTCTTGAGATGGTTGAATAGGAAGGGAGGTGATTGTGGTAGAAATTGAAGTGATGGGAATGGAAGAAGGGATGGTAGTGTTGACACAAGGTAGATTGGGTGGAATAGGAACCACCAATTGAGTAGTTTGATGATTAGTTGGATTGGAAGAAGATGGTTGATTAGGGTCAAATTCATGTTGGGATTTGGAAAGCTCACTCATGGATCTTGGAAAGAACACTCGTGAGTTGAGAGGTAAGCACTTGAGTGGACTTCGGATTAGAATGATAAGCATAAAGTTGTTGCAAAGGGGGTCCATCAATGGGAAGATTAGTGGTCTTACGATGAAGAAAATCATGGTGACTAGATTTGTATACGAAGCTCCTAAAATTCCACAGTATACACAAGGGTCGAGAGGAGGCCCAAGCATCAATAGAGGAAGGATATGGAAGAGTGTTTATCCTAGAAGGAATGGGATGATGATAGAGGAAAGTATTGGTTTTGTCATGGGGATTGGATTGAAACAACTACACCTCCTAAAGAGGAGGGATGGTGACAATGGGTTGGGTAACGTGGTTGAAATAACTAAAGGATTAGAAGTGAGAATGGAAAGCACGGAGGTTGGTTGGTAGTGGGGACTGAGACATTGTTTGACATGTTTTGTTCCATTTTCTTAAATTGAGATCTAGTGATAACTGGCATGAAACAAACAAAGCTAAAACTATGCTGATTTTTACTTAAAACAAGAAAGTCACACAAGTTTTTTTATCTTGATTAACTTAAGATGTGAAAAATAGGTTGATGGGGTACCTAGGAAATGGAAATCTATGGATGGTTTTGGGTATTTTTGGTTGTGGATTCCTTGATATACCCGAAGGTACATGAGGCCCGAATCTGTGCAAGATTTATAACAAGGCCATAACACTGCTGTCAAAAATTTCCTATTAGGTGATGAAATCCCAATCAGTTCCACCTAGTAGGGAATGTCTAGATGTGTAAGTTAATTTGTGAGTTTGGTTGTGTGTGATGAAGTGAAATGCAATGTGTTAAACCCCTAGTTAAAATATATTTTCAAACAAGGATGCAAGGGTTTGTTTTAGATCCAAAACCAAGTGTGTAATTCGATGAGAACAAGCAAGAAAGAAAGGGAAAGTATGATGCAAAAGGAGAAACTAAGAAAAAGAGGAATACCTAGAGTATGCTTTTCCTTTTTATCTGATCTTAAAATTAGTGTAAAAGAAAAAGAAAATCCAAGAAATCCGCAATGAAACTCAATCAAACAAGAAAACACAATGCAATGTATACTCCTTCCTTACAAGGTTAGTGGAAATGAAAGGAAATGAAAAATAAATTAAAAAACTCACCTAAAAAGGGTGGTCCCACTAGGCATGCCATAATGTTGACCAAGATTTCTTCTTTCCTACTCAAATTAATGACTAGTAATGAAAGAAACTAGAAACTCAAAACATGGAGGGTTTATGGTACCTCAAAGTGATAATATGGACGGTGCAAATCATGAAAAATTATTGCTTCTAGTTCAATGATCTGCACAACAAATAACACTAGAATAAAAAATAGACTAGAAAATAGGATGGAGGGCTTACTAACTATGTCGTTTCGAAGAATTGTGAACTTGTTTGGATGGATTTCAACCCTCTTGTATATGATATGAAATATAAAACCTGTGATGGATCTAATAAAAGTGTATAATATCTAAAACAGAACTATGAAAATAGATCTCGAGTTGATAGTGAAGAAATATGATGCAAATATAACAAAATGAGGCAAACCTGACAGAGGTCGATGGTGACCCAAGGACATAGTGGGCTAGTCAATAGTGACTGGAGCTAGATGATGTAGACCTATGACAAAAATATATCTATAATATCATGTGGATGAATTTGAATTGAACACTATCTCGTAAATAAATCGAGATGAACACATGCACTTGCAGAATGTACTAAACCTATAAATAGGTGAAAGGATACAAGAAAATTATGGAAAATGAGGGCAAATGGTGAAGTGATAGGGCTGGTCAACAACAACCAAGATCAATCGATGGCGACTAGGTGCCGAGAAAATAGATCAAAATGACATAGTGGAAGAATGACAAGATTTGGACAACGAGAGGCAGAGACAAAATTTGGGAACAGAGACTGTTGAAGATCTAACCGACGAAACAAGCTTGAATGGGGTTGGGTCAATGGTTCTTGAATAGAAACAATGACAACTTGAATCGATAAGGTATGAATGAGAATGGAATGACCAAAAATAATATCTACGACATGAACTAAAGGATGAAATGGGATGATGAGAGGTCCTGAAGCTACTTGAACCTACATAAGATGTTAGGGATAAAAATGCAACAATATGATAATGGAAGCACATGAAAATGAAAAAGCAAGAGAGGTCTCCCTAGATCACCAAAGTAGATGCACAATATTTCCAAGAATACTGTAAGATGTGTAAGATAGTTATAAGAGTACTCAAAATGGAAACAAGATTGCAAGATAGCCCGAAAATCTCAATGTTACATCCTTTTGAAAGGAGGGGGCAAGAGCGTATTTATAGGGCCGACGGTGACCTAGGTGGGTCACTGCGATTGCGAGGAGCCATCCATTAGAGTTGTGGGATGATTATGTACTTGAGGAAAATAAGCCCAAATGAAGTTAGATTATGGTTTATATGGATAGAGATGAGCTAGGGTTGCATAGCTAAGAGAAATGGGAAGGTGGGAGGTTAGAAAGGGTACATAATTTCCCTTGATAGGTAAATTTATTAAATCAAGGCCTAGAAATTGCAAATTAGAATCTTAGGGATGAGAAATAGGAGATTTAGGGATGAGAGATGAATTAGGTGGAGATTAAAATTAATTAATGATGATTAAGGGTGATTAGAAGAATTTAGGAAAATGAAAATATAATGAGATGAGGATCTAATTAAACTATGGATAATGCATGATTAAAGGTGGGAAAATAAGAATTAATGGGATAAATTGATTTTAAGAGGGGAAATGAAATTTTGAATGGGTGACCAAGGTGAATGAGAGCGAATGTGGGGTGAAGGGGAGGAACGATACCAAAAATTGGTGTCTATAGTTAAATTGTGATATCATCTATGGTGTAGCAAGTTTGGATTGTTTTGTTGTTGTGAGATAACAACACCCCGGGATTTATTTGTTTCAAATACCTACTTCTTTCGAACATGGGATGATCTCACAAGTGTGGGACTTGAAAATTGAGATCAAACTCCAAAGAAGGTTGGTTCCTCTACCTAATCTTAATTCTAAATTACTCATATTTTTGGAAATAAAAATATCTAATCCTATTCTAAAAATATAAGGAACTAGAGGAATAGAGAGATGCATGTAGACACTAAAATTAGGTCACACTCCCCCTTCGTCCTTTGACATATAAGCACCCCCTTTTATTACATCTACCTAGCCATGGCCCCCTTCACCTCACTAGTATTAATTTAATTAATTTAATTTAATTAACTCATTATCCTCACTATATTTATTATTTAAATATCTTATTTAAATAATACCTACACATATAGTTCACTTAGACACCTCACCAAGCTAACTCAACTTAAGACCTATTCTTAGCAAGTTACCATAACTAACTAAGACTTACCCAAACCCTAAAAATCAATGCCTACACTCCCTCTAACCACATTCCCGCATGATCACGAAGCTCTCAATCTAATCCATGGGATAATGACACAAGATCCGAGGAAATTAGGAGGATCTCCCTAAGTTTGGTAAACCTAGAAAATCCCACCTTGACCGACATCGGTTTCCCCTAACCGTCACCGGTTAAGCCGGACCGCCATCGGTTACCCCTTTTAACCCAAAACAACCTTATTTCTCAAGGTTGGAACTTGGAAGGAAAAGGTTGGAAAACATTGCAAGAAAGTGGACAAGCAAGAACGACATCTCAAAGAGATAACACATCTTCAGAGAGCCAATTCCAGCAAGAACTAACATCCAAGGAAGGAGATTGAGCATCTTCTCCTACACAGCCATCCCAACCACCTTCTGAACTATCCAAGTAAAAGAGGAGTGTGCATGCAGCCCATGCAGAATATTTTCTTCAGTTGGTGATCACTTGCAGCCTTCAAACCCACCATCGGCACCTCCATCCATCACACAAGCCTTCAAGAACAAAATCCAAGTAAGTACAATATCATACTTTCCTAGTTATTTCATTTCATCATCATTTTATCACCCATTATTTATCTTGCTCCTTATTGACCATCTCCAACATTTTGTACCTCCATAGACCCATTAAAACCTCATAAAAACCTATCCCAATCACCTAATACCTCCTCCCAACTAACTAAATCCTTTGTGCAATCACAAAGGAGACCAAAACCCCATTCTGTGACGTTTCCAGATCTCACAATAACCGGCACTGGTTATACCTAACCGCGGTCGGTCACCCCTGACCGACGTCGGTCTCTATGTTTCCTACACAACCTTAAACAGAGACCTATCCATCAATTTTACCTCACCCTCACTCACTTGTGACCTACCCAAGACCTTTATCAGACCTGCAGAACCCAGAACTAACCATTTGACCTATGGATTCTATTCTAGCTTAGCCTGTTAGATTAGATATGTTTTCTTATTGTGTTTTAAGTGAGATACCTAAATCATTTTAAAATAAAAATAGGATTTACCTTATTTTCAGCATTAATTTGTTTAAAATAGTGGACTGACAGCCATCTAGGAAGTACCATACTTCCTGGATCTAGCTCACGCTAGGCAGTTCACTGCCCATATTGTTTAATTCTTTCTAGTGGTCTTACTTTCATTATAGGTAGTTCCTCATAGCCAAAAGGAACCTCTCACAGTCAATTGTGGATTCAAAAGTCATACGCACACAACAACCCATCAACCAACATTTGAAGAGGTATTCCTCCTATACCTATTACCCTATCTATTTCATCAATGATTCAAAGAAACTATCTAAGAAAAAGGTGAAACAATGCATGTAATGGTAAATCCTAAGCTAAAGGGAGGTGATAACACCAAGAATAGGGCAAGGAATCTCTAATGAAGGAAAAGGGTGAAGGAAAATGGGCAAGGGAGAGGTCGAGACAAGTGACACAAAACAAAAACTACATTTACCATCTATTTTCCATAAAACACAACCAAATGAACTTGCAAAGGAGAAATGCATGCACAACATACAAGAACAAGAATGGAGAGACAATAAAATGCAACAGAATATATGTGAGGTTTTATAAATACCATAAAATGAATATTTTATCACTTTCAAAGTATGCACAGACTATTACATGTGAAGAAGAAGGCACAAGAATACATTTCCAAGCTCAAATGGATGTCTACAACTCACATCTACTCGAAATTTTTGACATAAATCCTTTACATTTTATAACATCCTCCTTTTCACATGAGATATTTTTACGTTATATAGCAAAATGGGAGAAAAAGAGGAGTGAGAAGAGAGGGAACTATGATTTCCACCTTCAACCACCTATAAGATGCATTGAATGCTTGAAAATAGGCATGGGTACCTTGTCAAGGCCATTCCCCCATGGTACTTTGCTTTCTGAAAATCCAAGACACCACACCTTATCAAACCTGGTGGTTGAGTTGAATAAAGCTATTCCTATAATGATGTTATTGTATTTACACTTTTTCACCCACCTAACCTTATTAAAATTAATAAATTCAATTTTTTTGGTTTCGTACATGCAGAGACCTTTCCAAAAATTCCATTTTTTAGTGAAAATCAGAGCTATAGGGTGAAATTTATGGAAATTTGAAGTTCATGGTGCCATACGTCAACAAATTTGAGTGGTTGAGCTATTAAATTGAGCCTCTGCATCGCTTTGTGACCATGTAAAAGACCTTCGAAACCCGACATGATGATGGTGGAAGTTGGCCTTGAAATGCAACTACAAACTCCTCAAACAATCCCAAAGTGGAATTCGGGACTTGCATTGCAACCTCGACTCCCAAAATGGTCCTGGGCAAAAGTTGATACTTGCTTCACAAGTTGAAAATCTAGAAATGATTATTTCGAAGTCAACCACATTTTTGCACTTGTTAGGTTTTGGGTTGCAATTTGTATGCAAAATGCAACGTGAAACCCAAAACCCAAAATGGTCTAGGATTCTTTGTATTTTGGATTTCAGGACTTGACTTGCAATTTTCATGCAAGCTGCAAATTAGGTTCAAACAAAAAATGCAATTGTGTGGTCAGAAGTCAGGTTTCGGGACTCAACTTGTAAATTTCAAGTCAGGTTCCGAAACCTGAAATGCACTTGGAGGTTGGATTTCAAGGATCATATTTCATGTTGTAATTTACATGTAATTTGAAATTTGAAACCTGAAATCTGAAATACACTAAATCCTTTGTATTTTAGGTTTCGGGGTTTGAGGAAAAATTTGCATGTAAATTACATTTTGATCCCCGAACTTGAAATCTGAAATATAAGGGAAATTTTGACACTTAGGAATTTTTCAAGATTTTTTGAATGAATTTTGGGGTGGAGAATAAGGAACATGGAACATGTGGAGGTGCATGAAGAACCTAGAAACCCGACACACTTAAAAATGAATTCCTTAGCCCATAATCAATTGTAAATTTTCCCAAGTCCGAAATGAAGATACGTGTTGTCGAGAAATTTCATGAGGGGTAATTTTATACAACATGTTGTTGTTGGAATTTGTGTCATCAACATTCACATGAAATAAAATCTACATTTATTCTATTCTCCTTTTCCTATGTTTCTTCTATCTCTCTCTTATGCACTTTGTAATCATAGTGATCTAGAAATAGCTTTATATCTTTAATAAATGAATCTAAGGACTTTGTGTCTAGGTTTGTTCTTCTCACTAGATAGCTTCATTATTTATTTCCTTTATATTGAATTTTGAACTACTTTGGTTATTGGGTGTGAACTCTACAATTGGTCTACTCACAACAATAACCTTTTGTTCCTAGTTTCTCTCCTTCACCCCTCATCATTGTGATTTCCTCCCTTATACCCCGTACAAGCACTTTTCCACAAGTTTAGTGGAGTTTCCTTGTGTGATACCCGACCTATTTGGCCAACCCACAACATTTAGGTAGGATTATATTATTTATCATTCAATAATGTGAGTTGCACCATTCAATGCAGAGGGACATATCCTCGAGACCATCGGTATAGACACTTAATTTTTCATATCAAAAAAATTGTCACCAATAATACCCTACAAATTCAAGAATAAAACATACCTCATTGCTTCCTTTAACTCGATGAATATCATAATGAGGCCTAGTGAAGACACCCCAAGCTTCTTAGTGCACTAAAAAAATATAAACTTGGGAGATTCCTTCTCATTCAACTTGTAGTCAGTCCTTAAGATTATTTTTGACTTCTTGGTTAGATTTTCAGTTAGATGGCAACATCCTTCTTGTCTTTTTCCGAATAGCGAGTCAAACTTATATGTTCCTCTTCAACCTATGGCTTGTTCACAATCATTGCAAACATCCCTTTTTTGACTTGATGACTAATTAGGATTAGGAATTTCTAAATTTATCTCTTCCTTCTTAACCTCATTAATAGATTTGGACACAATTATTACAAATACTTCACCTTTTTTCATAAATGGATCTTAACTATGTAACATTGGTTTTCGTTTTTCTTTCTTCTTGTTTTTATGACTGATTTTGGCTCTTCTTTCTTGTCCTCATGTTTAGGATCATCCTTCTTGAATGTATTAAGCTCATCTTTGGGATTAATATTCTTGTACTCTTTTATCTTTCCTTCTAGGAGCTTGAAACTAACTATTGTAATTTTTAGATTCATTTTGATTTAAAAATATTATAATGTGACCTGGTTTATAACAATTATAAAATAAAACACCATTCTTTCCTCTTGAATGATATGAGTTGAGTTTCCTTCTACAATCTATAACCTTATGACCATATTCATTACATGCATAATATTAGTCATTAAAGGAGCTTTCATAATTCCATGAAAACTTGTTCCTTGAGAACCTTCTTTCACATTCTCTTGCCCTATGACCAAATTTATTACAAGCATAATAATACCCATTGAAAGAGTAACCATACCTCATTACATTTTGTTGTCTAACATGGTTAGACCTTTTTGAATTTGTCTTTTTGGTTAGACTGACATCCTATTTTTTCCTCTTCATGTCTTCATAGGTACTTGGACCTGATTTTTTATCTGCATAGTTCTTCATGTGGTCTCCTTTGAAACCTAGACCTATTTTTATCACTATCTGACCTTTGATTGTTCAACATATCATCTATATTCTCAAAGATCTTCTCCATCCCCTCATAGGTCTTTAACTTGCTATATGTTTTCTCCAAATCCATCTTCAAGGACCTCATCTCATATTCATACTTGATGCAATCTTATTCTTTTGCATTTAAGGCTTTTACTTTAGTCTTGAGTTTGCTACATTTTTATTCTTTTCCTTTTAGAGCTTGTGTTACTAACCAAACCTAAGATTCCAATTCTTTTATGGCATGATCATGCTTTAAATTCATACAACTGATCTATTTTTCCAATCCCTTGGCAAAGGAATCCAAAATTTCATTCTTCTTTCTTAGACACATCAATGTTGTTTCAACATCAAATGATTTTCCTATTGTTGTGCTTCAAGGATCTCCTCCAAGTTGTTAGACTTGCTTCAAAAGGACCTATCTCTGATACTAATTATTAGAAGCACAAATTACTATGGGGTGAATTTTTCCTTTAAAAATGTTTACTCGACTTGCATACATTATCCAAAGCATCCATTAAACATTTATTAATAAATCTGAGCTTATTAATTATCTTATCGAACTATCAAGAAAAATATCAACCATCCAATAAGCATGTGATTTAACAAAAATAAAGATATGTTAAATCCTGATTGTAGAGTCACGTATGATAAATAAATGCTAAAGTACAAACTAAACACAAGCAATAAGCTAGATAAATACAAAACCCTAATTACAAGAGAAAGAAAGAATGACTTAGCTTTTTGTGTTATCCTTAGAACTGATATGGACTGAAAAAATAATGAATAGAAAGGTGATATTGTCACAACCGAGCATAGTAAATTTTGGAACTATTGGATAAGCCTAGTCTAGGGCATCTAGACTAGGTCGGCACTAGAGTCTTATTCTAGGTGTTTGTGGACTGTGAAAGTGGTTAGAATCTGATTTTTATAGTGTCGTTGGTAGTCAATTTTGGTCACCCGTATGTCAAAATATGATTGATGAATACGCTTATAACTTGTAAACAGAAATGATGTTAACCTCAGTAAAACCCTTAAACTAAATTAAATACCAAAAATGAAAGATGAAATATGGGGATTTAGACTGACCCCAATGGTCACCTGACTGAGTGAACTTATGACCAAGTGTTGCACTAAATCTTAGACTCCATGTAGTTTTTGTTAGTGTGTGATAGAATCGTTCCCTAGGAATCCCTTGTGTAAGTGCACATGATAGCAGGTGATAACTAGATGTACCAATGTAAATAGATGTGTGGATGGTAAAATGAACCTCCCCTTCCTATGAAGTGTATGTAGAAAATGTTGTCTCTTATCCCTTGAATGAGTACTAGATAAATTTCTTTGATGCTCTTAGATTCCTTTGGATACAACCTTACGTGATAATAATAGATTCTTAGAGCTTGGTCCTTTATTTTGGTCACATATCTTTATATTTATATGATTCCCTTGGTGGAATTTTGTAATTGACAACAAGAAGGCCAACCCATAAGAATATAATATGCCCAAAAGAAGTGAGTAAGATAGAAAGAGGTCAGCGGTGACCAGAGGGGATGGGGGCACCTGGCCACTGACGTCCTAACTGGGAAGTGGGGTACAGATTCATAAAAAATAAATAAGTGAAATAATGAATAAGTTGTGGGTGTAAAAGTATAGAAAGTAGATAAGAAACGATGCAAAGAGGCCAAAGATAGTTGTCAATTATTAGTTTTCTCACTTAGGAATCATATGAATGCAAGTATGCTTTTAGTTCCTAGAAATTTACCCAAGTGTGTGATTTTGTGTCTACATCATGAAACAAGAGAGAACACAAGAACACCATATTTAAGTGGGAAACCCTCAAGGGGAATAAAACCCACTAAACCTCTACATATATTACTCAATACAAAGGACTCTCATGAATATTACACATCACAAGATATTTATTTAGTGAGGCACCCCCACAAGGAGCACCAACCCCTAGTTTAGTAGGTCACCAACCCTATAAGGAGCACCAACCCCTAGTTTAGTAGAGTACCAACTATACAAGGAGGATACAACCCCCAAGATGACCAATCACCAACTCAACCACCTGAAAATGAATACTACTTAAGTACTTATTGCTCGAAAATTGATTATGATCACTTTTTTAGCTCCCTTCACTCAAAACCCTCTCAAACATCTCTCTCTTCTTCTTCTCTCATACATGCATCATATAATGTTGATTAGGTCAAGTGACCTTTAAACCTTTCTCCTTTTACTATCTCAAATCCTCATGCATATTCTTAGCTCTACTCTATATCCCTTACAACTCTCTCCCAACTCTTTGTTCTTGCTCACATCTTCATCCCACAAGCCAATCTCAAATGAGAAAATACATCTTCACCTTTATACATGACTTGTCCCAAACCAAGTTCTAGGTCAACATAGACCATATAAACATGCAAGGTCACTCATATACAACATAAAAAAACCATTTACAAACATTAAATAATTACTTAATAGGACCATGTAGGTAAACATAAGCCTTATTAACTTAAAAATACTCAACTAGGCATAAAACACAAGCTATCACTCCAATGATCACAAATTTGAATTCAATAGCATAAGGAAAAACCATCATGATTCCAAAATTTTAGGAAATCTCATAAACATCCTCTCAACATCATCTACATAAATAATAATCTCTGTAACCTTCATCTTTATCAAACATCACTCCATTTGGCAAGAAACACCCATTAGGTCTCAAACACCAAAATATCACTTTCAACAATGAACTGGTTCACATATAAAATCACCTCTTCATGACTCCTGTAGAAAATCAATGGAAACTTCTTGATGCATTCTAGATCATACAACTCATTTCAATCATTATTTCAAGGCATAAGGCCCCAAAAACGTCCATATATGAAACTTCTCAAACTCCGTTATAAGGACGTGAGAACCAGCCTTGAGAAAATCAAACTATAACACCTTAGACTCCACTTCTAACCACTTCTATCACTTGGAAAACTTCACTAGAAACCTAATACACCTCCTCAAGTACCCATAACCATATGTAAAATGAATAGTATTGCACTATCATACCTGTTCCTATCACCATTTTTGACAAGTCTAATAGGGTTGGTTAGGCCATTAGGGCTTAAGCCAAAATATACCACTTCGATCAAGAAATGAGCTCTAAAACATCATATGGGACAAATACAATCTATCCAAGTCCATCCATCACTACTATAACATGAAAACCATCAAAAACTCCTTCAGAGCTCCATGACTATTTTTGACCTCATTAGGCCATCAATGGTAGGAAATGTTGGAAGAATTATTTCTCCAATTTATTGCATATAAATTATCCAAATATTTTAATGGACACTAAGCACACATCCCAAGCTTGTTGGATCAATTTTTTTCACTTCATGAAACCTACAACTCATACTTGTACCTACAAATATCCACAAAATAAGGGTTTTATTGTAGCTTCTCAATACACCTGAAACCTAAAAATGCAACCAAAATGAAATCTACAGAGTCCTCTACATCCATGAACAATCACATTATCCTTCCCAAGTCATTTCATGGCAATACTCTTCATATTTTATCCATATCTACAAGACTCAAGTTTTTGGAGGGTTTATATCTCGCTTAGCTTCTTAGAAAATGTTCATAAAAATATGATGACCAAATGAACCCATTCTAATTGGAAACATTTCTTAGGATACCTATTAAAATTTCCTCAAAATTTGAGACTCCCATGAAAAAAAAACACATGTGTGGGTGAACATTCAAAATTTACCTTCGATCTAGAAATGGAAGCTTTGAGAGCTTAGTAGAGCTCAAAACAACTTTTTACGCCTTTTATTCAACCTCGTGACCTGAAAATTTACATATACCCATGTATTTGCCTTATTCATTCTTTATAATGCTCATTTATGTCTGATCACATCTGAAACTCACCATGCATGATGGTTTTCCCATACATTCATGTCTTGTCTTATTTTGTTTTCTTCTAAAGGACCCCGAACATGCACTATACACTTGAATTGTGGTCTTGTACACTTTCCAAAAATTCTTTGCAACCTCAAAATAAACATCACATGATCATATAGGTTTGATCTTCTCCATATCTCATGTTACCATACTATCTCGCTTACACTAGGTCTAGGATTAGGCCTAGAATGACTAATATCAACACATGCTTCAAGTATTCTCGCATGTTCACATTCTTGCATACACTCATACACCTATGACACAGCTCCTTGAAACTACTACAAATCATCACATCCTTTGACCAACCTTAGACCATCTATGGAGCCCACTTACTACACCACACAAGTTGAGTGATGCAAGATACTACACCAATGCAACACACCATAACACCAAGACACTTCACTACTAATCAACCGTCACTCTTCTTGATGAATGACACCTCATACTAAATAATATTCCACCTAGACACTCTTTTCCATCAATTAAACTTGACATTAATAACAAGAACCATTTGGCACATCGTCCAACCGGTACTTCAAGTGATGCTCTTACACTCTCTCTTTCCAACTCCATTAAAATATATATTTCTAATTTTGAGTTTTTTATAAAATTTAGTGTTATTCCTAGAACATATAGATTACTTGACATTTTATCTTATTATAAACAATCAAATTTTGTAATTCTACTCTTTGACACTACTAGTATTGGCATTTCTCTCTTGTTCAAACAAGTGCACTTTACTCATTCTCATCAGTGTACACCTATAGATCTCTTGTCTAGCTTGTTTGATCATACACACTCATCTATCAATAGTTTTTGAGAATTAAATGCATTAAATCCATTAATAAATTTTTTTGGTTCACTTTCAAACTTCACACTTAAGATTGTCTCTCTGTGGTAAAAAATGTATAATAGGGGAAAGAACTTCCATACATTCTTGAGCATAGTGTATGGTTTTTCCTTGCTCACTTTCATCCTAAAATTTTAGTTTCACGTTATTCATTAGGTCATTTAATCCTTCTCA
The DNA here is from genome assembly GCA_018340775.1 of Taxus wallichiana var. yunnanensis. Lineage (NCBI taxonomy): Eukaryota > Viridiplantae > Streptophyta > Pinopsida > Cupressales > Taxaceae > Taxus > Taxus wallichiana. The sequence continues at coordinate 627,661,893 of CM031242.1, forward strand.
ATTGGCCTTTGTAACTTAAATCACCTTTAAAATCATAAATAAGAAAGTGAAACTCACCTGATTTATGACCTAACACTCTTATGGACTCCTATTGAAAAATATAGAATAAAAGGTACCCAAATAACTATACAATTTGTAAATACCTCTACACATTCATTATGGAAACACTATCTACAAGTTTGAAGCTTCCCACTAGGTCTAGGGGACTTCTTCCCACATTTGTAAGTACTCAAAGTAACTCACTCAAGTATATTTGCAAGAGATAAACTCAAGTCAAGCTTTTTCAAATAACGGATTTTAGATTTGATTACAATACAACTAGATATCACATGCTAGGTGAAGCAATGTGTGCGGTTTGAGGTCTCTTCGAATACTACTAATGTTAATGGTGCATGGGGGCTCCCATAACCCAACCAATGTTTTTTTTTCAATACCTCATCTATGGTTATGGTTTGAGATGATGATCATTCAATTCAGAGATCCTCACTACATGTGCGACAACTAGGGTTTGATAAAAACTCATATTTTTAGGCCACCAAAGAGTATAGTAAGTTACATAGTCTAATTCCAAGGGGTTTCAAGACCATTCAAAAGGTCAAAACCATATATTATAAACTGATGTATTGTAATATACAACATCAAGGTAGTTTTCGTGTTCTAAAATCGAGTTAAAGCATTGTGAAGGTCAAAACAACTTGTTCATCCATTTTGCACATCCAAATATCCTCTTTTTCAACCTAAAAACCAAGTCACTCTTTCCATATTGTTTTTTATTTCAATTACATGGTTATGTTAATCCACGTATGTTAATTCTTTGTATCCGATATGAGTTACAAATCTTATTTAATGTTTATATTGTATTATCTTTGTTAGATCAACAATCAACTCTTATGTATCATACACCTAATTAAATTGAACAAGAAATTTAATTAATGGTTAAACATTTTTGTGAATCCATTTGATTGAATCCTTCACCTAATATAAGATCTTTCCAACTTTCTATAGGTTAGTCATGTTGATTTCAAAACCCTAGAGCTTCCTTAGGGTGCATGTGTGGTTGGTTTATGTGCATTTATTATTTGTGTGTGATTATGGATTATTTTTCGTGCCTTGTGGAATCATGGTGGTTACTATCCCTCTAATCAGTCCATACCACCTATGAGGATGCAAGGAATGTTACTCCATTTTCATACTCTCCTAGATGAAATAGTATTTAATTTTGATATAGATCTAGATTCTCTTATATTTTAAATACCATCCTCACCACTTTGGCCCTACCCCTAGTACAGTGTTTTCTTAGCCCACTTTACTATGGAGGAAAGTACTGAGTGTATACCCTCTCTTCCTAATCATAACCAAGATGTTGATCCTAGATTTATAAGTCATGTAGATGGCTAGAGTAGTGATCATGAACAAGCACAATTTTATCCATCAGTAGATGATGATGCTTTAGATTCCAGTGACAATGAAAGTGTCTCTAGCTTACATACGAATGATATTCCTTCCATTTATACATTGATTGATGATGGTATTTATACTTCCACTAATGATCTAGAATAAATTCATAGTGATAGCCATTATGATGACATACATAATGCAAATTAATTAAGTGAACATGTGTTTCTCCTACTCCTTTAAAATGTAAAAATGGTGAGATTGATTGTAATATGTCTACCTATCTTACACATGATTCTTATTGTATTTTATATGAATTCCAAAAGAATGATATTTCTTGTAATAATGTTTATTCTTCTCTTCCTATTGTACATGTTATGCCTCATACACATTATGTTTCTATTATAACAAAAAAGTAACACCCTGGGATTTTCCCATTACAGACCCCTACTTTTTACTAACATGGGATGATCCCACAAGTGTGGTACTTGTAAAGTGAGATCAACCTCTGGAGAAGGTTGGTTCCTCTACCTAAATCCTAATTCTAAGCTACTCTTAAGGAAGGAAATGTAACTACCTAACCTTACACTAAACTTCTAAGGGACCAGGAGAGAGAGAGAGGTGCATGAAAATAGGAAATACTACACTAACAGAGGTGATAACACCAAGAAAAGAATGGAGAGATACTCTCAAATGAGGGATAGTGGAAGCAAAATTATGAAGGAGAGGGTTGTTATCCAAAATTCACCCCTCAAGGTAATTTTGATAACATGTACCAAATTCTTCAGTCCCAAGTAAGTAGAACTAATTCAAGGCCCAAAATCATATTTTGGGGTCCCTTTGGTATCTCTCTAACTTCCCCATCCAAGGAAAAATCCAACAAGTTAGCAAAAATTTGAAAAAATCCAAAAATGAAGTCGCGGGCTTGTTTTAATGCATTACGGGTCTAAAGGTTACAGTCATACCAAGGTTCATCATACCAAGTTTGGGGCTGAAATACAAAGGAATCAGCTAAATCAGACATTTTTGTCCCGGTGGTTTGTGGGATAGTTGGGATGTAGGGACGCCAGCAGGCCGCGCAAGCCGAAAGGCCGAATTGGCCGCAGCAAAGAAAATCGACAAAAGTGGAAGTTTTTGTTCCACGCGATGGGAAAAGCTGGGACAAAAGTATGCACGGACACGAATCGCCAATTTTCCACAAGTCATTCTATCACGAATGGTGCCGATATTTTTTCTCGAGACAATCGGGACAAAAGCATGCGTGGGATGTGCAAATTCAAATCACCGCACAAGGAGCCAAGCTAAGTGGATGTGGCGAATGCGGAAGTCAACGACCCTCTCGGCCTATTCAATGGCGGCGATGCATAGGGACAAAGAAGCCTGAATCAGCCGATGTGGAAAAATGTGTTCGGGACAACTGGGACACGTGGACCCGATTTTGCCACAATACCTGCATTTCAAAGGAAAAGTCAATGTTTGACTCCAGAACTTCAAACGGCCATATCTTTTGACTCTGAGCTCCGATTTTCATAAAATTGGATTTTTTGGAACAAGCACAAAAACATATTTTGATGAGGTTAGATATATTTAAATATAAGAAACATATTCAGCTCCAGTCAGTTAATGCTCATTCCTGTCAAATGATAGAAAACGCCCCAGACCTAAAAGGGCTGCTCACACTTAGAAGGCCATAAATTTTGCATTTCTTAACAAAATCGCATGAAATTGGTACCATTCGAATCATGGCTCTGAGAAAAATGTACATCAATTAATAAATTTATGATTTGATGATAAATCTATGGATATTTTTCATAAAACGTGGTCAGGTTAATGACAGTGTTTTATTTGGTAGTTGGGAGTGCAATTAAGAGGCATGCTCATCATTCTTTCTCTATTACATCACCTGGGATAGAATGGGGAGCCTTTTTCTAGTAACATACAATCATTTTACTCCATTTAATACATCTTACAAGTGGTTGAAGGATAGATTTCAGGATTTCCATTTTCCCCTTCTCTCTCTCTTCTCATTTTTCTATGAATTGGAGTGTTAAGCTCATTATAAAGAAGAGTTTTAGTTATAGAAAAGCTCTGTTAAAATTGATTTGTGAAGCCAATGTGCTGCAAGTCCTTGTAGTGGACTCCTTGCATGGTGATCCAGGCCCTTATCTTGTAATAGATTGAATTGTGCATATCATGAAGCAATAAAATACAAGTTTGTGGATGCATCTTCCCCTACTATGTTTGTTTGCACTCTTCTTGCCCTTTCAACCTTCATTACAAGAATATTGTGTCTATTTTTATGCTCTTGCAGGATCCATTATCATTGTGTATGTTTGAGATGTTGTTGTGAATGCATTTTTCTAGATTGTGGAGAATTGTCATCACCCCTTCTAGTGTGCACTTTGCTTCTGTATCTCACGCATTGGAAGACTACTCTCCCACCCCCTCTTTTCTAGGTGTATCACCACTGTAGTGTAGGCTTTCATGTTTTATGCATTCTCTCTCCTTGGTCCCTTGGAAAGTTAGATTAGGACAGTTAGTTTTACCTGCATTAGAGTAGATTGTGGCAGGTAGTTTAGGAGCAAGAACTAACTTTCTCTGGAGGTCTATCTCAAGTAGCAAGTCCCACAACTTGGAGATAGTACCCATGTTATCCAATCACACCATGAGCTCAAGTATATACACTTGTGTAAACATAAGGGTGTTGTGATTTGGTGATAACAAGGGTAGACATAAGTACCATAGTCCAAAACACCCTTAAAACGATCATTTCCATGAAACAAAACATATTCGAGCCTGCGCAAGAGAACAAAAGATGCACAAAATACCTGTAAATGTAATGAAAGGCAAGAGATTGCAATAGAACACAAGCTAGGATAGATTAATAGCCACAAAACAAGTATTTTATTGCTTTATAAGGATGCACAATACATTACAATGAAGGTGAAAGGAAATATTCACCATGTAGATGCTCAAATATGAGGTCTGTAACCAATAAACACATGTGTAGCACTTGAAAGAGAGTACACAAGCATTACAAGAATGTCCAAACCTTAAAAATGAGTCTCTTTTTACAATATATAGAAATGGGAGAGAGAAAATGAGGGGAAAATAGAGGGAAAATTGAATTCAATCCTTCACCCACCAACAACATGCATTAATTCTCTAAAAATAATCATAGCCACCCTATAAAACCCACTCCCCATGTATGGTTGTTACTTGCTTTAGGAAGCCAAGGCACCACATCTCCCCATATCTGGTTGTTGAGCTACCTAGGGCTACATCCTTTAATGATGAGGATATTTTCTTCCTTTTCTCCCACATACCATCACCTAAACCTATATTTTTAGTCGACATGATGTAGAACATGGAGATAACTTTCTTTGATATAAATTTTATTAAATTTAGAGCATCTGGAAGTGAGATATGGCCAATCAGGTCCAAGGGGTGCCATGAGGAACATAGGTTCCAAATTTCTTGTCATACTCTGAATTAAAATATCCATTTTTACCTTTTATATTTTCCATTGGTTGTTGGTTGAATAGTGGCACAAAGAACTAAGAGGAGGATGGAACTATTTCATTTGTTCCTTCTGGATCCTCCTTTACCACAAAGGTCTTAGGTTTTCTTGTTGGGTATTTATGTGGACGTCATATGGAACTAAAGGATTGTTCCCCTAACAACTGATTTCCCGGGGACATTTTTTGGCCCACACTACACTTGCCTTGCCTCCTTCCTTTCTTCATTTTATGGCTCCCAAACCAAAGGTGCAGGAACTAATCATTTCACGCAATTATCCCTTCCCCGATCCGTTCTTCCGCAAACCTCCAAATCTAAAATACACTCGGTTCATAATTCCTTGCACTATGGATCAAAGACCCATGTGGGTAATTACTTACCCCATGGAACTTGTTCCACTATTCCTTATCCAACCCACAACTCCACATAACATTACCCCGTCTGTAAATCCTTTTTTATACAGCCAAATAAAAAAATCAAGGAATAAGAGGAACTAAGGAACAATTCCTCTTATTCCTCCCACACCTAAAAAATCTGAAATACACTACAAATGACCCATTTTCTCAAACTTTTCTAAGTTCCTTGATTTTTTTGGTTAAGTATGGAACTCAAGAAGTATACAGGGGAAGGGGGGATTCATAGACATTGAAATTATCCACTTTTGATCAATTATACTTGTCCCAAGCCTGATTAAATATGTAGGTTATCAAAATTACCTCGAAGGGATGTAATTTTCATAGCAATTTGGTGACTCAATGGTGTTATTTTCTTGTTAGATGATATGATTTGTGTCCTTGTAACATCCATTGGGCATAGAGTAAACCCGATAGTATGAAACCGATCTCAAACTTGAATTTCTCACCCCGAACCTACCCGAGCATTACCGATCCGATGACTTCCATTATGAATTTTTTTAATTACATTTTATGAGAGTGGAAAATTATTTTGGCTTGATTATTTCCCCATTAGGAAATTATTATCTTGAGCAACCACAACTCCAATCTTCAATGCATCCAAACCTAACTTATAACTAATTGTCGAACAAATGAATGGAAAATGCTGAATTGTCACAAATCTGATTTTAGTTAATCTACATTTGATTTCCCAAGATATTTCAGTTGATCCTTATAACCTTGAAACTCTTCCCAACTCATACTTCCATAAAAATACTCCAATGAAGCATTATGTAATGAAACTATGCCATCCAAAAGCAATAAAACCCTTTCGCAGCACTTCGGTTACTTAAAACTAATCTACCAACAAGAAAATGTGATGAAGGTGTTAGGTTAATTAATTATGCATAGTATATATTAATTATTTAATTAATTATATTAATTAAATAATGTTGTTATATGGTTTTTAAACCATATTTGTCTTATTCCATAGTTATAGGATTATTTGTTGCATAGTTGCAACTTAATCATTTGTTTGTATTAATTTAATTGTTGCTTCCCGGATGTATTATGGAAGTTGTTGTATTTTTGGTTGTACCTGTGTAACCTCTCTTTTGTTTGCACATGATTGTACAATACCTATAAGTATTGCAGTCCATCTATTGTAAATTGGTTGATTGAGATTAATAAAGATAATCGGACTTTCACCCCTGTTGCTTAATTTACATTTAGTACTGCAGTGAGAATTTGGACTCAGAAGGAGTGGAAGAGAGAGCAAATGAGATAGAGGGTTTTTAGAGAAGCGCTTGTAGCATCTAAGAGCCTGTCACCTCCCCGCAACCTCCCATCCCCATCCCTACCTCCTCACAACCTCCTATTCATTCCAAGTGTTTGGAATGCAATTTTTTTTTGTTTTGTACTCGTGCACCCAACACCAAGCAAAAATTGTTGTAGGTTTTAAAAATTAAAGAAATTAAAAAAAAAAAAAAAAATCCCCATTAGGGGTTTTGTCACTAAAAATTAGTGACCACGATAGTCAAAGATAACAATGGCAACAACACTATATTTGGAGAATTTTGTGCTATTTTAGCATAGCTTAGCATCCATTTCAAAGTGAATCGAGCTCATACAGAGAGAGTTGTGCATTGTTTTGAAAAGCCAAAGGGCAAGTTACGGGCGATTCAAGCTCGCATTTCAAAGTTTGGTATTTCACCGTAGCAAAGGAAAAAACCATGGCCTCGTAGAAAAGTCCAAAACCATGTCATGTAGCAAAGGCCAAACATGGTACCTGCATCAATAAAAAGGGGAAGGCCGAGCATTTCCCGTAACACCGCACTCCACCTACAACCTGTGTATTTCCACGCAGGACCTACAGCGACCCTACTTCCATCACATCCTCACCACCCGTGTAATAAATATCCACGCACCTACAACCACAAGCAAAAATGGTGATGAAATATCAAATAAAAAGCAAGCAATGGATATAAAGAATAAATGGTGAAGACAATAGACAAATAACGAAGGAAAAGAAAAAAGGAGTCGATATGGCTTCTCAAAGACGCGGAATCCCTAATCTCTCCTCCATGCAAGCTCAACCATGTGGTTCTCTCTGCCAGGTCACAAATTTTAAAAAGGTGAGTTCGAATTCCATCCTTTTCAAATATAATTTCCTCAGTTTCTTACATGAGCGCTCATAGAGCCTAGTTGGATAAGGAGAAAGTGTTGGGAGTGGGAGGTGCATGGGTCAAATCCCACTAAAAACACAAGTTTTTAAACAATTTGAGTTTAGCGGCCAAAACAGAGAAACTACCAAATCTGGAGGCATATTTAGCGGAAAAACTACAACTAAACCATTTAGTGATAACTAAATAGGCCTCTAAACATTTAGTGAGAAAAACCCTAAATTTAGGGTAAAAAAATTCCTCCACTAGGCCTGTTTTTTCATTTCGGAATTTTTTCGCAAATGAAAGACCATCCAAAAACTTCATCTTGGGCATTTTTTAACAGCTTCTTAATTTTGGGTCATTTTGGGCTCCAAAGGCCACCAGGCCCGTAAAACAAAAAAACATTTCTGTCATTCAATTTTTTTCTTGTTTTGAATGTAAATTATATACTTTGCATCATATTGTACTAATTTGCAGGTTGCCATAGTCAACTGCAAACTTTGTAAATCGCTCATAAACCGCAGAATATTGTAATCACAAAAAGAAAAAAATTGGTTACAGAACACTCACGAGATCCTAGATCTCATTCGTAGCATTTGGTATATACGGTACCTCTCGAAAGCGCTTACGATTAAAGTCATCATGACTACTACTTCACTTAACACCTAATATAGCTGCAACAACGTCATCTGGGCATCGACCCTTTAAATCGACAGGGAGTAATAAGGTCACAGTGCACACACTATAAACCATCCCATCTGTTTGTGAATGATTGCATGACATAAATCTAGACTAAGAAATTATCTAAGTATATAGCAAAGTTACACGCGTGTATGAGGATATTTCTTTGAGTCGGTGTCAATAATCACACAGACCCCATCAGTATTGTCTTGGTACCATGTATTGAATTCTTTCACATACATTAATGCCTCTTTCATGTACCATCGGGTATATAGAAAGGGCGAACTTATTCCATGTACCTCCAGGTATATCGGAAGGGTGTGTGTATAGAAAGGTTTGGTATATCGATCGATGGTATATAGATTGGGAGACCTAATACCCGGAGTGATAAGATCCAAACCCCGTTAGTGAACTTTTTTAAAATGGGCACCAATTCCCCAAATTTTTCTTTTAGATTCACAATTACTCAGAGGAAACAACTATGCTACATGGAAGACAAAAATCAAGACACAACTTGAGTTTGAAGAGATCTGGCCTACTGTGAATGGTACTTTAACCAGATCAACTACTGATACAACACAACAATGGCAGTTTGATAAAGCAGATTAGAAGGCCAAACTCATCATCTTGTTTGGAGTGTTCGACGATGTGTAACCCCACATTCAAGATGCCAAAATAGCCAAAGAAGTGTGGGATAAGTTGAGCACAGTATACGAGGCCAAGAATAATAATGTTATACTAAATTTGCAGAGTTAGTTACACACATTAAATTTCAAGTAGAATGAAAAATAGAAGCTTTCTTAAGAAGAGTTACGAGTTGAGGGCTTAACTTCTAGCCCTGGGAGAACCGGTCACAAATGATGCTCTCATTCCCATTGTTCGAGAGCACTCCCTCTTCTTACCGCATTTTTTTCACAACACTAAACATCTCGGATATGATAGTTAGTTTTGACAAGTCGGTAAACCTACTACAATAAGGATGATGAAGAAGAGTAGGCACTTTCTTCACATCAAAAATGTTAAGGAAAAGGTAAAGGAAAACCTAATTCCTATCAAAAGTCCCAAAATCAAAATTAGTATCAAGGGGATAGACAACATAAGAAGCAATTTCCAATCAGAAAAGAGGACATAACCTACAAGATTTTTGGTATAATACTTACAAGAAAGTTTCGATACGATAGTTAGTTTTGACAAGTGGTAAACCTACTACAATAAGAGGAAGCAATGAATAATAAAGATGATGAAGAAGAGAAGGCACTTTCTTCACATCAAAAATGGAAAGGAAAAGGTAAAGGAAAACCTAATTCCTATCAAAATTCCCAAAATCAAAATCAATATCAAGGGGATAGACAACAAAAGAAGCAATGTCCAATTTGTAAAAGAGGACATAACCTACAAGATTGTTGGTATAATACTTACAAGAAAGGTTCATCAAGCAACTTTGGACCTCCACAACAATATAACAAGGGAAATTCTAACTACAATCAAGGGTAGAAAAAGGGGAACTACCAAAGAAGGTAATATTGCCGAGCAATAAGAACAAATGACAATGAAGAATTCTTGTTCGTTGCTCGATCAAGTGAACCATCCATGTCATCTATTGATGTTTGGTATGTTGATTCGGGGCCACTCGACACATGATCGCCATAGATATTGGTTTATTTCAATGAGGGGCACGCCATAGAAAAATCATGTTTCGTTGGGAGATGATTCTTCATATATAGTTCAAGGGATTGGGAACATTTCTCTACCCCTTGGTTCACACAAATGCAAACTATCGGATGTCATATATGTCCCGTGGTTGACTAAGAATCTTCTCTCGCCAAGAAAACTCCTAGATCACAACCTAAAAATTGACTTTGATAGTCAATCCAAAGAAAAAATATGTTTGATTCAAGATAAATCAAGAGGCTCAAAAATAATTGCAAAAGCCTCCAATGTGGGACGCATTTTCAACTTGATTTTGTTCACAGAGACGATCAAGCACTTATGGCTAAGAACTCCACCTTAGCACAGTTGTGGCATCAGATATTTTTTCATGTAAGTTTCAAATATCTCAAAACACTTCGCCGGCGTAATATGGTACATGGGCTACCATCTCTTCAGAAGGATACAGACAAGTGTCCTCACTGCCTAACAAGAAAACAACATAGAGCTTTGTTCCAAAGGAGTACATTTCGATCTCATGGTAAACTTGACCTAGTTCATACCGATCTTTGCGGTCCAATGTAGCCAAGTCATTCTCGGGTTCCAGTATTTCATGCTTTATGTCGATTTACTATTCAATAAAAATGTGGATTTTATGTCTTTGTAAGAAAAGTGAAGTGTTTGAAACCTTCAAAAAGTTCAAAGTAGCATTTGAGAACGAAACTGGTCGTCACATCGAACTCTCTACTCGTATCGAGGGGGAATTCACTAGTGATGAGTTCGAGACTACCTACAAACTCACGAGATTCGTCGACAAATTCCTTCTCCACACACACCGCATGAGAAAAATGGTGTTATTGAGAGAAGAAATCATACTATCATGCAAATGGTATGATGCATGATCGATGAATCCAAAATCGCAAAGACATTCAGGCGAAGTATGGTAAAGACAATAGTTTATTTGTTGAATAGAGCACCCATTATTGCTCTTGACGGAGTAACACCACAAGAAGCATGGTTAAAATGGAAACCATCTATCGCACACCTCGAGTATTCAAGTGTAAGCAAGCATGCACATAACCAAACAGAATAGAAAGAAATCGGACATGAAGTCACAGAAACTCATCTTCATTGGGTACAATGAAGAGACTCTTGGGTATAGATTGATGGATCCTAAGACCAGAAAATTCTACACCAAGAGAGATGTTGAGTTTTTTGAGGAGGAAGCGAGATACTCCTCCTCCGGACTCACAAGATGTAGATTTTTCACCGGTTGTAAAAATTGAAGCTAATGTTCCCTCGAATATGAAACTAATGATGGGGATGATGGTGTTGATTAGATAGAACCACAACCCATGGTAACAGCTTTAGCATATTCCTAAATGGTGTACAAGCACATTATGAGATGCAAGAATGGATGATCCACTCGAATACATCCACCCCTAGACCATGGACTTGCAAGAAAGTAATATTAGAAGTTAACTTTGCTTTGATGAGTAGAGTTATTGAATCATATGAGCCCTCTACAGTCCACGAAGCCCTACAATTAAAAGCTTGGAAAGATGCCATGGATTTTGAATATCAATCAGTGATGAAGAATAACACTTGGCAGCTTGTTGATCTTCCACCACCCTGGAAGAAACCCATTGGATGAAAATTGATATTTAAAACAAAGTAAAAATCAGATGGGACAACAGAAAAGTATAGAGCAATACTTGTAGCAAAGGGGTATGCACAAAAATAAGGCATTGACTATGAGGATGATCTTTTCTCTAAGATCAAAATGATCAAGATGATATTTTCTCTGTTCTCTAGCACATTTGGATGGAAAGTCCACCAAATGGACGTAAAAAGTGCCTTCCTAAATGGAGATTTACAAGAACAATTCTACATGACTCAACCTAAGGGATATGTAGTACTTGGTCAAGAAGCAAAGGTATGCAGACTCAGGAAATCTCTGTATGGCCTCAAACAGGCACCCTGGGCATGGTACATCAAGATTGATGAGCATCTCATACAACATGGATTTGTTAGAAATCCATACAATCCCAATATTTACCTCAAAATCAAGGGGATGAGATTGTGATTATTGTTGTCTATGTTGATGATCTAGTCATCACTGGTAGTTCAGTGACGATGATCGATGCAACAAAGAAAGATCTTAATCGATCGTTCGACATGACCGATCTTAGGTGATGCACTAGTGTCTTAGATTGGAAGTGTGGTAGAAAGAGAATCATATTTTTGTTTCTCAGATGAAATATACCAAGAATACACTCGATAAATTTAGGACTATGGATTACACACCAATTGCTACACCCATGGAGAAAAATTGCAGTTATCTCATTCGAGATCCATCTCCCGAGGTAAGTGCCACTCTCTATCGATGGTGATTAGAAGTCTTATTTACCTGACCTACACTAGACCATATATCAGCTTTGTAGTGAGCTATTTATCCAAGTTCATGCAGGAACCCAAATTTTTTCATTAGAAAGCAACAAGGCACATTTTGAGATATCTCAAAGGATCAGTGGATCTTGGTCTAGAATACAAGAAGAATGATAACTTCTTCTTGATTGGATATTCAGATTCAGATCATGTAGGTAACATTGATGATAGAAAATCCACTGGATTTGTATTCTTTATGGGATCTAGACCAATATCATGGGGAAGCAAGAAACAACACTTCGTTTCTCACTCTTCCACAGAAGCCAAGTATCATTTTGCAGGAGAAGTTATCTATGAAGTGATTTGGCTACATCGCATACTAGAAGGACTTGGAATACCACAAGACAAACCGACCACCATGTATGTTAACAATGAAAGTGTTCTAAAACTTGTTTGCAATCTAGTTTTTCATGAAATAACAAAACACATTGAGGTATAGGTACATTTCATACGTGAACATGTGTTGAATCACAACATCTAGCTTCAATTTTGTCCAATAGTTGAACAACGAGCAGATATTTTCACAAAGTCACTTGCACGTGACAAGTTCAAGTTGTTTAGAGAGTTCCTCTCCTCATCTCTTGAGACAATGCACAATTAAGGGGGGGAATGTTAGGTTAATTAATTATGCATAGTATATATTTATTATTTAATTAATTATATTAAATATAATGTTGTTATATGGTTTTTTAAACCATATTTATACTATTCCACAATTATAAGATTATTTGTTTCATAGTTACAACATAATCATTTATTTATATTAATTTAATTGTTGTTTCCCAAATGTATTATGGAAGAAGTTGTATTTTTTTATTGTACCTATGTAACCTCTCTTTTGTCTACACATGACCGTATAAATACCTATATGTATTGCGAGTCCCGATATTGTAAATTGGTTGATTGAGATTAATAAATCTAATCAAAGCTTCTACCCCTATTTCTCAATTTACTGAAGGAACTTAGAGGAATTGAAAACTAATCTACTATGTGTAAGGGAGGGTCTTTCCTTTAATAATAATACTTGAGGTGGATCCCATTGATTGGCATATACAAGTATTCTCCATCCAATCTTGATAATCGGAAAGAATTGTTTGACTTACTGTGAAAATCATATGGGGGTCACTCCATATTGCATCAAACATTAAATGTTACCTATTTTTTCCTATTTGCATGTCACTTAAGGACTAAATCTCCTTTTTGGAAGCTCCTAGCTCTCTCCTTCTTGTCAAAACTTATCTTGATATGAGATTGATAATTTTTCATTCTTTACACTATTAGGTTCCTTAACTCTTTTAGCTCCACAAAATCTGCATACATGAATTCCATATCTTAAAATTCAAATAACTCTAGCTACTTGGTGAGCTCCAATGCTTGAAATTCAAGATATATTGGAATCCTTGCTTCTTTTTCATAAATGTAGGGAGAGTTACTATTTTATTTCTTGGGAGCAATCTTGTCATCCTACAGGAAGATTTCAGTTTTGTGTCACATGTTCTCTGATTCTCATCCAAATTCATCCTTATGATTCTCAAAAGGTTTTTATTTGTGTACTCGACATGAAAATTACCACAGGGGTGATAATGAAGATGTTATCAATTATATATCATTATTGAAATCCTAATCAATATCTTTGTGCTAAAAAATGCCAAAGAATTATCAAAAATTATAGTTGAAGGAAAACCAAACTTGGCCACAATACCTTCATAGAAATCAAGAATGTTGGCCTCATTTGCTTCCTTCAGTGCAACTTCCTCTATCCACTTGGTGAAGTAGTTTGTGGCTGTGAGGATACATTTGTGACCCAACCTTGAATTTTGGTTGATTATGTTAGAATTTAAAAGGACTGAGAGGGGGTTAATCGGTCGTGTAATAAAAATTTCACTTGCCTATTTTAAACAATGAACCTAAAACCTTATGAATCACCTATACTAGTGCTAGATCACAATTTGATATAGTCTATCATAGTATGCATACATGACAAGTTCATAGAACAAACTTAGAGATTTTCTTTATTGATGTTTAGAATAGGGCGCGATAACTTGATCCTTATCAAAAGTTTACAAGATACAAACAAGAGCTCATAGATATTTTACTAACATCAATATGGCATTTAACTACAAAATAGTAAAATTGTTCTCTTGCATCAATTTTTCATTATAGAGACTTCATTTTCTACAATCCACTACAACCAGCTACAAAACTAGAAAAGACTTCCATGGGTTTTGGGCTATACCCAAGGGGTTTTTCTTTGCAAAAAAAATTTATTCAATAGAAGATAAAGGGGGTTTTCATCTAACAATTTTTTTCACACACACAATCTCATTTTTATAAGAGATGTCTATATGTACTTTTCATCTCCCCAACTCATTGACTTCTTGTCAACACCTTGAGATTCTCTTCTTGAACTCATTTCAACACTTCAATTTCTTTAGAGACTCTTCAAATTACCCTTGGAACTTCAAGAGACAACCTTTTAACATCAAGACAAATTGACTCTTCATCTTCTACATCAAGCAACTAAGATAAACAATTGTTTTGAATTCAAGAGAAGACTTATCAACTTCTCTTATAATGCACATGTATGGTCTAAGGAGAGGAGAAAACATTCATCCTTCCTTTCACTATTATTAAATCTTATCAACAACGTCCTTTCCAAAGAACTTATTATTTTGCAATATCAAGATGTTATCTCAAACCATACAACTATCTCTTCAAGGAATTAAAATAACAAGGGAAAACTTTGAAGCATAGCTTGATAGCCAATTATTGTCTATAACTTACCTCTCCAATGATAAACCTATGCCTCAAGACATATTTATGGTTTTATATGCACCTTGATCTCGGTTATGGAACTTTCTTGCATAATTAAAACCTCCAAGCTTGTTCATGCATACCAAGATCCCTTCAAGGCTTTGACACATTCTTAACACCAAGAACCAATAAGAATTGCAGCTTAAAATGATCAAAGAATAAGAAATATGGAGAAAATTGAATTTCATAGTCATTGTATGTACACAGTAAAACTACCTTTGATTTTTGAGCTCGTTGAAGCTCAAAAATTATTCTCCATTGATTATATATCCTTCTAATCACCTGTCTCTTCAATAAAAACATCTTTGTTTGCTCATAGACCTAGAACTTCAAAGAACTTGACTTATCATAGTCAAACATGGTTGTTCAGAGAACTATTGCTTAACTCTTTGCCTTTGGAACTTAATCATACTCAACCATTTCCTTCACAAGATCTCGACAATTATATCAACAAAAAAATTGATTTATACTTCACACAATTTAATGGAGGAATGTTAATAGTCATTTTATCAGACCGAGTACGTATTTCCATTTTTTGTTAGAAAATTCTCACTACACACTCAATCATTTACAAAAAATATTTTTGCAATCAATCATAAATGCCTTAACATGGAAAAATCAAAAATTTCAAGAATTTTGAGTGGCGGAAACGTTTGTTTTGAGAAAATTGTCTAGTGAAATCCCTAGCTCGGGGTATGGGATTTGTGCAAACTCGAGAGCTTCAAAATTCGTTTTCATTCTCATTACTTGATGAAGGATGATAATTCCAACTTCATGAGGTTTGTTCAAGGTTTCTAAAACTCTCCGAGTCCTTTTTCTTCTAACAAAGAATCACAATTTGGATAACCATCTTCATTTGCTAGTTGTTAGAGACCTAAAATCATACTCATTCTACCTAGGAGCTTTGGTGAACACCAACAATAGCTTAGACATATTCCCGTAGCTTGAAAACATGATAAAAGGCATGAGATCAATCAAAAATATCCATAAATACTATGATGCGGGGTAGATGGAAAGTCATAGTCAATATGAACAATTTGGACAAGCACCAAACAACCATGGAAGATGTTCCTAGAGTGTAGAGGATATGAAAAGACAAGAAAAGATTCACTTTACCACAAGAGAATAATTTAAACACCGAGAATGTACTTGAAGAGAAAAAAATCAAACTAGTCTTCAAACATCGATGAAGAACTCTACTTTTTCTTGCACTTACTCATTGTGCCTTGAAGGTGCAACCTATGTCTTGAAAATGGCTTAAAGAAGAAAGTCATCCTTGAGGAGACTTGAATGAGTTATAACAATGATATCAGCATTGGGTATCTCTTAAACATGATAGAATGGTTCAACCAAGACATTGAATATTGTTGTCATGTAAATGTGCAACAGGGAAATTGATAATTTCTAAGTATGACAACGATACCTTGATACCAAAATTTTCATGTTTTATCATTCTAAGGCACCTTGGGTCTTCCAAGTCAATATAGTAACATCTCAATGGGTGTTAATTCATTCCCCTAGGTGATTTTAGGAGTTCATTGAAAAATGCAAACTTTAGGCAGTTGTGGGAAGGGCTATCACTAGCCTTCCTAGGGCTATCAGAAGAACCCCATGGAGTGGAGCATAAAATCCAAACTAGACATGGAGGTGATTCAAAGCCCTTGGGACATCACGAAAGTGATTTATAAATATTTAGGAAGGACTCGAGAGAAGTAGGGGCAATTTCACCAAAATTTGGGTTCGCAGCCTAGGCGGTGCGTAGGCCAAAAATTTGTTGAGCTTCAAAAGTTGATTTGGGGATCTCTAGATGGAGTTAGGAGCAAAATGAAACATCACCGTAAATGGAATTCCAAGCCCTATAATATCTAATAGAATTTTTTCTCATGCACAAGTGGAGTACCAAATCAAAAATCCAATTTTCAGGAATAAATACCTAATACCCCCACAATTAGATTCATAAGGTCATTTCTAGTCACGATCATATAAAATTTCATCAAAAATTCCATAGGGAGCTCAAGTTATTGCCATTTCAAGTTGTCCTCTTGGAGTGAGTTTGGGAGTTAGTCAAATTTTAGAAGGACATGTGTCAGCTCTAGGATTCTGGTGGGATTTTGTGTCCCTCACATCCCTAAAGGTCAGGGACATCAAACATTTAAAAATTTTCCCAACCCCTAAGGAGACTTCTGGTCACCCATGTGACCAACTTCTAGCTTCTCAGTGCTTTAAAGTTATTTTTGCTTTAATCCCCTATCGTCAGATCTCCACCACATGTCATCACCTTGCTCATCGTGAAATTGTATGTCCCTCATATCCCTTTGAGGTTAGGGACATCAGGGACATGAAAATGCACCTATCTCCCATTTTTGCTTTATTTCAAATTAAAAAAAAAAAAAAAAAAACCGCTTCTAACATCTAACTCCTTCATGCACAGCTTGCTCTGTAACTCTCTCTCTGCAACTTCCTACCACCACTCCACCATTGCTGAACCTAGAACCAGCTCCCTCATAGCATGGAAAACTTCTACTTCATGATAATATGTAGGTCACAGAGGAATAATTGATTGAAATGAGAAGAAAGAATGAAGAACAGAGAAGAAGAAGCCTGAAAACTCCATTGCCATAGAACGAAGAATCAAAGAAATATTTCAAACCAATATGCGAAATGATCCACCATCTGTTGCTGAGTTCTCCACTCTTAAAAACATCAAAAACACACCTTCAAACCTCTCGTTCACAGCACGAAATGCTCACAGTGAAGAAATTTCACTTTCGACTCTACAAAGGAAAAACCTCAATTTCTCGTCAAACCAAAAACTAGATCAAAGATAAATTTCACCAGTAAGATAAGAAGAAAAAACCCATATCAAAAATGTAATTTTTATCACAAACATAGGATAAAACCGGACCTGAAATTTTCAAGTTCCATTAATGGTTGTTTCGGAAGCACTACTAGGTCAAAAAATTAAAAGTTTAAAATATCCTAAACCATTGATTGGGTAAGCACAAAATTTCAAAGGGGTGATATTGGGAAAAAAACCATATCGAAATACTTTGTTCCGTGTAAATCCAACCCCCAAAAGCCCACTTTCTAAAAGTAGGACTTCTACATAGGGGTTATTATTTTGGGAAATTCATCAATAGAAGAACTTGCGAGGGAGATGCTAAACACGAAGATGCACTGCAGCTAAGAATTAATCGAATGTGGCATTTTGGTCCAATTTTAACACTTACTAAAAATAGTAATTGGTCTCATGAGCACCTGCCAAAAATAGAAAATTGATCCAGAAGGTGATAGGAACACAGGGAGAAAGGGAAATCTGAGGTGTAACATCTAGTTGAGGTTCGAGGCAACTGATTTTTCATACTTACTAAAAATAGTAAGTTGTTTTTTCTAAAGAAATCATGAAGCATAAATGGACAAGGCAAGCAATGACGCAATCTTTCACTTCGAGTAAGAGATAGAAAAAAGTGCAATCTTTATCATCATACTATGTAGAGTAGGTGATAGTGAGGATGTCAACAATGTCTTTCGACACTCATTTCATGCTTCAATTGGTATGTAGGAGGTGGAATTCATAGTTGACACTGTCATATCATTCATAAGATGCTTCATCAAGATCATGTATGAATCATCCAAGCAAGATGACAAAGATTATAGGGAGTTAGGGCAAGATTTTTTCCAAGGCTTCAGTCCTTTCAGAGGAGGATCTTCATGAGTGATACTCATGGCCACCAAATGAGTCATTCAAAAATGTTTTTAAACACTTAGTTCATGGTGTTCACATGTCATCCAAAGGAAGTTTCTCAGTGTGTGCAAGAGTTCAAAGATTCATAGTTCATCACATTAGAGCACTTCATCAAGTCATCTAGAAGGATCAAGCAGGCTTTATCAGAGGCAGAATTTGTCATCATCAACATCATTCTTCCTTCTTCTCCTTTCTACTCTCTCTCTCTCTCTCTCCCCCAAATTTCTCTCTCCTCAATATTCTAATCTTGCATTGGGGTTGCACTTTTTGTATGTCTTAATGTTTCTAATGTAATAAGTCACCTTTATGTTATAAAAAGGGACTTAATGTTTTCCTAGGAAGGAAAAGAGTATTAAGTCATGTTAAGACATACAAAGAGTCATTAGGGAGTATGTGAAAAGTCATTTCTATTCCTATAAATTATAAATTCATTCCCATTTCAAAGGGTTGGTGATTGATTTTGTAAACTAAAGAGTGTATTGCACTTTGAGAGAACAAAGGAGATAGCCATTTTATTTCATTCCCCCCTCACAATTTTTCTTCCATTCCCACACTATGTACAACTTTTGTTTAAAAAATCAATACAACATGAAGGATTTTCTAGCCTTTTTTGACTGAGTGATTTATTGATACTTTTTTCTCATAAATTCTAATCGGTCTTGTTGTTATTTGTAGAGTTGTTTCTTCTCATAAATGCATGTGTTGAAATTTCTAACTAGTGTGTGTAAGAATCTGATTTTCTACCTGCAACATTAGTTATCCTATCTCATTTCTCACTCCCCTTTCCCACTTTACAAACAAATTCCTCTCTAGCAAGAAATTTCTAGCTTTGTTGCAGGGTCAGTGGAGTGCCCCTGTTGGATCCCGGGTTGAAAGGCCACTACAAAATCCACCTTTTTACTCACACATGCATATATGAAACCTAAACTGGTTAAGTAGAGGGACTAAGATTCCTAGAGCATTGGAAATAAATCCACAAGTTTTTCCACTCGACAATTTTTTTCACCAACAAAGACCAAAGTTTACCTTTTGTTCCTATCCATTCGTAACAACTCGCTTGGACACCAAAAGAACTCGCTCAAAAGATTGTTCATAAATTTCTCAAAAAAAAAAGTCCAATTGACCTGAAAATTTTTACATTACTTTAGGATTGGAGTCTACTAAAAAAATTATTCTATGATTTATCCAAAGAAGACCTCATAATTTTTCTTGCTCAAGACCAACTTTTGTACAACTTTAAAAAAATTCTTGAGACTGATATGAGCCTAATTTTTGCTCATACATGCTATAGATACTATTCTAATGCTTCTCATATGCTCCTAAGAAAATTTCATTACTCGCACCGATTTTTCACACCTTATCGTGTACTGTAAATAGGCCTAAATGGCCCGATTTGAACTGCGAAAAATTCCAAATGACCTTATACTCATTCTAATACCTCTCACTCACTTCATGGACCTTGTTTGACCTTCATACCACCTTTGAGATACTCAAACCACACACATGACCTTTGTAGACCCCTAGATCACCTAGCTAACATGCCTAGATCACCTAGCAAACATACCTAGATCACCTAGACCCTGTGACATCAAATAAATTGACATCAATGACAACACAAGTGACACACTCTTCAAAAAACTACCCCTTTGTCATTGATGGCGCGCGCACGCACGCACACACACACACACACACACACACACACACACACACACACACACACACAGATTTCCCTCATTTGCATGTTTCTTTTCACACTTCTCCCCTTTGACATCTATGAAAAAGGTATACATGGACTTGACATGGAGACCAATGACTCAAAATGGCAATCAAGATAGGAAGAGGATGACTTACATGAACATATGTCCCCCTTGGACTGAGCACTCTCTTACTTGAATCCTTTAGTAGCATTTGAAGATCCTATGGACTTGATAAAACATGAGAAAACATCTCCCCCTTACTTTGATACTGAGAGGGTCTTCTTGGAGTATTGACTTAATCACTTTCCATTGTTCTTGCAATCATTAGCAATTTTGAGCTCTACATAGCTGCAATCAGATCCCTGAGCACTATTTCAAGTCATTTATTGACATATACACCTCTAGAGGGACTTCATTTTCATGTTGCAGACCTGAATACACTTACACATACTGAGAATCTTACTTTCATATACTTGTGTCATGCATCATCATTCATCACATTGTCATTCAGTCTTTCTAGACACCATAAGGTGTTAGTACCTTTGTCCACCTCACTCTTCCATACTGATGTCATCAACAATCAGATCTTGTTTTTCATACATATCAACAACCTTATTCACTAAACCTTTCATAAGAACATTTTTCTCAAAATTATTTATTTACCTAAACAAAAATCCTTTGTTTGAGTCTTCACCTCTTAGTTTATAATTTTTATGCATTCGTCTATCTTCAAGTACATGTTCTTTGCATCAACATTATTTTTCCTTCATATTCATCTAATTTACTACTCGTATACTTTTTCAAATATTATCATGATACCAAAACTCCTTTCAATATATTATAGAATGCATTGTGACATTATTATGATAGATATATCATGTTGATCAAACCACTTACTTAGAGCTTCAAGGATCAATAGTTCAAATATTTTAAGTCATACCAACTCAACCAAAAGTGTAACAAACTTCATGAATACTTTTCTTCAACCATATACACCATCACATAAAATTACAAACTCATTCACTAACTTTGATATACATGTGACTCTGCTTTAGACACCCTTCACACATTTTGAGCATATTTAATACACCTCTAGACCGAGGTAGTTTGTTCACAAACAATGATCATGCATGCTTTTCATCTACTTCGTACATTTCTCCCAATGGATGTAATGCTCTCACAATCATTTTTATCCTTTTCATGAGAATTTTGAGTAGACCATCAACACCTTCTAGAGACCTTAACTACTATAATGATGACATATCACACAAAAACAAAATCATGGACACACACTTCATTAGGTCTTTAGAACACATTTTAGACTTGTAGTAGACCATATTTTGATTACACAACCATCTATAGTACCCTTACAAATTCATACATTCTAGATTCTATATTTTTAACCTCAACACTAGAATTGTAAAACACATATTTTTGAAATTAGAAATGCATTTCATTGTATTTTTGATGTCCTTGAATGATACCTAACTCCTCCTAGGTGAGTAAAAGCTTCAAAACCATTTATAAGTACTTTTGATGATAGAAACAACAATGTCTTCATATCTTCCTTTTCCCAACCTTGTAATTTTCAGTCCTCAAACCTTTTTCACTTCCTTATCAGTTGTAAACAGCCCTATCAAGACATTCTTGACATTCAATATAATCTTAGAACAAGTGATAATTCAATTATTCAACCATTAATGTTTCAAATATTAAATCATTCCAACCGTACATGCATTCTCGGACATAATTTTGAGTCCCAAAGATATTGATCCTTACACATGGAGCACCTGTAATACTTGAATGTAAAACATCAATGGCTCCCCCTAATTTTGATGGCTTGATAGACCCTTGGACTTTGTTCCTTCGACGAGAAGGTACTAAGATTACCATAGCATTTTCACATTCCTCATAAGATTCCAAACACAATTGAAGACCATGCTCAGATTATTGGCATAGAGACACACTTTTATCATTGGACTGAGATGCAACTTCAACACATGAGCCAAGATTACTTTCTTCCATTACTTATACTTGAGTGTCCAACCACCTGCAACTGAAATCTTACATGAATTCATAAATTTTCTTGTAATATTTTCACAGTCTTCATGATTACCTCATACTCGTTAACTCACTATTGACACAACTCCAACTCTCTATGAAATCATACCTAGACTTAGCTCCAACATAAAATTTGGTGTATATCCACACTTCACACTTTAAGATGCATGACACAAGACTTTCAACATTTACTTGTTGATTGTAACACATTCTATTCAAGACTAAGATAGTTCTAGACAATAGAATGGAATGTGGTGATTCTTCAAACACTAACCTTAACCTTGTAGTTCATTATTTCTCCTCTTAATATGACAAATTCTTAACTTCATACAACTATATTCTATCTTGTAGACTGATATTTGTTCTTTATTGATGTCAATCATGTTTTGTCTCACATGTCCTTACATTAATGATGATCTTTAGGTCCCTTATAGAATAACATGCTCGGACATAGATTCCTTCAATTGAATATCAAATTATAACTTAGATTATAATTTATCTTCCTTCTTCCTTAGCACATTAGATACCTCTTTCCCCGACGAATTCGTGAACATATCTTGACAAGCCTTCAAAATTTTCATGCAAGCTTGATGCCCAAGCTTAGTTTCACTTTACTTCTTGGAAAGCTCAAAGTAACCTTCACTTATTCTTCCACCTGTAGATTCACTTAAGAATACCTTCTCAATTAGTCCCATGGATTCAACACATTTGTAGTATATATCTACATTATGTAGGAACAAAAAAACTCCTCCTTTTCCACCTTATCTTGCACTAGTAAAGTTAAAATTACACATTTTATTCATGAACATTAGTTGACCTTTTCTTTACAAGTTTTTCATAGTACCTTCAAGAACTAACCTTCATGCTAGAATCTTAGAATGAGAACACTTTTCATCCTTTTGGGAGTAATACTTACTCTTAGTGGAGTCAACTACTACAAGCTCTTGTCTTAACACTATGAAGAAGACTCATACTAACTTAGATAGCTCCCCCTCACTTTAAAGTTGCATATGCACTTATATACCATGGAGGAGCTTGATGAGAGACCTAAAAGGTCCCAAACCCTCTTCTTGCACCTTGACCGATTCTAATTTTTCTAAACCTACTTTTGTTATAGTAGATCCCTTCTTTTTCTCGGTCACACTTTTAGAATCCTCCTTACCACCTTGACTAGATTCTTCCTTCTTCTTGAACTTCTGAAATTGTAGCTCGGGTCTTTAGATCTCTTTCTTCGGTGTCTGCATCACAAAACCTTACAATTTTCTCTACCTTATGGTACCTTAAGCATTCCACTTGTCTTCCTTTACACTCAAAGAATCTATGACCATATTCATTGCAAGCATAGCAATAGCCATTGAATTTTCTTGCATACCTTCTTATGGTTGATGGATCATTTTTGCAATACTTTCTTAGATGTCATTTCTCATGACAATGATAGTATTAAGATCTATAATTTTTCCTAATTTTTGCTCTTCCTTTTTTCTCTCGAGTGATGTTCTTGAATATTCTCTTTGCAATATTTTCTTTTTCAACCTCAGGACTACACATATTAGCCCTATGACCATAAGCACCACACTTGTAGCAGTTACCATGAAAATAAACATGCCTAAATGCATTTGAATGCCTAATAGATGATTTTCCATGAGATGAATGCTTTAAACTATCTTTTTGCTTGATTGCATTTTGACATTTGATCCTTGAATTTTTATAAAGGATAAATAGTTTTGAAGGGACTATACCCTGTATACAAAAGGCTCAAAATCCAAATATAACAGTAGAAGTGGCACAAAGAGAAAAAAGGGACTAACACCCTTAAAAGGAGGCTCAACAACCAAATAAAATAGTGAAAATAGCAAAAGGGGATCAACACCCACGAAGTTTAAAATAACTAACAATAGTTCAACCGAGAACTAACAAAGGGACCAAAAAAGAATAGAGTAGCATCAAAACAACTTGAAACCTTCAACTTGATAGCAACAAAACAACAAACTGGGAGCAACACTATTTAACTGCCTTGTCAATCTTTATCTTGATTTTCTACAACGAACTGAAAAGTGCAAGTGTCGTGACTTGAGAGGGATCCTTCTTATCAATTTGTGAGAAGACCAGGTCCCTTGCAACGTCAAACTCCCAGATGGTAGTAGGAATGTCACTTAGGATACAAACACTCTTCACATGTTGTTCCATGAAATTGTAAACCGCTTTTAGCATAGAGATGGTACAATCATGCCGTCCTTTAGCATTACCCAATCTATTATCTAGAGAATGAAGTTTCTTGAAGATTTATGTATTTTTCTCATTATCCCCAAAAGTCTCAACCTGCATCTTCCTTTTACCTATATTTTTATCATTCCTCTTGATTTCTTCCTTGAGGTTCATGACCTCACTCTCAAGATTATCAATCCTACTAAGGAGCCCTTAATCTTTGAAACCCTCCACAAGATTGCTGATATGGAGTAGGTTTTTGGCCAACTCAATCTCCTTATTACTGCGAAGAACCCTTTGAGAAGGAAGTATGGGATAATGGGTATTCTTAGATTTTGTTTTGCGGCTAGTGGAAGAAGCAACAGGGTCTTTGATGACTAGAAGAGGGGGGTCAGCAGGTGCCATAGGCATGGAGTGAGAAAGGGATAGACAGTGATGGTGAATCAGCAAAATGAGGCCTTGATGAAGGGGTACAACATGAGTATGGTTTTGGACCTCAAGGACAGACCATTCTAGAGAGTTCAACAGGTAGTGTGGGAAATTCACAGTTAAGCCCCTTCTAAAATGATTAAGGAAGATTAAATGTTTTAAAGGGATGGTTACATATCTACCCTCGAGAGTAACATACCTAACCATCATGTGTGAGATTTTAGTAAAAGGCTCCGAGATAGAAGAAACTTTGATGCCAACCGTGAAAAATTCAAGGTTTTCACCTTCTTCAAGAAATTTCTTTGCTTCAACATTTCTGTCTACCCGCTTGCTGAAAAAAATTCCCCTCGAACTCAAACCCGTGACTTGAGCAATGAGCTCTTCAGTAATTTTAACACTGATATCTCCATACTCAACTATTCATTTCTTCCATCCATTCACAAATTGCACTGAGATATTTTGATCATGGCCTTGCATTCTTTCTATGAGGTTTGAAATTCCCCCCATTTGTAAATACTTCCACAATATTTCATCATTCTTCCATGCTAGGTCGTGAATGGGCTCTGTTTTGCAAGGAGGTCCCCCATTCTGTTGTTTTTCTCCTTTACTTCTCAATAGAAAAGTTTTCATTCTAATACCTCCTTTCACTACCACCTCTATTTTTGAAACCCATAAGGTGTGTGAAATTTTAATCACATCATTAAACCTACATGCGGAGTTAATAATCACATCTTCAATGGTGGAGGGATATCTTTTAATGATTGTTTTGAATATCATGCTTATCTTTTATGATGTCATCAAGTACCTTAGCCGGGAGAAGATCACCACTAAACCATTTTTGCATTTTGTTTCTAACTCCAAAATTGGCCAAACTATCTAGCCACTTTATCACCTTCATGGTAGGTATGAATGATCTTGTAATTATCAAAAAGATTAAAAATCTCAATAGCTTCACAAATAAAATCTCTAACAGTCTATCTTGGGGTTTGATTTTTGTTTAGAAAATTTATAATGTGAATCCCCTTCAATTATGATATTTTAAATATTACAATCTCTCAAGCCTTATACCCCATAATGCTGCCAAAGCTTCAAAATAATGGTTTGTCTATTGACCCATATTTCTAGAAAAAGTAGCAACAAAGCAACCTCTGTGATCTCTGATCACCCCACCTCCTCCTGAAGCTCTGGGATTACCTTTTGAAGCTCCATCAAAATTCAATTTGTACCATGAAGAGGGTGGTTGAATCCAATGCACTAAAGATCTGTCAATGTTGTTATTGCCTTTATTCTGAATGTTGTCAGTTTCAATGCTCTAGGAAGTAAGGATGTGTTCCTCTTCCTTGGGATATAATCTATTTTTTGGAGGCTTAAACCTTTCAATGTTATCTTTTACAACAATAACAATTTCTTTAAAAAATTTGGTACACACCTTCCTTTTATTTCTAAAGATGACATCATTTCTTTTGGTTTCTCAAACATGTACCCACGTCTCGAGATCTTAGAAAGTGCCGAGGTGTTTGAGACTACAATGGAACCATCCCCAAGTTGTGGGACCTTGCGAGCTTGGGACAGATCTCCGAGAAGGCCATTTCCTCTATCTATTTTGCTACTCCTAGTGCTACTTAAGGATAACATGAAGTAAACTACACTAAAAAGAGGGATAGAACACTAGGGTGAACACTATCTTGTTTTCGAGTGAGAATGATAGGGAATGCATGAAAGGAGGCTAGGCACAAGTAACACAACGAAAAATACGCATTCACCAAATCATTCTCATGGAACACAACTAAATATGGAACTACAGGGACTTGAAATAGCACAACCAACACACAACACAAAAGAAAAAAGGCAAGAAAGAAGGAATGCAAACACATTAGGATAGAGAATAGTCACAAAATGATGCTTCTATTACTTCCAAAAATGCACAGAACTATTACAATGATGAAGGAGGCCGATATCCACATGCAAGAGCCATACATAGAGGTCTATGAACTCAAAATATAGAAAAATATGGTGTCCTTAGCAAAATGCATAAGGATCCAGAGTGTCCAACATAACAAATGAGCCTTGCTCTTACATTTATAGATGAATCCATGGAGGAAGAAGGGAAAAGGAGGGAAAACCCAAATTTGAAACACAACCACCAACAAGAAGCATTCAATGTCTATAAATCCACTTGAAATCTATGAAATACACTTCCCCATGCCTATTTGTTTGATGTGTTGAAGACAAAAGGAGGGTGGATCATACCAAATTGGGTGGTTGGAGCAATCAGATCTACTCTCATCAATGTTCAGAGAGATGTTTTCCCATTTCTCACCTACCAGATCCACCAAAATTTGAATTTTGAATTTTTGCACTATAGCTGATGTCAACATCTCTCGACAAGTCTAGTGTCACACCGATCTATGCTCTATAGCTATGATATGGCTATCGAAGATGTTATGTCGTAGTCATCAACATGCGTAAAATGTGGCGCATGCTAATTGGCTGAGATGGTGGCCAAATGTACAACTATTTTTTTTTCTGCCACGTGTCAATCATTCATTTGTTGCAAGGATTCGGTGCCCTGTTGGCATGCTTTGACTAGTTACACATGCATGACACTTTAAGCATGTCAAAAGATGATCTGGCACAAAAGGGTATGAGGGAAGGGCACGCGTGAGAGAAAAAAAGGAAGAAGGAGGGGCGCACGGAGAGGGGAAGGCACAATACACACATGATGATGCGATGTGGGGAGATGAAGCAAACTAGTGAGTAGAGAACATATGGTTAAGGCACAACTATTACAAAGTAATGGGTGTGGCGCGAAGGGCCAAGGACTTAAGGACTTAGTAGTAAGCACAGGGGATGGGAAGAAAAGAAACTCAGGAAGAAGGTGAACACGCATGGAAGGTGGGCACGAGGGAAGTGGAAGGAGAAAAGGAAAGGGGTGCGCATAGGTAAACTATGACCAAGGAATGTGCCAAATGATTTTGAGTGCATGCAATTCTTCAATGAATAACTTAGGGCCAAAATGTGTATGCAAGTTATCCAAATCACTAGGAGAGCTATTTGGATAATAGTTTTGGTGACTTTTGGGGCCATCTTCCTACTAGATGAAAGAGATCAGTAGCCTGAAAGCATCCATTGGGCATGGAGTCTACTTTTCAATCATGAAATGCCCCTGTGATCACTTGAGAATCATTTCTACACTCTGTTCTGAATCTCACAACTACTGAGAGAAGCTCTACACTCTAGAAGTAACAAAAGAGCATGCACAGGAAGCACGCGAGAGGAAAGAACTATGTACAAACAAACAATGTGCACAGAGCACACTTGAGGAATTGAAACTACTTAATATATACAACATGATGCAACAAACCTAATGGAAGGGTTTGAGATAGATCCCGTTTACTGGGATTTGCAGCGCTTCCATCCGGATGAGTTAACTCAAAGAGTTAGCTTCTTTGCAGACTTGATGATGTATGGGCCACTCCAAAGTGCATCAAACTTTGAATGGCACCCTGGTTTAGCTCTTATCAAAGATCCCATTTTAGAACCAGTCCCCAACTTTGAAAGCTTGAGGCCTAGCCTTTCTTGTCAAACCATTTCTTTGTTGCTTGTTGATGTTGTTCTAGCTTGATCATGGTAGAGTTTCTGAGTTCTTCAAGATGAACCAGCTCTACCATCCTGATTTCTCTCTTGATCCACGCCTTCAAATTCCAGTTGTTGGGGAAAGTGCCAATGAATTTAGTTCTAGTGTCAAAGGAAGGGAAACCTCCTTTCCATAGACAAGCTTGTAAGGTGAAGTTCCTATTACCTTTTTTACTATGATTCTATCTACCCAGAGCACGCAAAGACCTTCGTATGCCACTATCTTTGGCTGATGTTCATTGTGCACTTCATGATTCTGATCAGGTTCTTGTTTGTTGATTCTTCTAGACCATTTCCCTGAGGGTAATAGTTGGAAGAGGTTTTCAGGTAAATGCCCAAACTTAGAGCCCAATCAATGATTTTAGCACCAAGGAAGGCCTTTGCATTATCAGAGATAATGGTTTGAGGAATGCCAAACCTTGTGACTAAACCTTCGAGAAAGTCAAGGATGACTACCTCAGTTGATTCCTTAAGCACGACAACTTTTGTCCATCTGGTGAAGTAATCTAGTAGCTGTCAACACCCATTTATGTCCAAAGGCTTGAAGGTGGATTGATCATGCCTATGAAGTCAAGACCCCATTGCAAAAAGGCTGATCCACTTGGATTGGTCGGAGGAAGCATTGCTGCAATATTTTCTTTCCTACAAAGAAAGTGCATTCCTTTACATTTTGTGACCCACCTATGTGCATCTACAAATAGGGTAGGCCAAAAGATACCTACCATTATGATCTTTATTGTTGTAGTTTTGGTAGAGAAGTGTCCACTAGAGAATCCATCATGAAATTTTGCTAACACTTTTTCAATTTTGCATGCATCATTGATACATCTTAACAACATGCCATCAAGATTCCTTTTGAAGAGAAGTCCATCAATCAACACATAAGGGATAGATTGTAACCTCAGATGTCTTCTCTTTTCTTTATTTAAACCGGGAGGGTATGCACCCTCGAAAGGAATGTGATCATGTCCTTCATCCAGTCACATGCACCAGGTCTATATTCTGTTTAAGTTCTACATGCGGAAGGTCTTCATCTAGAAATAATGAAGCCTCAGGTTCACTCTACGCACATCCTCAACAATCTACTTACAGAGTGCACTACCTCTTACCAGCTTTGTGGCCTTAATAGTCACATCATATTCCATGATTTTAGTCACCCATCATGCTCTCTTCTCACTTGATTTCTACTCCCATGATGAAGTCTCTGATAGATGAGTGGGAGACTAACACCTTGATATGATTTTGGTGAGCATACTTTTGAATTTCTTGAGTGCATGCATGATGGCAAAGACTTTACTTCTCCATGTGACTATATTTCAATTCATAATCCTTCAACATCTAGCTGAAGAAGGCCACTAGTTGTTCCAACCCTTGTTCATTTTCTTGTGTTAGGATAGCAACAACAATGCTTACATCAGCACCATAAGCATAAAGGATGAAATCCTTTGAATAATCTGATTGATGAGTGTTGGTGCACAAGCAATCTCTTTCTTGATCTTGTTGAAGCTTTCTCTTCCTTTTGTTGTCCATCTAAAGGCTATGTCCTTCTTGAGCATAAGGGTGATGGGCCAAACCAGTCCCACAAAGTTAGGGATAAAATGCACCTAACAAAGTTAATCTTTCCAAGGAAGGACTATAAGGCCTTTTTGTGTGCCCAGCAGGGAAAGGGCTAGGATGGCTGAAACACTCAGGATCAATCATGATGCCATCCTTTGAAACCACATGGCCCAAGAGCTTTCCTGAGCCACCACAAAATTGCACTTCTTGGGGTTAAGAGATACCCCAAATTCTCTACATCTCTCAAAGACCTTTTCCAGGTGTGCCATGTGATCCACACTCTTGCTTTGAGAAGATAGTTATATCATCAAGGTAAACCAAGATGAACTCATTGATGTAACCTTTGAAGGCAATATCCATGGCACGCTTGAACATGTTGTGCCCCACATTTGATAGACCAAAGGGCATTTTCTGATATGCATATGTTCCCCACTTGGTTGTAAATGTTGTTTTGAATTGATCCTCTTCCTTGACCAGATCTGGTTGAAACCCGAATACCCATCTAGCATGGAGAACATCTATGTGCCAGCTATGGTCTATAGAATCTACTCCATTGAAGGAAAAGGATAATGATCCTTTAGAGATGCCTTATTCAAATCTCTGAAATCAACACAGAGTCTAATTTCACCATTTTTCTTGCACTAGAACAAGATTCATGACCCAGTGGAATATTTGATGGGAAAGATAATTTTTGCCTCAATGAGTTTGGATAACTCCTTTCTCATGAGGGGCTCTATTTTTGGATTGATTGACCGCTTGTTTTTCGTCTGATGGGCTTTATACCAAGATCAAGGTCAATGGAGTGTTGAGAAACACTTGGATCAAAACCTTTGAGGTCTTCATACTCCCATGAGAAAATATCACTATATTTTTGACAGAGAGAGATGAAGGCCTATTTTTCTTCATGCACACAAGTCCTACTGAGCAACAACTCTTTTCCACGCACAATAGTAATGGAGGAGCAGTCCTCTTTGCATGGTGTGCACACATGTATCTTTCTTCACCCTTGAACTCATCATCAGGGCTGAAACATTTTCTCTAAGGTGACCAGCCCTTTAGGAAACTTATTTGTCTTCAGCTTATATTACTTGGTCACCATAGCTGTCATGCAAGTCAACTTGCATACTTGATGAAAATTCAGCTTCATTCTGGATAAACTGGATGATCTACGTGTCATCACTGTCGAACACTTTCCAGCTGGTGTTATTGTTCTGGAATGGATGGTCTAATTACCATCTTAATGTGTTGAGTGTTTCCTTTGACAAAGTCCTCAACAGGAGAAAATTGTGAACCGAGCGTGGCCATTTGGTCAGCTTCTTTGTTCATTCTGCATGGGACTACCTAGATTAAGGGCATCAAAGCTCTCAAGTAGGTCCCAAACTCTATATTTATAAGCTTTAAGAAGCTTATTCTTTGTCTAGAATTTTTGGTGACCTAGTGGATGATCAATTCTGTGTCCCCAAAGATCTGCAATGCTTTAATTTTCTTCTTTTCAACAATGAGCAAGCCATGCACCAACGCTTCATATTACCACATTATTAGAGCATGCAAACTACAACCTATGCACGAAGAATAATTTCTCATCCTTAGGGGAAATGAGAACCACTCCTACTCCTCACACCATTTTTACTTCTGATCCATCAAAGTATAACTTCCATAGACCAGTTTGAACTTTGTCTCCCATGAGCACACGTGGAAGCATAACATCATCTTCTTCTAGAATGCAATAAGTACCAAGCCTAGTTTCATAGGCTTCCAGTTCTTCAGCATAGGGATCAAATTTTTGATGCCTTTCCACCCATTCATCAAGTACTAGGTCTAGAATAGAGGGTGGAAGAGACTGCTCTTCAGGAACTAAAACTTGTTCTTCTTGGATAAGACAATTGGCTTGGAGAGGGGATGGGACATATGGCTCTACATGATAAGAAAATATAGGCTCAGCTTGTATGGTAAACCGGGTACCATACCTTGTCTTGAGTAACATATGAGACCAATCAGAAGACAAGTAACCAC
This sequence comes from Taxus wallichiana var. yunnanensis, assembly GCA_018340775.1. Classification (NCBI taxonomy): domain Eukaryota; kingdom Viridiplantae; phylum Streptophyta; class Pinopsida; order Cupressales; family Taxaceae; genus Taxus; species Taxus wallichiana. The sequence continues at coordinate 627,694,297 of CM031242.1, forward strand.
CCACCTTGGCAGTAAATTCTCTTGATAGACATAGGGAAAACAAAGGAGGCAGGTCAATAATTGACACATCTTGAGTAATTGTCAGGCTTGGACATGCATGGAGGGTTAACTCAAGATCCTTGATGACTCCTAAGGTGGTTACAATTGAGCCATCAAGTTGTAGGACTCCTTTAGACAAAGGGCTATATTTCAAACCTAAGACATCAACTATCTTCTTAGGCATAACAAAGTACTAGCACCTGAGTCAATCATGCAGTTATGCACTAGGTGTTTTCCTATAATCAAGGACATATAGAAGGGTGGGGTTTTAACAACTTTACTTACTTGTTTCTCCTCTTCTTGGAAGATTTTGATAGAAGCGCATGGCTTTTCATAATAACAAGTCGGTCACATGCATGGAGTTGCAGCAGCTTCATGCAATAGATCCACCGAGATGGAATGGTCAGGCATCCCACATTGTGACGTTTATGTTTGTTTTCTCTTCATCTGTCAACAATGTTGAATGGAAGCCCCCATCTTGTGCATTTGGGGAACAACATCCCTTCTTGACTATTCAGTGGCACGAAGCCTAAATTTTAGCTGGGGAGGCTTGGCCTACCAAATGAGGGGTGTGTTTGTTTCGATGGAGCTTTACGAGGGGCCTCCTACATAGGGATTTGAGAACTTTTTACTACACGATGCCTTGTCTATTCTTTTTTTCTTCTTAGGATCTTGCTTGTTTGCTTCAGGGGTATAACCTATGCACCTAACTCTAATATTCTTTTCTTATATCTTGTGTTGTCCGCAACTTGGGCATGGGTCTATTTTGTATCTTCTATAGCTTGGTTGATTGCATAGAAGTCCTCCACACCAAAGAACATCAAATTGGACTCCGAAGGAACTTCTGGTCTTTCTAGGATTATCTACTTCATGGGCACTTGTTGAGGGCTCACAGATGAAGCATTCTAGATCATGAAGGCTTGGGTGCATGCAACATTAGCACAATGATATTGACTATGAGGCATTTTGCAAGGGAAGCACCATTCTGACTCTTGTGCCAAGTTGTTTTAACTAGAAAAAGCACTCGGCTCATGCTTGCTGGTGCTGGGAGAGAAGTCACGGAGGAACAACTTGCAAGGGTAGATGTGCATTAGGCTATCATCTATCATTCTACTGATTGGGCACATATCTTTGATTTCCATATTGATTCCACCAAGGCTGATTTCCTTGGCCATGCACCTATTGAATTGCCTCTATATGCTTGCACCTACTTTTTCTAATGATATGACCTTGTTTGATAAATTTCTGATCAAGGCCTTCAATTCTTCATCTTCCTTTTGTTGTGATGGAGAATAGGATGTTGAGGCAACTATTGTGCGTGCTTTTCTCAGGGATAGGAATAGGGGCCACAAAGGTTGGGGCACTGTGATATCTCTGGGAACCAGGGCATGGGTGGTCTAGGAGCCAACTTTCCCACCTGAATGAGACTATTTTCTACCCTTACTACAATGCTATAAGTAGTTGGTAAATTCCTACCTCCCATAGATTGGATCATAACTGAAATATCACTGTTGAGCACCTTCAGATAATAAAGGAAAGCATGTTGGGTTGTAGGTCTTACCACAAGAGGAATTTTGTCCCAAGTCTTCTAAATCTGATGTTGAAATCAGTCATCTACTCATTGGTGCCCTCCTTTGTTGTTGTCAGTTTCTCCACCAAAGATAGGTGATCTGACTTGTCTTCAAAATAATTACATAGAGCTTTTCCCAGCTCATCCCAAGTGCTAATAGATCCAAGTCTCAAGCCTCTATACCATTGAAGTGCTTTACCTTTGAAAGAGGCTACAAGCAACCTGACTACTACATCATTATGTGTGATCAGATAGAGTGAACACACATTTTCTACATCCTGATATGCTCCTGAGGGGTGACTTGATTCTCACCAGTAAAGTAAGGAATACTCTTGAGCATGCCATTTGGCATATCATGTTGCACATGGCCAGAGTAAGGGACTCCCTCCATCAAAGTTTTACAAAGCTTTCTTAATGGAGGGGTTGTTGATGCACCATTACAGGGCACATGTAGGTTGTGTGTTTTGAGGAGGAGTTGAATGGGCGGACGCTAGAGAGATAGAGATGTGCACATGGGGATTTCTAGAATGAACTCTTCTCGAGGATAGCTGGAGGTATTCAAAAGAATCTTCAGCTTGTTGCACTTCTTCTTGTGCACTCTTCTCATGAAAGGCACTCAGGACTACTAAAACAGAGATCTTAAAATATTGGGAGTCACCAGATGTGTTTGAAATGAGCCTCTTCAAAGGTTGAAACACTAAGTTCACACACCAAAACTTAGAGATATGAAATTTGAGCTTTCAATGCTGGTCCCACCGGCATGCCAGAAACTATTTGGTTTCTCAAATGTGCACCCATGTCTCGGATCTCGAAAAGGGCCAAGGTGTTTGAGACCACAATGGAACCATCCCCAAGTTGTGGGACCTTGCGAGCTTGGGATGGATCTCCGAGAGAAGGCGGTTCCTCTCTATCTATTTCTACTACTACTACTACTCCTAGTGCTGAAAGGGGAAACTAAGCTAAGAATGCCAAGGGACCAAGGAAAGAAGGATAACATGAAGTAAACTACACTAAAAGGTGATAACACTAGAAAAGAGGGATGAACACTATCTGTTTTGAGTGAGAATGATAGGGAATGTGTGAAAGGAGGCTAGGCATGAGTAGCACAATAGAAAATACATTTCACCAAATCATTCTCATGGAACACAACTAAATATGGAACTGTAGGGGACTTGAAATAGCACAACCAACACACAACACAAAAGAAAAGGCAAGAAGAAGGAATGCAAACACATTAGGATAGAGAATAGTCACAAAATGATGCTTCTATTACTTCCAAAAATGCACAGAGTTATTACAATGATGAAGGAGGCCGATATCCACATGCAAGAGCCATAACATAGAGGTCTGCAACTCAAAATACAAAAATATGGAGTCCTTAGCAAAATGTGTAAGGATCCAGAGTGTCCAACATAACAAATGAGCCTTTCTCTTACATTTATAGATGAATCCATGGAGGAAGAAGGGAAAAGGAGGGAAAACCTGAATTTGAAACACAACCACCAATAAGAAGCATTCAATGTCTATAAATCCACTTGGAAATCTATGAAATATGCTTCCCCATGCTATTTGACATGTTGAAGACAAAGGAGGGTGGATCATACCAAATTGGGTGGTTAGAGCAATCAGATCTACTCATCAATGTTCAGAGAGATGTTTTCCCATTTCTCACCTACCAGATCCACCAAAATTTGAATTTTGAATTTTTGGCACTATAGCTGATGTCGCAGCTCTCTAAAAGTCCAGGCATGTCGATCTGAGCTCTGTAGTAGAAGATATGGCTATCGAAGATGTCGAGTCATCATAAAAAAAAACATGTGGCACACACTGATTAGATGAGATGGTGGCCAAATGTACAACTATTTTTCATTTCTACCACGTGTCAATCATTCATTTTTGTAAGGATTCAATGCCCTATTGGTGCACTTGATTGGTTGCACGTGACATACTTAATGTGTCAAAAGATGATCTACACAAGGGTTAGGGAGGGCGTGCGTCAAAATAGAGGATCATGGAGGGCATAGATGCACATGGGTGAATGTACACATGGAGAAGAATGCACATGGGGAGAAAAATGAGAGAGAATGAAAGGTGAAACTATTACAAAGTAATGGAGTGCGGTGTGCGATGGGCCAGGATGTAGTAGAGTGCAAGGAATGATGAGAAAAACTGAAAGAAGGTGAACGTGGGAAGTGAGAGGAGAAGAGGAAGGGTATAGGTTAAGGTGTGCCAAATATTACAAAGTACATTCAACTCAATGTAGTCTTTAACATTATTACCATAATTTTCAATTAGGTTATCTTTTATGGAGCTAAAATTGTCACTCAATCTTATGTCAGTCTAGGTATCATGCCAAAAATTAATATCCTATTCGTTTTAAAGTTTCCATCTACAGCCCTTAAGCAAGCATATGTTTTATTTGAAGAAGGTTTTCTAGAATGTGGATCCAATTGGCGATTGTTGATAAAAAAAAAAAAGAATTCATATTTTGTTGAGATAAATATTTAACCCCGATCAATACATCCCAAGGTTTCTTTTCCTTTACCAATCTCCAACCAAGTTTTACAATTAAAGCAAGATGATGTCCTTTATTCCCAGACCACCAATCTTTTTGGAATACAAACCTGATCCCAAGCCACTAAATGATATCTAAATATTTCTTTTTTCCCCTTCCATAGAAAGTGTTTTTGAATTCTCTCAATACTATCCATAACTACTACTGGAATGTTGTACATTGACATGATATATATGGGTAGATTCTGAAGAGTGATTTTGATTAACAAGCACTTGCCAGCACTAGAAGGGTAGCACCCTTCCATCCAGCTAATTTTTTCTAAAATCTATCTAACAAGGAATTCCATACCCCATTAGAAACTTTAGTAGTACTCAACGGAAGACCTAAATAAGTTGTTGGTAAGGAGTTGATTTTACATCCTAAAATGAGTGCTATCATTTTCTGCCTCTCAAGAGGAGTATTAAAGAAATACACCGAGCTTTTGTCAAAATTGACTTTCTAACCAGAAGCTTCCTCATAAAATCTGAGAATGGTTTTTATAGATTTTTCTTCAATAATAGAGGCCATCAAGAGTAAAATGGTGTCATCAGCAAATTGCTGATGCGAGGCAGTTTGATTGGTAGAAGTAGGTTTAAATCCTTTTAGCATGCCATTATTTATAGCTTTAGTTATAGATCTACTAATATCGGTCATATTGATCAACAAAGAAGGGGGTATGGGATCCCTTGTCTTATACCCCTACTACTTGCAAAAATCCCATTGGTTCACCATTAACCACCACTGAAAATATAGAAGAGGAGATGCATGCTTGGATAATTTTCTTGAATTTATTGTGAAAGCCAAATTTGGTTAGAACCTTATCAAGAAATTTCCAAGAAACTCTATCAAAAGCCTTATGCATGTCCAATTTTATTGCCATCCCAGCTTTTCTACTTTTGTCCATTGAATGAATTGTTTCATGTACCATTATTACCCCGTCTTGAATGATCCTACCTTTTATGAAGCCACTTTGTTGGCTTTGGGAGATTAATTCAATAAGAAGAGGTTGCATTCTAGTAGTTAAAAATTTTGTAAAGATTCTATAAACCACGTTTACCAGACTAATGGGTCGAAAATATTTAAAATCTTTTGCATCCAACTTCTTTGGGGCTAGCACAATGTGAGTATTATTCAATTCCTTTATAAGGTTTCCAGTTCTATAAAACTCATTGACAACTTTCAACAAATCTTCAGAACAAATGTCCCAACATTTTTGAAAGAAATTGGCTGAGAAGCCATCAGGACCCAGTGCCTTATCCCCTTCTAAAGCAAAAACTACCTTTTTCAACTCCTCAATGGTGACAATTTTAGTTAGACTTTTGAATCTCTCATCAGGAATCATGTTTCTTGGAATGGAATCAAGAAGAAAAGAGGTTGCTTCCTCATTATAGGAGTTACTCTCCATCAACAAGGTCTCATAAAATTTTAAAGCTTCAGCTTTTATATCATTTTTATTTTTTGATGATGTCATTACCTTTAGATACCTCTGTAATCCGCTTGTGAGCCCTATGCTTGAGTGTTTGGCAAAATTTCAAAAGGGATATTTCGCCCGAGCCCGCCGTCTAGTTGGATTGTGCCACGTGTCCAAAGGGGAGAAAATTGAAAATTTTGACTAAGTGTTGGTGCCATGGAAAATTTAGGAGGAAAGGCCCGTGCCCAATCACATTTTTCCACATGAGCTAGAGAGGGTGGAGATAAAGTTAGAATTTTGGTGAAATGTTTGGTGAGGGCGCAAAGCCAAATTTTGCCCATAGGGCCCGCATCCAATGGCCTCATGCCACGTGTCTCAAGACCCACGGACCACGGGGGAAAACTTAAAATTTTGGTGAAGTGTTTGGAAAAAAGGAAAGGGAAATTATTGGCCCGTGGCCCCACCGACCATTCAGGGCCCGCCACGTGTCCATGGGCACGCGGACCTTCGGAGCATGGGGGAGATTGAGATTTTTTCCCAAAGGGACTACGCAAAGAAATGTTCACCCCAAGGCCCACGTCAAATAAGAGCTCACCACATGGCACTCGGAATGGCGGAAGGTGGAGGAAATTTGGGAAATTTTCCCAAAGCAAAACGAAGGAAATTTTAAAAGAAAATTTCACTCCCCAAACACGATCCAATGGCATCTTGCCACGTGTCCAATGGCGTCAAAAAATACAGGACAGGCCCACAGGGGAAAAAGGAAAAGAAAATCTCGTGCCCAATAGGATCGTGCCACATGGCACCGGAATGGCGGAGCGTGGGGATTTTTTGGGAAATTTTCCCAAATGCAAAAAAGTGGAAAATTTTAAATTTTTCACCCGCCAATCCGTTTTGGCCTTGTTTTGCCCTACATTTTCAAACAGCCATATCTTTCAATCCAGAGCTCAGTTTTTCATGTTCTTTATATCAATACAAATGCGGTGAAATTATCTATAAGATTCCAGGGTCATTTTTGTATTTTTGTGGAGTTTCAAGAGAGAAAATTGAAAAACTCCTCTAGCACGTGGTCATGAGCAGAAATGACGTTTCAACCACCATTTTTAATGAAGAATGGCTCGCATTCTCTCCCAGCATGGTGAAAAATGTTAGGGGATGGACTTGTAAGGATGCCCATGCTGTTTTATTGCATTTTTGGTTAGTGGTTGAAGCTCTCCCATGTTTTCCCATGTTTCTCTCTCTGGGGTCGCTTCTTGCACTGTAAAAGCCAGAATGGGCTCATTTTTTGAAGGGGAGACACTTTTTCAGCTCTGCAACTTCCCTTTTTCTTCCTTTTTGGCAGAATTTGTGGAAATTTTTACCTTTCCATGCAATAAAAGACACCCTTTTTGCCTCTTGGTCACTGTAATGCATTGTATTGGATCTGGAATGATAATGTATGCTCTGTGATTAAAATCCCTCAATCCTTTCATATATTTACCATTGTTTCCTGATCTTTCATTACATCTTGAGCAATTTTTGCATGCTTTGTGCTATGTTTTCTTATGGATTGTGTATGTATTATAGTATTAGGTGTCTACTACTCCTTTGGTGCATCACCTCATTAGCATTAGTCTCATTTTTCTTGCATTCCCTATCTTTGTCCCCTTGGAATTTAGAGTAGGAACTAGGAATTTAAACCTCTGCAACTTGTAAGTGATATATCTAATCAGGGGAGTTGAGGAACCAACCTCTAATCTGAGATTCCTCTCCCATTTTTCAAGTCCCACACTTGGGGAGAGGATTCAATGTTGTGCAATCACACTGGATGTCCAAAAGATCAAACTAGAAGTCTGATCAACATCCAGGGGTGCTGCTGATTTGCAACAATAGTTTTGGCACACCGGTGGGACCTTAGAGGTCTTCATCTTCATTACAACAAAATTGATGTGCATTTGTTGCAAGTTTCTTACTTAAAAGAGCCCTAAATTGCACATCTGGCGACTCCAAGGAAGAAGAATCAGCTGGTTTTAGTAGTGCAGACCTGAAAACTCATGAGAAGAATCACCACAAGGTCAAGAGTTGGAGAAGAAGAGGTGTTGTTTGAGTATCTGCAATTATCTCCAAGAAGAAGGCAAAGAGGGAGGAGAATTCAAAGGTCTCCATCTCCACCAAATAGAACTCTATCAACTCCTCCACCTGGTAGGCCTTTCATTCAATCAACAAGGGTTCTAAGGCCAATCAGAATGGCACAAAACAACCCCTATGTCAATTTCACTGGCAGCAGCCCACTTGCTCTCAATGCACAAAATCCAATCCCAGTTGCAGCATTGAAGAACATTCCATACTTTACTGGAGAGAATCATACCACTCTTGGTGATCATGTTAAGGATATTGCTAATATTTGTGCAATCCATGAGATCAATGAGATGTAAGTTGTTGTCAAATTGTTGGCATCTTCATTCAAAATGAAAGCTTTATAATGGTTCAGAGTCTTGCCTCGGGTTCTATTCAAAATTGGAACCAGCTATGTATATCCCTCCATGAGAAGTTTGGAGAAAAGGAGACAACTTGTCCCTTTTAGAACAGTGACAACCATCAAGAGAGCTCTCAATGAGCAAATTGACTAACTTCAAATTTAGATTTCAAAAACTTGGGAGAGGATTCCAGTGGCAAGTAAGGCCAGCAGGCCAGTGCAAAATTTTCTTTTCTATATTACCTTAAAGCTTTAAATTTTGATATTTCTATGTTGATTCAATCCATGGGAGGCACAACTATCCCTGTTGCTTATAGCATTGTCATTAGAGCTGAAAATTGTTTGATTCAAGCTAGCAAGCTAGCTCCTAGGCCTCTAATGCCATTATATCCAAGTTTAGAGAGCCCAAATACTAGTCAAGTGCATTTTGTAGCTCCTATTCCCACTCCTAGAAATCATAATTCAAGTGAAGTTTCTACTTCATCTTATAATGCCTCAAATTAACTTCAAGAAGTCATGAAGCAATTGCAAAATCTAGGCAATGAGCTGGTTACACTCAAAAGGCAGAAAGCCCAAAGCTTTAGACCTTCTTTCTAGCCTCAAGCTCAGCATAACATGTAGCCATATCAACCTCAAAGACCACCCAATCCAGCTACAAATTTAAATCAAACAAGACCTCCTGCCAAGACCATTTCAGCCCTATAATCCCAATGCTATATCTGCCTCTAAGGCATTAGTGCCAGTGCAAAACAACATGGATCAAGAGTATGATTGGTTTTTTCCATGCAATGAACCTCACACAACCAGTCTATGTGCTTCAACGGTTCCTTAAATGAAGCGTTAATGGTGACTACAATTGGTGTGGAGGGTGAGGGTAGTCAAGGAAATAACCAATAACAAGACACATTCCAGCAGCAATCAGCTCCAAATGATACCACACTTGTAAACTGGCAAGCAGAAGATTTTTGTGGCATGAATTGAAAAATTCCCCAAAATGTTGCAGCCAACACAAGGTCAAAAAGGAGAAATTTGGGTGAAGAACAGCCATTGGCTCCAAGTAATCCACAATCTTCTATCACTCCACAAATTATTGGTAAGCAAAATGCAGTTCCAAACATGCAAGGACTGCCTAAAACAGTTCCTAGGCCAACTCAAATGCTAGTTGTTGCTGCCCATGTACAAGGAATGAATTTGTAGGCCAAGGGATAGTAGAGAGATGCTTCATCTCCATTCAACATCATTGATCAGATGAAGAAGACAAATGTAAACATATCAATGTGGGAATCACTATCTATTCCAAGCCAAAGAGATTTGCTACAAGATACCATGAAGGAGTGGTCAACTTCAAATCCGAAATTCCAAATGCAAGAGAAGGTGCTCACAAATGCTGCCTAGCCCGAGAGGAATCATGGAGGGTAGCAAGGTAAAATGTTGAATCCCCCTCCATTCTATGTTTCATTGATCATTGAAAACCAATTAGTACATAATTACATGATTGATTCCGGGGCAAGTAGTTCAGTAATGCCCAAGCAAATAGCTGATCAATTAGGGATTCAATATGAATTCATATCCAAAGGGGTAGTGCAATTGGATGGGATAGTAGTAACAACAGTTGGAGTGATTAAAAACTTGAGTCTTACTTTGCATGCATGCCCCAACGTTGTTGTTTTGCAAGATGTCTCAGTAATAGATCTTCCACCACTCTTTGCCCTATGTCTGTCAAGGATTTCACACCAAGATTAGAGGTTACTTATCTACTGATTAGACACACATGTTGTTCAGAACAAGATATGGAACTAAATCCACAATTAGATCTAAGCCTATTGCAAACTTTCACATTGAGCCTTACACTCCAAGCCAAATCAATACCAATTGTTCAACGATTTGATCAAGAAGATTATCCAAGCACTGATGAAGCTGACACCAAGGTTGGAAGCATCCCAAATCTAACTCTTGATGAATGGGAAAACAAGGTGCATGCTTTTGATCCTTATCAAGAAATAGAAGAATCTGAGCTAGGAGTCTATTGCATGCATGAAGAAAATCAGCCTATTCCTAGCATCACCAAGCCAAACCACAAGGATGACAATGAGGTATGGCAGTTTTTTTTTTTTTGTGGATCAAGGAGCGTATAAGGGGCCGCAGGGGGAGCTATGTTTGTTTCACCTCACGAAGTTAATTATTATTCAGCTTTTATATTTCAGTTTCCATGCTCTAATAACACCGCTGAATATGAATCTTTGATACAAGGATTGCATTGGTCAATCAAGAGAGGAATAAAGAACTTGCAAGTCTTTGGTGATAGTGAGTTGATTATCAACCAAGTTAAGGGGCAACATGTCACAAGAATTATCTACTCAAGTGCTACAAAAATAGGGTGTGGGACCTCATTGAATATTTTGAGGGCTTTGGCATCAAATCCATTCCCGTAAAAAGAGAACCAAGCTGCTGATGACTTGCAGCATTGGAGCAGCCTTTGACATTGTTGAAAGCATCCAAAAGACAAGATATAGCCAAACATCCATGTGATTGTAAGGCATTTAGTTCCGCATAACAATGTAAGTTGGCAAGTGTTTGAAAATGATCAAAAATCATCCATTTCTTGCAAGAGGCTGAGTTCTCGGCTAAAAATTAGAAAAAGTGGGAACAACGCAAGTATGGTGACCAAGTGGTATAGCCGAGAACCAACAAACTACCAAAACTTTGGAGTCCATTTTCAATCCTAATGATCAGTTTAGGAAGGAGAAAGAAAACATCCAAGTCAAGGGAGAAGATTCAGTGTCCATCTTGGTGGAAGAAGGAAAATCACTCCAAGTTGGTAAAGTGACAACTGAGCGAGAAAGGTATGAGTTCATACAGCTTTGTCAAGAATTACTTGATGTGTTTACTTGGAGCTATGAAGATTTGAAGGGTTTCAATCCCAAGTTATCTCAACATACCATTGAATTGGATCCAAGTACTAAGCCCATCAGGCAAAAACAAAGACCAGTCAATCCACACATGGAGCCTCTCATGAGAAAAGAATTGAATAAGTTGATAGAGTCAAGAATCATATTCCCTATCAAGCATTCTAGTTAGGTGGCCAACTTGGTTCCAGTTAGAAAGAAGAGTGGGGAAATTAGATTGTGTGTTGACTTCAGATATTTGAATAGAGCATCTCTCAAGGATCATTATCCACTTCCTTCCATGGAGCATATTTTACAAGTTTTTGCCGGCTCTGAGAGGTTTTCATTACTTGATGGATATTTAGGGTACAATCAGATTATGGTGAAAGAAGAGGATCAGTTCAAGACAGCCTTTACAACCAAATGGGGAACTTATGCATACAGGAAAATGCCATTTGGGTTGTCCAACGCTGGAGCTACTTTCCAAAGAGCAATGGACATGGCATTCAAGGATTTGATTAACAACATGGTGCTGATATATCTTGATGATATCACTGTTTTTCAAAAATACAATAGACCATCTCTTTCATTTGAGACAAGTGTTCCAAAGGTGCAGAAGATTTGGAGTATCCTTGAATCCTAAAAAGTGTATTTTTCTAGCCCATGAAGGAAAGCTCCTTGGCCACATTATCTCTAAAGAAGGATTAGCAATTGATCCAGAAAGAGTTGAAGCCATAAGAGCACTACTATTTCTAAGCCACAAGAAGGCCCTTCAAAGTTTCTTGGGGAGAATAAATTTTGTTCGGAGGTTTGTCCCAAATTTTGCATCCCTAGTCAAGCCTATCACCAAGATGTTAAAGATGGACAGAATAAGGTAAGGAAAGTTTTGAAGCAATCAAAGAAGCCATCTCTCAAGCCCCAACTCTCATTAACCCAGATTTCTCCAAGGATTTTATCCTCTATGCATTTGGGGGTGGTGATACTATTTCTACAATTTTGGTACAGCAGAACAAAGACAATGATGAGCAGCCAATTGCTTTCTTTAGCCAAAGCCTGGATGACTATGAGGTGAGATATTCTTTCATTGAGAAGCATGTTCTTGTAGTAATCAGAAGCTTGAAGAAATTCAAGCATCTAGTTTCAAACAACAAGGTTCAGTTGTTGGTTTCTCATGTGGGAGTTAAAGATTTCCTCCTCAACAAAGACTTGAATGAAAAAAGGGTAGGTTGGATTACTTGTGTCATGGAGTATGACATAGAGATCAAAGTCACCAAGTTGGTTAGAGGAAAAGGATTGTGTGAGCAGCTGATTTTGAGCAAACAAAAGGAAGCATGCAATGAGAAGGAGGCTGTTTTGGCATTGTAAGACAACCATGAGCAAGGAAGCACTCAAGAGGAGAATGATGGTTTCCTCACTCCTTGTTGGACCCAAGACATAATGCACTTCCTAAGCACAGGTATATTCCCTCCAGAGATGAACAAGACCAAAAGAAGACACTTCAGATTGTAGGCTGTCCCATATGCCCTTGTTGATGGTGTTTTGTTCAAAAGGGACGTGAATGGAGAGTTACTGAGATGCATTGGGACAAATGAGATTCATAGGGTGTTGGAAGAGTTCCATGGTGGACCAGTTGGTGGTCATTTTGCACCAAGAGTGACAACTCTAAAGATCATGAGGGTTGGCTATTATTGGCCCAAGATTTTCAGTGATTTTTATGCATGGATCAAGAGGTACAAGAATTGTGCATTCTTCATAGGTAAAGAGAGGCTAGCTTCCCTTCCATTGCATCCAATTTCAGTTGACCAGCCATTCATGTAATGGGGTTTAGACTTCATTGGAGTCATTAATCCCAATTCAAGCTAAGGGCACAAATGGATTCTAACAGCAATAGATTACTTCACCAAGTGGACTGAAGCAGTAGCACTCAAGGAAGCAAATGAATCTAGCATCCTAGATTTCTATGAGGGAATAGCAACCAGATTTGGCATACCTGCTACAATAATATCAGATAATGCATTGGCATTCATTGGGTCCAAGGTGACTGAATGGACTGTCAAGAATGGGATCTACCTAAGCACTTCATCAAATTATTACCCTCAGGGTAATGGCCGGGCTGAATCTACAAACAAGAACTTCTTGAGAATCATTAGGAGGACTCTTGATGAAAATCAGAGGTCTTGTCATACCAAATTGAAATCAGCCTTATGGGCTAATAGGATAACTCCCAAGATATCTATAGGTAACTCTCCATTTAAGCTTGTTTATGGAAGAGAGGTGATTTTTCCCATGTCACTTGAGTTGCCAACATTGGAACTCATGAAACAGTTGGAGTTGTTGGAGTTTGGTCCCATGGAGGTTAGATATGCATAATTGATGGAGCTCCAAGAAATCAAAAATCAGGCATCCCAAATAATGGAGAAGGATCAAGCTTTGATCAAGAAGACCTTTGATAGAAAGGCAAAGAGTAGATCTTTCCAAGTTGGAGATATAGTGTTAAAATGGGATGCAAAAAGAGAAAAACCAGGAAGGCATTCAAAATTTGATGCCATTTGGAGTGGCCCATACATGGTCACAAAGTGTAAGGACAGCAATGCTTTCCAATTGTCTTCATTGGATGGTGAAGAACTACAAATTCCAGTCAATGGAATCCATCTAAAGCATTGCTACTGAAGGGAATTCTCCACCTTGTACATATTAGCTTAGGTTTTCATTCCTCCAAGTGCTTGTGCACATTGTTTTGCTATAGATTAGTTTGCTTTCCCTAAGTGCTTTGGCACAAGCTTGTTGTTCCTAGAAATGTGTTTGCAGGCCTTGCTCCATCAGGTGATGTTCCACCCTCCATCTTCCTCCTTGCAGTGTTCTAATCAGTTGGGGTACCAAGCAGAGAATTTAATGACTCCATGCCTAATGGATTGCTTCAAGAAACTGGTAACTTCATCCAGCAGTGATGACCCTCCGAGTCACCAAAATTGTTATCCAAGATGTGCCCCTTGCTCATTTTGTGGCTAACTCCCTTCATTCTTCCCTCTCTTGTGCCTCATTCATAACTTTTTTTACTTTTTAGGAACTTAAGACTTTCTGGAAATGGCACCATTGGATAGATCTTTTTCTCAAATTTCCAGAAAGGTAAAGTTTTCCTCCTAACTCCATGTATTTTTGAAGTTATGGCTTGGCGGAGTTTTTGTGGGAAATTTTCCCTAGAAGGCCCGCAGCCAGTAATATGGTGCCACGTGTCAAAGGAAGTGGCGGGGTCGAGAGAAAACTTGGATTTTTTTACCAAGTGTTTGGCAAAATTTCAAAAGGGATATTTCACCCCGCAGGCCCGCCGTCCAATTGGATTGCGCCACGTGTCCAAAGGGGAGAAAATTGAAAAATTTGACTAAGTGTTGGCGCCATGGAAAATTTAGGAGGAAAGGCCCACACCCAATCACGTTTTTCCACGTGTCCTTAGGCCAAGAAGTGGCGGAGGCAGAGATAAAGTTAGAATTTTGGTGAAATGTTTGGCGAGGTGCAAAGCCAAATTTTTCCCGCAGGCCCGCATCCAATGGCCTCATGCCATGTGTCTCAAGACCCGTGGACCGCGGGGGGAAACTTAAAATTTTGGCGAAGTGTTTGGGAAAAAGGAAAGGGAAATTATTGGCCCATGGCCCCGCCAACCAGTCAGGGCCCGCCATGTGTCCATGGGCACGCGGACCTTCGGAGCACGGGGGGAGATTGAGAATTTTTCCCAAAGGGATTGTGCAGAGGGAAATGTTCACCCCAAGGCCCGCGTCAAATAAGAGCTCGCCACATGGCACCCGAAATGGCGGAAGGCGGAGGAAATTTGGGAAATTTTCCGAAAGCAAAATGAAGGAAATTTTAAAATAAAATTCCACTCCCCAAATGTGATCCAATGGCATTTTGTCACGTGTCCAGTGGCATCAAAAATACAGGACAAGCCCACAGGGAAAAAGGAAAAGAAAATCCCATGCCCAATAGGATCGTGCCACGTGGCACCCGGAACGGCGGAGTGCGAGGATTTTTGGGAAATTTTCCCAAATGCAAAAAAGTGGAAAATTTTAAATTTTTCGCCCACCAATCCATTTTGGCCCTATTTTGCCCTAAATTTTCAAACAGCCATATCTTTCGATCCAGAGCTCGGTTTTCACGTTCTTTATATCAATGGAAATCTGGTGAAATTCTCTACAAGATTTAGGGGTCATTTTTGTATTTTGATGGAGTTTGGAGAGATAAAATTTAAAAACACCTCTGCACGTGGTCATGAGCGAAATGACATTTCAACCACCATTTTTAATGAAGAATGGCTCGCATTCTCTCCCAAAGCATGGTAAAAATGTCGGGGATGGACTGTAAGGATGCCCATGCTTTGTTTTATTACATTTTTGGTCGAGTGGTTGAAACTCTCCCACGTTTTCCCACGTTTCTCTCTCCTGGGGTCGTTTCTTGCACTGTAAAAGCCAGAATGGGCTCATTTTTTGAAGGGAGACACTTTTTCAGCTCTGCAACTTCCCTTTTTCTTCCTTTTTGGTAGAATTTGTGAAAAATTTTACCTTTCCATGCAATATAGCACCCCTTTTTTTCCTCTTGGTCACTGTAATGCATTGTATTGGATCTGAAATGATAATATATGCTCTGTGATTAAAATCCCTCAATCCTTTCATATATTTACCATTGTTTCCTAATCTTTCATTACATCTTAAGCAATGTGTGCATGCCTTGTGTTGTGTTTTCTTGTGGATTGTGTATTTATTGTAGTATTAGGTGTCTTCTACTCCTTTGGTGCATCACCTCATTAGCATTAGTCTCATTTTTCTTGCATTCCCTATCTTTGTCCCCTTGGAATTTAGAGTAGGAATTAGGAATTTAAACCTCTACAACTTGTAAGTGATATATCTGATCAGGGGAGTTGAGGAACCAGCCTCTAATCTGGAGATTCCTCTCCCATTTTTCAAGTCCCACACTTGGGGAGAGGATTCAATGTTGTGCAATCACACTGGATGTCCAAAAGATCAAACTAGAAGTCTTATCAACATCCAGGGGTGCTGCTGATTTACAACAACAGGGAAGCTTCCTAATCATCCATTTTTTCTTTTTATCACTATATAGAGATTCAGGAATCCCTTCAAATCCTTTCATTCTTTTTTTTTTTTTTTAACTGCAATGAATCCATTGTTTAAATCATTTTCACATACCGTGAGAGTCTTAGATGAATTTGGAGTAATTTCTCCTTTCTCCTTTCCAATTTCAAAATCCTCTTGATGTGTTGTATCCCATTTTTCAGTTATAGGAGATCCTATGTGATATTCCTCATTCATGAACTCATCCAATCCCGAAAACTCTTTGCTATCATTTAGATCTTTTATCATGGTTTCCAAAAGGTTCTCAACTTTAGCATGGTGTATAGTCTTTTGATTGATAGTTTCTGTTGAGTGTTATTTTTATATGTTCCTTATGTTGTTGGTGGGAAGAAGAAATCCTTTGAAAATCAAACAGTTCTTCCTCCCTCTCTTGATTTAAGACAGTTAGATGAATGTAAACTTTTTCATTTACTTCATCCACTTCCATGTTCAGTTTCACAGGATTTTGAAACTCCATATCATTGATCTTTTCTTTATCCTTTTTTAGATCATCCTCTCCCTTTCTCACTATAGGAGCTTTTGGTCTCCAAAACTTCCTATAGACCGGAGGTCTCTTTATTATGGTCTTAAAACCCTTTTTATTGCTTTTATTTTTTAGATCTCATTTAAATGGAGCGTCTGTCTATATCCTTATCCTTTGCATTATGAGTTTTCTTCACCTTTATATTGATAATATCATGTTTTGTAATACCAGAAAAATAGTCTTTTCATTATTCCCAAACTTCTTTTTGTTTTCTTCTGAAAAGTTAGGAAGTTCTTCATTATGATGTTTCTTGATCTCTAGACATTTCTGAGCAAAATGACCTAACTTATGACATTTTTGGCAAATTAGATGAGAGGCTTCATATTCTATTGCACATTGTCATGCCCCAAATTTCGATTAAAGAATAATAAAATCACGTAGCTCCTTCTCCATTTCAAAGGAGATGAAAATTATAGCAAAAGCTAGTCTAGATCTATTTTTAGTAGGCCCATCCAATCCGATTGGATAACCTTGACTTGATTCACCTTCATTTTTCTCTATATTGCATGAATCTTCTATGAAACCTAGGACTGTTCTATCACCATGTACCTTTTTTCCCTAACATCTTATTCATTTTTTTTTAGTTGTCATGAAAGGATTATACCCTACTTATCATGATACTTAACTCTTTATTTATTTCTTCAGTTCTTCTTTCTCAACTAGGGCTTCCTTGAGTTGAGTCTGTATACACTTGATTACTTCCTCATGAGATACACACAATTTTTCCAACTTGTCTTTATAGATCTCTACTTCCCACCATATGTAATAAAGATATCCCATCCTTGTCACCAAATATCTCCCTCTAGCTTATTAAATCTACTCCCAAGGGCCTTCTTTGATACTAATTGTTAGAATTAACAAGGACTGAGAGGGGGGGTGAATCAGTCCTGTAATAAAAATTTCACTTGCCTATTTCAAATAATGAACCTATAACCTAATGAATCACCTATACTAGTGCTTGATCACAATTTGATAAACTCTATCATGGTACGCATACATGATAAGAGAATAGAACAAACTCATATCTTCTCTTTATTGATATTCGGATCGAGCACAAGAACTTGATACTTATCAAAAGTTTACAAGATAAAAACAAGAGATCATATATATTATACTAACATCAATATGGAATTCAACTACAAAACAATAAGATTGTTCTCCTTCATCAATTTATTATTATAGAGAATTCATTTTCTCTAATCCATGGTAACCAACTACAAACCTAGAAGATACTTTCATGGGTTTTGGGATATGCCCAAGGGGTTTTGCTTTGTAGTAAAATTTTATTCAATAGAAGATAAAGGGGGTTTTCATCTAACAATTGTTTTTCACACACACAATCTTAGTTTTATAAGAGAGGTTTGTGTGTACTTTTAAACTCCCCAAATCATTGACTTCTTATCAACACCTCGATATTATTTTCTTGACTCATTTCAACACTTGACTTCTTTGGAGAATCTTCAATTTACCCTTGGAACTTCAAGACACAACTTTTTAGCATCAAGACAAAAAGGGACTCTTCATCTTCTACATCATGCAAATAGATAACAATTTTTTTTAATTGAAGAGAAGACTTATCAACTTCTCTTAGAATGCACATGTATGGTCTAAGGAGAGGAACAAACATTCATCTTCCTTTCACTATCATGTCTTATCAACAACATCCTTTCCAATGAACTTCTTGTTTTGCAAGATAAAGATGTTCTCTCAAACCATACAACTAGCTATTCAAGGCATTAAAAGAACAAAGGAAAATTTAAAGCATAGCTTAGTATCCAATTATTGTCTTTAACTTACCTCTTTAATGAGAAACCTCTACCTCGACCCACATTTATGGTTTTATATGCACCCAGATCTCTATTTTGGAACTTTCTTACATTAGTAAAACCCCAAGCTTGTTCATGCATATCAAGATCCCTTCAAGGCTTTGAAAAATTCTTAACACCAAGAACCAACCAAAATTGTAACTTCGAATGATCAAAGATTAAGAAATATGGAGAAAACTGACTTTCACATTCATGGCATGTACACAATCAATCTACCTTTGATTTTTGAGCTCATTCAAGTTCAAAAATTGTTCTCTAATGATTACATATCCTTCTAATCACATGTCTCTTCAAGAAGAACATATTTTTTTCTCACATACTAAGAACTTAAAAGAACTTGACTTATCGATTCAAACACGGTTGTTGTGAAAACTATTTCTTGACTCTTTTCCTTTGGAGCTTAATTATACTCAATTGTTAGGATTATACCAGTTGTACAAATAAACAAGCATGTAATGAATAATGTAGAAAATGTAAAACATAAAAGAATGCAATAAAACAGAGACACAAATTTAACGTGGTTCACCCAAAATGGGCTACGTCCACCAGAAACAACCAATCCTTTTATTCAGCCATGAAAACTCTCTCTCACAGTGCCACCACTGATACAATGAGATTCATACATAACAACCCTTTAAAGATATTAGGGTTTTTATCATTTTGGGGAAACATAAAAAACCACTCATTAGATCTGTGACCTAATAAGGAACGGTCCATATTTCACAATGCATAAATACATATAAAATGTGGCTTATGGGCGCTACCCCAAACCCACTGCCAAGGGGCCATCCCCCAAACCCCGCAAGAGGGATGAATCCCCTTATAACCCCCATTGCTATCAGGATCCACAACCAGCATCAACCACTTCCTTCACAAGATCGACAATTATATCAACCAAAAAAATGACTTAGACTTCAAACAATTTCATAAAGGAATGTTAATAGTCATTTTATCGATCGAGTACGTATTTCAAATTTTATGCTAGAAAATTTTCACTCCACACTCAATCATTTGCAAAAATTATTTTTGAAATCAATCATAAATGTCGTAATAGAGAAAAATCCAAATTTTCAATAATTTTGGGTGGTGGAAACATTTGTTTTGAGAAAATTTGTCTAGTGAAAACCCTAGCTCGGGTATGGGCTCTATGCAGTTCCGAGAGCTTCAAAATTCATTTTCATTCTCATTACTTGATGAAGGATGATAATTTCAATTTCATGGGGTCTGTTCAATGTTTCACAAGTTCTCCATGTCCTTTTTCTTCTTCGTGCGGCAGCCACAATTTGGCTCACCATCTTCATTTACTAGTTGTCAAAGACCTATAGACCATACTCAATCTACTTATGAGCTTTTACGAACATCAAAAATAGCTTAAACCTAATAATGTAGCTTAGAAACATGTTAAAAGGAATGAGGTCAATCAAAATTTCCACAAATACTCTGATGCAGGGTAGATGAAAAGTCATAGTCAATGAGAATTGTTTGGACAAACACCAAACAACCATGGAAAATGCTCCTAGAGTGCAAAGGTTATGACAAGACAAGAAAAGATTCACTTTACCATAAGATAATAATTTAAACATTGAACATGTAATTGAGGATAAAAGTAAATTAAAACTAGTCTTTAAACCTTGATGAAGAACTCTAATTTTGATTGCACTTACTCATTGTTCCTAGAAGGTGCAACTTGTGTCTTGAAAATGGCTAGAAGGATAAGGTCATCCTTGAGTAGGATTTAATGACTTAAAAAAATGATATCAGCATTGAGTATCTTTTAAACATAATATAATGTATCAACTAAGACATTTAAGACCAAATTTTACCTTTTTTCTCCTATCCATTGAGAACACTGTTTGGACACCAAAAGAACCTGCTCAGATGATTGTTCATAACTTTCTCAAAACAAGTCCAATTGACCTGAAACTTTTTACATTACTTCAAGATTTGAGTCTAATACAAAAATTTATTCTATTATTTATCTGAATAATCCATCATAATTTTTCTTGAGCGCTCAGAATCCAGGCTTTTTTTTATTTAGTTTTCAAAAATCTTGTTTTAGTAAAACTAACACAACTTCCACATATCTTCTAAGAAAATGATGAAATTTTACCTGAAGCTTCAAAAATTACCTTAATAAATGGTACATAATCATATTTTCCACATATATGACTGAATACTTATATTCCATCTCATTTACCTCTACTTACACTGACAGTTCTCAAGACCAACTTTTGTGTGACTTTGAAATTTTTCTCCTAAGACTGATATAAGCCTAATTTTTTCTCACACATGTTGTAGATACTATTCCAAGGCTACTCCCATGCTCCTATGAACATTTCATGACCTACACCAACTCTTCACACCTTATCAGGTACTAGAAACAGGCCTAAATGGCCCAATTTGAACTACAACTTCTTCCAAATGACCTAATACTCACTATAATATCTCTCACTCACTTCATGAAACTTTTTTGACCTTAATTCCACATTTGAGAGACTCAAACCACATGCACATGTCCTTTGGAGACTCCTAGATCACCTAGCCAACATACCTAGATCACCTAGACCCATGTGACATCAATGAACTTGAAATTAATGAAAGGAAAAGTGACACACTCTTCCAATAGATTACCCCAATTAATTCCAAACCACATTGCATGAATGGTTCATTTACAGAGATGGGGTGGATTGGAAGGGATGTTAATATTTCTTTACCTATAAAGAAGGCACACTTCTTGTATTTCTTGACCCATGAATAAAAACACCGAAAAGGTTATGCAAGTAATATCCAAACTTTCATGATCTTGAGAACTATCACCCTTGGAGAAAAGTGACCTCCTAATTCTCCATCATAGAACTCATACAACACTTTCTTTTTCTGATCTATCTTGATACACCTTAAGAGAATATTATTCACATCCTTTCTAAATAAGATTCCATACATGAGCACATAGGGAATGGATTGAAGTCTAAAATACCTTCTTTTAGATTTGTTCAATCCTTGAGGGAAGTGGACTATTTAGAGAAATCAAACTACATCATGAGTCCAACAAGGATTAGGAAAGCACCAATTGGTTGCTCTCCTAATCATCTTGAAGCACTAAAATGATCTCTTCATTAGTTTGTTGATCCATAACTAGATACTCACACATCCCCTTTCCTCTAACCAGCTTATTTATTTTGATGTCAATGTCATACTCCATGACCTTGGTTATCCAGCTAACCCTCTTCTCATTTAGATCCTTTTTCAAGAGGAAGTATTTTCTACTAGCATGTGAAACTAACAAGTGGATCTTGTTGTTGGACACCAAATTTTTTAATTTCTTCAATATTTTTATGATAATAAGGACATTTTTTCAATAAATTAGTATCTCAATTCATAGTCCTCAAGATTTTGGTTGAAAAGTGTAACAGAGTTGTTCCAATCCTTCTTTATTCGGTTGCACCTATATGTCTGATATTGTTCAACACCTCTAAAGGCATACGAGGTAAAATCCTTTGAGAAATTTGGATTTATGAGAGTTGAGGCCCGTGCATTGCTCACTTTATGGCTTCAACTATTTACTTTCCTTTAGCTTTTCACTTGAAATCCATGATCTTCTTTAACATCAACGTCAGTGGCTTGATAATATTAGCAAAGTTAGGCACAAACCTCCTAACAAAATTTATCCTTCCTAAGAATCTTTGGAGATCTTTCTTATGGATTGGTAATTGCAATGAAAGAATGAAACTAACTCTTTCTATATCAATGCTTAATCCTTCTTTAGAAACAATATGGCCAAGGATTTTACCTTCAAAAGCTAGGAAGATGCATTTTTTAGGAATGATAGAAACTCCAAACTACCTACATCTTTCAAACACTTACCTAAGATGAAAAAGGTGGTCATTTGCATTCTTGGAGAACAATGTGATATCATCAAGGTACACAAGAACATTTTTTTTGATTAGTCCCTTGAATTCCATGTCCATGGATCTTTGGAAGGTTGCTTGTGTATTAAATAAATTGAATGGAATCTTCCTATAGGCATAAGTTCCCCAATTTTTAGTAAAGGAAGTATTGAACTAATATTCTTCCTTCACCATAATTTGATTGTACCATGAGTATCCATCTAGGAGAGAAAACCTTTCGAACTTGCTACCATTTGTAGGATTTGTTCCATTGAATGAATTGGGTAATGATCCTTCAAATATACCTTATTCAAGACCCCGAAATCAACCCAAGATTGGAATTAATTTTCCGTCTTGAAACTAGATTGGCAACCCAAGATGAGTGTTTGATGGGAAATATGATGCTTTCCTCTATTAACTTGTTCAACTCTTTCTTCATCATAGGCTCTATATGTGGATTGACAAGTCTTTATTTCTCTGTCATCAGGCTTGGTAGTTGGATTAAACTCGATAGTGTGATGAGCTAAGTTGGGATCAAAACCTCTAAGGTCTTCAAATCTCCATACAAATATATCAATAAATTCTTGGCAAAGTTCTACAAAATCATATTTTTCTTGTGAAGTGCTTACCTTGCCAATTTGAAGAAATTTGTCTTCACCAACTAAGATGGGCTCAATCTTCACCTTTAACCATTATATTTGTCTTTTCTTTTCAAACCGTTCGTTGGGGTTGAAAATGGATTACAAGTTTAGTTGGCCCTTAGGATGCTTGTTTGATATGATTTGAACCACTTGGTCTCCAACTTGTCCTAATTTCTTAAAGAAAACTCGTGGCTCTTCTTAAATGAAATTGACAATCTACTTATCATTCTCAAATACTTTAAAATTTGTGACATTTTGTGATGTAAATGGCCTCACTATCACCCTAATATGTGGTTGAACTTTGTCTCTTTTTATGTTTTCAGCAACGCAAAACCTTTCTCCAACTGTGTCAAGTCTATCGGTAGTTTCATTCTCTTTACTTGGAATGGTCTCGGATGTTAAAAGCTTCAAAATCCTCAAGGAGTTCCGATACCCTATGTTTGTAGGCACCTTGAACAAGTCCTTGGGTGTATTTGATCCTCTAACCCGATTCACAATCAACTCAATGTCTCTAAAATCCTGCAATATTTAAATGTCCTTCTTTCTTTCCCATTGGAGACTATGGATGAGGGACTCATATTCCACTGTTATTAGAGCAGCTTTGAACTGAATTTTGAAAGATGAGTTATAATTTTTACCTATAGTAGACATAAGTAATACACCTCCTCCTACACCTTACCTTCTTCTTGATCCGTCAAAGAACATTTTCCAAATGCCATTCTCTTTTAATCTAGTTGGCTTGATAACACAAGGTAGGGGGTATTCTCCTCATGCAAACAGTAAATACCTAGGCCAGCCTCTTCAATATATTTATATGGATCAAAACCATAGCGTGCATTTCCCCATTCATCAAGTAGCAAATCAAGAATGCCCCCAATCTAGGTATCTGTCTCTTGAGTACTTGGAAAATCTTCTTGATAAAAATTTTGTAATTTACGTTGATAGGGCTAGGCACATAAGGTTCTATATGGTATGTAGAAATTGGTTTAGACTTGATAGTGACCTATGTTCCATACCTGGTTTTGAAGATCATGTGAGACCAATCTACTTGATAAGTATCCTCTAATTTTAGTAGTGAAATCCCTAGATAGACATAGAACAAAGAGTGGAGGTAGATCAATTATGGATACATCTTGAGGAAATGAGACATTAGGACATGTATGTAGTGTGAGGTTTAGACCTCTAGATAATTCCAACAATTCCTACTATTGTTCCATCTAGCTACACCACACCTTTAGAAAGAGATTCATACTTGAGGCCTAGCTGGTCAATAATTTGCTTGGGCATGATTAAACCGCTTACTCGAATAAATCATGCAATTGTGCACCAATTGATTTCCTATGATCATAGATACATAGAAAGGTTGAGGTTTCATGTTTTTAATTGGATTTGATCCTCCTTTTCTCTCGTATTGCATTTATAAGAACAACCTTGTATTGTTCCTTAGATGACTCACTTGGAATAGACAAGTTAGCAATTATAGCTTGCAATAGATCCTTCTATCTTGGAATTGATAATGACTCCCACGTGGATATTCTCACATTGTTTTCCTCATCTGTTTAGGGATGTTGAAATGATTTTTATTATTTCAAATCCTTCTATTTTTTTATTAAGGGTAAATAGTTTTGAAGGGACTATACCCTGTATACAAAAAGGCTCAAAAGCTAGATATCAAAAGAGGTAAAAACAGCCCAAAAAGAGCAAAATGTCCAACAACAGAGGGCTCAACAGCCAGATAATACAAAATAGTAATAAAACAGGATCAAGACGTATAGTGATCCAAGTAAAAGTAGAAGAGACAAAAAATGAACAAGAGATAACCATCACTGGTCATCTCAGCCAAAAGACAGCACCAAAACCGCCAGTCAACAACAACTTTGCAACCAGTAAACAGCAACAGAGCTCCGCATCACTTGATAGCCCAGTCAATCTTGGCTTTGATCATTTGAAGCGAGACAAAGAATGCAATGGTGGTGGCCTGGGAAGGGTCTTTCAAATCCACCTGAGCAATTGCAATATCTCTTTTCTCCTTGGAGCCCCAAATGTCCTCGGTAATACCATTGAGACTGCAAATACTACGAACATGTTGTTCGATGAAATTGTAGATACTTTTAAGGGTAGAGAGGATACAGTCGTTACGCCCTTTTGCATTTCCAAGTCTACCATCCAGAGATTGAAGCTTCTTGAAAATTTCAGCAGTGATATCCTCCTCTTCATCATTTTGTAGTTTCCTTTTGCCCTTAGCTTTATCCATATCTCTAATAACACTCTTTAGTTCTTGAATTTCCTTTTCCATCTTTCCAACTCTGACCAACAAGTCCTCATCCTTAGGCTCCTCCACCAGATTACTAATGTGCAACAGATTCGTGGCAAGCTCCAGGTCTTTATGACTTCTAAGAACCCTCTGAGAAGCAGGGACCTTTGTTTTCATCTCCTTCCTTTTCTTGCTAGTTGAAGCAGTGTCAAGCTTCCTTTCGGGTAGGGGTAGAATGGAGGCACCTTAATTATAATAGCCTTTTCTTGCTCTTGAGATGATATGGAAGGTACCTTAGGTTGATTGTTAACATTTTGGGATACATTTGGGTTTCTACTTCCTTGGGGTGTCAAAGAAGGTTGAGGAGTAAATAAATTTGTTGAATTTCCTTCTTCTATAGCTCTCTTATTAGATCTAGTATTTTTATCCACACCTTGAGGAAAAGTTTGATTTACTCCAAAAAGTCTTCCGCTTGCCAATTTACAAGTGAAGTGTCACTTGGGAGTGTCTCCTAACTAACTATTTGTTACTAATTTTCTTATGTTGTTGCATATTAAGAAACATATGCACCTTGTACCATCAAGGCTTGGTTCATAATTCCATTAGTACATGTTGCCTAGTTATGTGGAAGATGAAAAGGGAAACACCACTTGTAATCTTGCACAATATTGTTTTGGACATGAACCAGGGATTGAGATGAGCTAGCTACATTTAGGTTATAAGGTTGCAATGGACTTGCTTAGAAGGAAATTGATTATGATTCTGATTTAGAGCTTGGGATGAAAATTTTTTGGCTAGTAAGGGGCCTTGTTAAGTTCATATGGAGGCTAGTAAGGTCTGAAATTCTAGGTTTGATTCCTCTTAATGGATACCAACTCATTCCAAAAATTTTGCAACTATTTCATTACCTTTTGCATCTCAACTGAGGTACTTGAGGAAGTAGATGATTCATTAGAGATTTGATTTCTTAGGGTTGGAATAGGTTTTAACTCGGGGTTTAGTGAGAAGATGGTGTCTCAATCTCTAGGAATATAGGCATTAGAGGTCTAGGAGCAAGTTTCTCGGCCTGAATAAGACTATTCTCAAGCACTAATAGCAATGTTATAGGTAGTTGGTAATTTTCTACCCACATGGACTGAATCATGACTGAAATATCACTATTCAAAGCCTTTAGATAATAAAGAAATGCATGTTGGGGTGTAGGCCTTACCACTTGAGGGACTCAGTCCCAATTTTTGAAATATCATATTAAAATCATTCATCTACTCATTAGGTGCTCTCTTCGTTGTTGTTAATTGATCTACCAAAGACATGTGATCTAAATTATCCTTAAAATAATTACATAGGGTTGTGCCAAGATCATCCTAACTGGTAATGGATGCAGTTTTGTTGGTGAGCAAATTTTTGGGGACAAATTGGTGGATTTCTTACCAATGCTCTCAGATTCTAAGTCCCTCTACTTAACCGGTGTAGCTGTCATCTATGCATGCGTGAGTAAAAAGGTGGATTTTCTTGGTGGCCTTATAGTTGGGGATCCAACAGGGTACTCCACTAACCCCGTGAAAAGATAGCAATTTCTTTCTAGAGAGGAATTTGTCTGTAAGGTAGAAAAGGGGAGTGAGAAATGAGATAGGAGAATTAATGTTGCAAGTAGAAAATCGATTCCTACACACACTAGTTATAAATTTTAACACATGCATTTATGAGAAGAAACAACTCTTCCAATAGTAACAAGACTGATTAGAATTTATGAGTACAAAGTATCAATAAATCCCTTAGTCAAAAAATATAAAAAATCCTTCTTCTTGTATTGATTTCTCAAACCAAAGTTGTACATAGTGGGGAAATGGAGGAAATTTGAGAATGAGGGGAATGGAAGAAGTTTGCTATCTCCTTTGTTCTCTCAATGCACTCTTGAGTTTACCAAATCAATCACCAACCTTGTGAAATCGGAATGGATTTACAATTTATAGAATGAGAGGTGACTCATCATCTACCCCCCAATGCCTTTTCATATGTCCTCACACAACTTAAAACTTTTCAACTTCCTAGGAAATGTTTGAGTCCATTTTTATAACATAAAGGTGACTTACTACATTAGGAACATTAAGACATATGAAAAATTACAACCCCAACACAAAATTAGAACATTGAGAAGAGAGAGAAAGTTGGGGGTATGAAGAGAAGAGAGAGCATAATAAGAGAAGATGTTTCCGATGAATTTTGATGATCCTTATTGATAGAAAGCTCCAATGTGATGAAACTCGAATCTTCAAACTCGTTTGAAAATCCTTCAAATTGGCTCACAAATTCTTTGAAATGAGTGTTTAAAAACACTTTTGAATTGTTCTCGCCGATGACCATAACTTCCGCCCCAAACACGATACTTCGCAACTCGAGCCATGAAGTGGGTGTCAGGAGACATTGTTGAATTCTCGAGATAATTCTCAAATTCTTTATGAGAAATGCCCATAGATGATCCTAAATTATGATGTTGACCTGAATGATCATCCCTTTATGTCCCAATGTTCCAAAACTTCCCTTGAGTATGACTTACCATTAATAGTGAGTACCCACACGGGAGACTTACTATTTATAGTAAGAGGTGATTCTTTCTTCTTCTTGACCATCTTGATGTGATGAAATTCTTCATTCAATCCTGTGCACACTACCTTCACCTTGACTACTTCTTGGTGACTTATTATTTTTAGTAAGCACCCATATAGAGAGCTTACTATTTTTAGTAAGTGGTCATTTTCACTATTTTATGCTCAGAACACTCATTCTGACTTCCTGGTGACCTTCAGTGCACATTGCCTTCACCACATCTGTTGTAGTCACTTTTGATGAAGACTTACCGAAGATAGCAAGCCTATGTAGGAAAGCTTACTATTTTTGGAAAGTGGTTTTTCGATGCTCGGTTTGTGACGAAACATATTTTTTGGACTCGAATCATCATCATGATCATGTCCATGAATTTCACATAATTTTTCGTACTAGAATTCTTGGAAATAAAATTTAAAATTTTCACCTGGTAGTGGCTTCGAGCACGAGCTGCCATGGCGGCCATTAATGGAGCTCAAAATTTACAATTTTTGTTTTTTTCTCCGTTTGTGACGAAAAAACAACCCCATTGCAATATTTTTTCATTTGGATTCTGTGTGCAAGTTTTTAGCTCATTTCCATTGTTGGGTTGATGGGAAATCTAACAAATGTGAGCCGGTGCATGAAATGGGGATTTTGTTAGAACAAATGTTTCAGGGCACCATTTGATCTAACATTTTTTTCATCTTGATCGTCTTGAAAAATATAGAAGTATGAAAAATATTACACCTCAATCCAAATTTTATTTTGCAAGATATGATGATTTTTTTATTAGGTGACTTTGTGGTTATCTGGTGAAAAATCTTTGTTTTTCTTCATTTCTCTGTCGTTCTTAATTTTTTCGACCCATTTTTTTCTCTGAGACCTATACATTTTCATGGAGTGGAGGATTTTTTTCCATGGAGGAGATATTTTGGAGCAATAATGGTGCACCAAGTGTCTGTAAAATCATGAACAGAGCTATGGAAAAGTATGAAGCTGTGAAGAAGAAATGGGGGGAAAAAGGCTAAGTGTTGGGGAAAAAATTTTCATGTTTTATGTCCCTCACCTCAAAGGGGAATAAGGGACATCAAATTCCATGGTGAGCAAGGTGATGACACGTGGTGGAGATCCGACGGTGAAGAATGAAGGCTTGACAAGCACCTGGGGGCTGGAAATTTGCTCTTGAAGAGGTCACATGAGTGACCAAGAGTCTCCTTAGGGGATGGGAAAATTTTCCATATCTTATGTCCCTCAACTCAAAGTTACGTGAGGGAAATAAATTTCCATGGTGAGCAAGGTGATGACACGTGGCGGAGATCCGATGGTGAAGGCTTTGAGCTCCCATAAGCACAGGGGTGTTGAAATGGTGATCCTAGAGGTTGCATGAGGGTCCACATGTCCTATGGGGGCTAGGCACATTTTTCCAAGATTTATGTCCCTAACCTTGAGCGGCATGAGGAACACAAAATCCCATGTGCCCGGAGCTCCTGGAGCTGACATGTATCCTTCTAAAATTTGACTAACTCCCGAACTCGCTCTTAGAGGACAACTTGAAACAGCAATAACTTGAGCTCCCGATGGAATTTTTGATGAAATGATATATGATATTTACTAGAAATGTCCTTATAAATCCAATGGTGGTATAATAAGGTCTTTATTCCTCCATTGAATTCCAAAAAAATTGGAGTTTTTATTTGATACTCCACATGTGCATGAGAAAAACTTCTTGCAGACCCATTACACAAAAGTGTTGTGAAAAAACTAATTTCATGATATTATAGGGCTTGGAATTACCTTTCTAAATGTTTTTTTTTTCTCCTAACTCCATCCAAAGCTTCGAATCACCTTCGGAAGTTCATCAACTTTTTAGCCTATGAACCCTAGTTTTGGTGAAACTACCCCAACTTCTCTGACTCCTTCCTGAATCTTATTGAATCACTTCCATGATGTCCCAATACCTTTAATTCACCTCCATTTTGGATTTGTCTCCTTTTTCCACTTCAAGGGCTGCTCCAATCTGGAAAGGCCATTGATAGCCCTTCCCAATACTGCCCAAAGATAGCATTTTTCAAGAACTCCTAAAATCACCTAAGGGGTTGAATTAACTTTCCTAATTCACCTAGGGGATGTGTTAACATCAAATGGGAGGTTATAAGAACTAACTAGGTAGACCTGGGGTGCCTCAAAAGGGTACAACATGAAAATTGTGGCACAAGGGTATAGTTGTCATGCTTGGAAATTGACAATTTCCTTGTTGCATTTACATGACAACAACTGGCTCTAGCTTAGGGACATGACGTGGATTGAGAACAATGAAGACATGACATGGAGAATCTAGAATCTCAACTTTAGACTATATAATCCATTAACCAATGCATTATCCATTGTGCCCTATGGATTCTTGTACAACTTACAACAAGATAGAGAGATATCAAAGAAGGAAACACACAAACACGCAACATGTAACACGCATGGAAATGAAACAACACATACAAAAAAAGGGAAACACACCTAGAAATAACCTAAGGTACAAGGTGGGGGACAACACACTTTCACTGAAGCACTTTTCATTCCTTAAAAATTACCCTTGAGAGGGAAACCCTGAGTGATGTTGTTCTGTGAAGACATTGACTGGTTCCAGAAAGTAGCCTCCTTTCCTTAACTATTTATAAAATCCAAGTGCTTCGGTGATTGTCTCGTGCACTTGGTAGGAGTGATTCTATATGATATTCTTGATGTTCAGACCTTCACTTAGAAATTCCATTTCCTTTATGTTCTTCGAAATCTATTTCATAGTGTCATTTTCTTTCCGTGTTTATCCACGTAGTTGATTCCTCATTGAGGATCCTACCGCTCCCACAGGATTCTTTTCATTCACATTACTTGAACATTCTAGATTCTTTTCTTTCCCAAGTTTATGCTCATTGACCTCTTTTCCATGAGAAACCTCAAACTTATCCTTTTTCTCTACTCCACTATGAGGTGCTTGAGTACTGATGGAAGGATTAGAAGTGACCTCATACTTGTCTTGTATGGCCATGACACAAGTTAAGAGATCAAGAATCAACTCAGGGTCTTCCAAAACTTCCACTACATCCAATATTTCTTACACAGAGATATCCTTTGTTACTTCCTACAACTCATCTTTGTACGCCTTTGAAGAATCTTTATTTTGTAGCTCAAGGAAACTATCCGAAGGGATTAATTCATTATCTTAGGAATCACTGCATTCTATCAATCCTTCATCAAGAGGATCTTTAGCTTCAAAGGCCTCAAAACTCCTTTCTTTAATTTCTTCATCATGGAAAGAGTCTTCCTCTTCAAATGGGAAAGAAAATAACTCCATTTCATTGTTACATCCATCAATCATTGGCTCAGGAGGGGCATCATATTTCTCCTCTTGATTTATTTCAACATAGCCAATCTTCACACTAGTTGAGGCTTCTAAATCAGATTCACACTTGTATTGTAGATTCATGTCTTGCATCAGGAGTTCTAGACTTAGCTCAAGTTCTTTTGTTTCTTCGTGGCTCTAAGAATTTCTTATACAAATAGTTCTTTCAAACCTTTCATGGGCTCATCACAAGTTGGTCTTGTCCCTCTAAGATTGTCTCCATCTCTGAATGGGAATGAAAAAATATCCTCTTCATTGGTAAGATTATAAGTTGGTTTCTCCATTTGATATTCATCAAGAATCATTTCCTCTTCTTCATGGTTTGCATCATTTGGAAAT
This sequence comes from Taxus wallichiana var. yunnanensis, assembly GCA_018340775.1. Taxonomy (NCBI): domain Eukaryota; kingdom Viridiplantae; phylum Streptophyta; class Pinopsida; order Cupressales; family Taxaceae; genus Taxus; species Taxus wallichiana. The sequence goes on from CM031242.1 coordinate 627,725,799, forward strand.
TCGAGGTTTCCCTCTAATAACTTGAATCTCCACAATGCTTCTTCAATGTCCATACCTCTCTAGGAAGGCATGTATGGTCCTATCAAGGTGGTAATATCATCTTCCTCCTCATTTTTCACAAATTAATTCATCCAACTACTATCTTGATATAAGATGTTGATTTCTGGGCTTCCAATTTTACACCCCGTATCTCTTCTTCTTCTTCTCTGGAAGCAATTTCTCTATGTCTCCCTTCACTAGTATGATTGTGGATGACCAATTCATCTGAATTTTACCCCCAATTACTAACAGAAACCTCTCCTTAGCAACATTCCAAATGAATCCGAATGTCTGCTACCAAAATCATCGCTGAAAATTTCTTGTCTAGAAATCTAGCGAGAGCCACCTGTGCATCTTTGACCTTCCCTACAAGTGGGACCTCTTTTGACTCCAAGGAGTAACAAGAGCCATTGGGTGGAGTCATGGTGATTTTGAGAGCCTTGGTGACCTTTATAGGCATTACATTATCGGAGGCACCGAAATCTATTATGTAGTTGTTCAATACATATTCTCTAACAAGAAGGGAGACATAGAAAGGTTTAACCTTATCAGTCTTAGATGCACTCAAAGAAAGAAAGTTTTGTGAGGGAGGACGTAGCTGGTTTTGGTAGTATTCCTTTCAAACTAGGAGCTACAACATTAGGTGTTAAACTACCACTCCTGATGTATTGAACAAAACTCTCAAATTGTTTAGGGTGAGTCCATGAGATATTCAGTTTCAGTAATCTACACCTTGGCTCTGTTCACTTATTATATGAAGTCAAAGGGATCATATGGGGATAAGGGAAATGAAGAGACTGATTTTTGAGTTGGGGTAGGTTTGGAAGAAGTATTTTATGCTTGGGTAATGGAGGGTATCTTGAGTGGAACACTAGGAACTTTTGAAGCGCTAGTTCTTACAGGAGAAGATTTATATTTATAATTAGAAGAGGCATTGGAACACTTACTTGGAAATTTTGGAGACTTCTTATTTTCTACAAGATCAAGATTCAAGTATGCAGATCCCATGAAGGGTGGGAGCAGAGATCCTCGACTGATTATTTTATTTTACAGAGTCACCACAGAGGATCTTCGGTTTTCTTTATCTTAGTGGTAATGGATTAAGGTGCTTCTATCTCAAATTGAGAACGAGTGAATACCGCACATGAGAAATTGGGTGCATCTTCTTTGTCTTCTTCATCACCTCCAGAATACTCACAAGAATCTGATTTGTGTATCATTCTCAAGCTCATCAACTTCTAGGAGATCATCACCTTCACTTTCTTGTTCAATCTCTACTTCACTTTCCTAAATCCTGCAACTTGTATTGACAGGTGAGGCCTCCAAGGCAAGCCTTCAGGGGTGCTCTTGTAATTTGATTTTTGTTGCTTCTTTGTGAAGATGCTCATTCACAATTTTTTTTGCAGCAATGGATCTATTCTTTCATCTCCCGGATGTTGAGATTTACCCTTTGAGGGATTCTTGATCTTTCTAGATAGGATGAGATCGTCATCAAGTTCAATGGCCAATATTTTTTCTTTTATAATATCCCTTGGTTGAACTCTTCACAGGAAAAATACCACCTCCAGTGATTGAGAACTAATAAATAATCTCTTAACATTGTTCTCTGATGGTGAATCCTCTTCCGTATCCTACGGAGAAACCGTTAAAACAAGCCATGAAGTATATCATAGTTTCATTTTCACCTTTCTTCATTTGTGCCAATCAAGCAAGGAGATATTGATAGTCCTCAGTGAATCTAAATCTTTACTCAAAATTCCTTTTTATGTCATTCCAACAAGTGATATATTGGGCATGCAGGAGATAAAACTATTTTGCTCTTTTTTCTTAAAGGGACTCCACAAATAGTCTTACATCAACATCTTCATGTTGGACACAAATAATTCCACATGATCTCATGAAAGCATCGATGTGTTCTTTAGGAATTTTTGTACCATCACATTTGAACTTTGGAAAAATTTTGTGGGAACCTATTGGTAGATCATGAAGAGGGGGTTCAAGAGCAAGCAGGCTTGTATTTCTTCCCCATGGAACAAGGGTTGGGGTTTGTCTTCTTCATCTTCCATTATCATTTCTAATTCATCTTCATTTGTTGCTTTTATGGATTTTTATTTAAATTCTTCTTCCTCCGGGAACTCAATGTTCAAAGGCGATTGAAAAATGGGAGAATTTGAAGGGGGAGTATCAACAAGAGTTTGGATAGGATTTCTAGGTGAGTTGTTTGATGACCTAGATGGGGATGAGGCTTGAGAAAAATAGTAGGGATTGTCTCTAACTCATCCTTGCTGATTTTTTAAAGCCTCGAAAGTGGGGTCAATAATTCCTCTTGATCTATTCAACTGGAGTATCTCCTTTCAACCAAATTTTGGAAATTCTTGTAGTGGGAATACAAAAGGACATTGTGGAATATGAAAGGTCACATGCAGAAATTGACAATGTATCCTTTAGCAATGGATTTTCATGAACTCTCTTTTTTATTTGCTTTTTTTGAATTTTTGGACCTTACGGTCATATTTTGGGTGCAAATGTCACTAAATATGCCCCACGGTGGGCGCCAAAAACTGTTGGTGAGAAAATTTGTCAAGGAAAAATTGGTGGATTTCTTACCAATGCTCTAGGAGTCTAAGTCCCTCTACTTAATTAGTGCAGATGTCGTATATGCATGCACAAGTAAAAAGGTGGATTTTCATGTTAGCCTTGTAGTCAAGGATCCAACAAGTGCACTCCATTGACCATGTGGCAAAGCTAGCAATTTCTTGCTAGAGATGACTTTATCTATAAGGAAGGAAAGGGTGGTGAGAAATGAGATAGGAGAATTAATGTTGCAGATAGAAAATTAGATTCCTGCAAACAATAGTTAGAAATATCAACACATGCATTTATGAGAAGGAAAAAATATGCCAATAATAACAAGACCGATTAGAATTTATGAGCACAAAGTATCAATAATTCCCTCAGTCAAAAAAACTATAAACTCCTTCTTCCGGTATTTTTGCTCAAACCAAAGGTGTACATAGTGGGGAAATGGAGGAAATTCAAGAATGAGGGGAATGGAAGAATTTGGATATCTTCCTTCTTCTCTCAATGCACTCTTGAGTTTACAAAATTAATCACCAACCCTGTGAAATAGGAATGGCTTTACAATTTATAGAATGAGAGGTGACTCATCATCTACCCCCCAATGCATTTTCATATGTCCTCACACAACTTAAAACTTTTCAACTTCTTAGGAAACTTTTAAGTCCCTTTTTATAATGATAAAGGTAACTTATTACATTAGGAACATTAAGACATGAAAAGTGCAACCCCAAGGTAAAATTAGAACATTGAGAAGAGAGAAAGTTAGGGGTATGAAGAGAAGAGACAGAGAAGAAAAAGATAAGATGTTGCCCCTGATGAATTATGATGATCCTCATTGATGGAAAGCTCCAATGTGATGAAACTCTGAATCTTCAAAATCATGTGAAACTCCTTCAAATTGGCTCACAAATGCTTTGGAATGAGTGTTTAAAAACATTGTTGAATAGTTTTTTCAATGATCAGAATTCCACCCTGCACAAGATACTCCTGCAACTTGAGCCATGAAGTGAGTGTCGGGAGACACTGTTGAATTCTCTGAGATGAGTCTCAAATTCCCTATGAGCAATGCCCATGGATGATCCCGAATGATGGTGTTGACCTAAATGATCATCCCTTTATGTCCCATTGTTCCAAAACTACCCCTTGAGTATGACTTACCATTAATAGTGAGTACCCACATGGGAGACTTACTATTTATAGTAAGAGGTGATTCTTGCTTCTTCTTGACCATCTTGATGTGATGAAATTCTTCATTCAATCTTGTGCACACTACCTTCACCTTGGCCACTTCTTAGGGACTTACTATTTTTAGTAAGCACCCATATATAGAGCTTACTATTTTTAGTAAGTGTTTATTTTCACTATTTTATGCTCTAAACACTCATTCTAACTTCTTGGTGACCTTTGGTGCACATTTCCTTTGCCACAACTATTGCAGTCACTTTTGATGAAGACTTACCAAAGATAGTAAGCATGTGTAGGAAAGCTTACTATTTTTGGAAAGTGGCTTTCTAGTGCTCGGTTTGTGATGGAACATATTTTTTTAACTTGGCTCATCATCACAATCATGTCCTCTAAATTTCACATAATTTTTCCCACTAGAATGCCTAGAAATAAAATTTAAAATTTTCACTGGCAGTGGCTTTGAGCATGGAGCTACCATGGTGGCCATTAATGGAGCTCAAAATTTTCAGGTCTAGTTTTTGTTGTCGTTCATTATGAAAACAACCCCATTTTGATATTTTTTTCATTTGGAGTCCGTGTGTAATTTTTAGCTCGTTTCCATTGCCAAATTGATGGGAAATCCGACAAATGTGAGTCGGTGCATGAAATGGGGATTTTGTTGGAACAAATATTTTAGGGAACCATTTGACCTCCTGTTTGTTGCATCTTGATCATCTTGAAAAATGTGTAAGTTTGCAAAATATGACACCTCAATCTGACTTGTATTTTACAAGATATGAATTTTTTTGATTAGGTGACTTCATGGTTATCCGCAAAAATCTTCGTTTTTCTTCATTTCTCTATCGTTCTTCATTTTTTTGACCCATTTTTTCTCTGAGACCTATGCATTTTCATGTAGTGGAGGATTTTTTTGGCTATGGAAGATCTCATTCAAAGAAACAATGGTGGACCAGTGTCCTGGATAAGCATGACTAGAGCTATGACAAGGTATGAAGTTGTGAAGAAGAAATGGGGGAAAAAGGCTAAGTGTCGGATTTAAATTATAAACAAATAAAATGCACCGCAAGGGTGGGGTAAATTTTTTCATATTTAATGTCCCTCACCTCAAATTTATATGAGGGACATAAAATTCCATGACAAGCAAGGAGATGACACATGGTGGAGATCTGATAGTGAAGGCTTTGAGCTCCCGCAAGCACTTGGGGTTGAACTGGCGATCCTAGAGGTTGCATGAGGGTCCATAGGTCTTATGGGGGCTAGGCACATTTTTCCAAACTTGATGTCCCTAACCTTGAGGGACGTGAGGAACACAAAATCCTGCCGCCCCCGGATCTAACACGTTTCCTTCTAAAATTTGACTAACTCCTAAACTTGCTCCAAGAGGACAACTTGAAATGACGATAACTTGAGCTCTCGATGGAATTTTTGATGAAATTTTATATGATATTGACTGAAAAATGTCCTTATAAATCTAATTGTGGGGGCCTCAAGTATTTATTCCTCCATTTGATCCCTAAAAAGTGGATTTTTGATTTGGTACTCCACCTGTGCATGAGAAAAACTTCTTACAGACCCATTGCATCAAAGTGTTGTGAAAAAATAGTTTTACCATCTTGTAGGGCTTAGAATTCCATTTTTGATGATGTTTATTTTTTCTCCTAACTCTATCTGGAGCTCCTAGAATCACCTTTGGAATTTCAACAGTTGTTTTGGCTTGTGCACTACCTAGGCTAAGCTGTGAACCCTAATTTTGGTGAAACTGCCCCAAATTCTCCAAGTCCTTCCTAAATATTCTTGAATCACTTCCATGGTGTCCCAAGGCCTTCAATTCACCTCCATGTTAGATTCATATCCTCCATTCCACTTCAGGGTTTCTCCTGTCCCGGAAGGCCAAAGTGATAACATTTTTCAAGAACTCCTAAAATCACCTAGGGAGTTGAATTGACTTTCCTAATTCACCTAGGGGATGTGTTAACATCAACTTGTAGGCTATCGAACTTACTTGGTAGTTCTGGGGTGCCTCAAATGGTAAAACATGAAAATTTGTACACGTGGGTATACTTGTCATGCTTAGAAATTGACAATTTCCTTGTTGAACATTTGCATGAAAATAGGTCTCAATATTTTATACCATTGAATTAATTTACCCTTGAGTGAATACACTAACAACCTAAATGCTACATCATATTCTATAACTAGATAAACATAGCATACATTTGCAACATCCTGAATGTTCTCAGTAGGGGTAACTTGATTCTCACTAGTGAAGTATGGAATACTTTTGAGTGTAGCTACTGGTATGTCATGTTGTGCATTAAGAACAAGAGGGCTTCCACCAATGAATTTTATGAATGGTAAATTCCTCTGTGGTGCTTCCATAGTAATAGGTCTCATAACTCTAGTAGATAGCAAGAAAGGCCTAGGAGGCGAGTAGAAAGAGTCCAATTTGGTGGTGAAGGTGATCTTTGAACTACTTTTCCCCTTATTATCCTTCTAGGTGATAACTATAGGTATTCAAAAGTTCCTTCTTCTGTTATTCTTGATCTTGTTTGGATTCTTCTCAAGAAACTCAGGCACCTTAATTGTTGAAACCAGTTGATAAAAGCTTGAGTCACCAGATGTGTTTTTGCAAAGCCTCAAAAGGCTAAATTTTACCAAGATAAACACCAAAACTTGGAAAAATGGGAGTTTTAACTTCTAAATCTTCCATCGGCATGCTATAACTATTATAACAAAAAAAATAGCACTCTGGGATTTTCCCATTACATACCCATAATTTTTGCTAACATGGGATGATCTCAAAAGTGTGGGACTTGCAAAGTGAGATCAACCTCTAGAGAATGTTAGTTCCTCTAAATAAATCCTAATGCTAAGCTACTCCTAAGGAAGGAAATGCAACTACCTAGCCCTACACTAAACTTCCAAGGGATCAGAGAGATAGAGAGGTGCATGAAAATAGGAAATCCTACACTAACAATGATAATAACACCAAGAAAAGGGTGGAGAGAAACTCTCAAATGAGGGATAGTGGAAGAAAAATGATGAAGGAGAGGGAAACATAAATACCACAGTCCAAAATAACCTTAAAACCACCATTTCCACAAAACAAAACAAATTTGAGCCCTGCAAGGAAAATTAAATATGCATAAAATACCTACAAATGTAATGAAAGGCAAGAGATTGCATTAGAAGGCAAGTTAGGACAAACCAATAGCCAAAAATAAGTATTTAATTGCTTTAGAAGGATGCACAATACATTATAATGAATGTGAAAGGAAATATTCACCATGTAGATGCTCAAATATGAGGTCTACAACCCATAAACACATTTATAACACTTGAAAGAGAGTGCATAAGCATTACAAGAATGTTCAAACCTTACAAATAAGTCTCTTTTTACAATATATAGAAATGGGAGAGATAAAATGAGGGGAAAATAGAGGGGGAAATGAATTCAGGCCTTCACCCACCAACAATATGCATTAATTATCTGAAAACAATCATGGGCACCCTTCCAAACCCACTCTTCATGTATGGTTGTTTGATGGGGAAGCCAAGGCACCACATCTCCCCATATATGATTATTGAGCTACCCGGGCTGCATCCTTTAATTCTAAGGATTTTTCTTCCTTTTCTCCCACACATACCATCACCTAAATCTATATATTTATTTCCCATGATGTAGAACATTGAGATACATTTCTTGTGATATAAATTTTATTAGATTTGGAGCATCTGGGAGTGAGATATGGTCAATCAGGTCCAAGGGGTCCTGTGAGGAACATGGGCTCCAAATTCCTTTTCACAGTCCACATTAAAATATCACTTTTTACCTTTTATATTTTCCATTGGTTGTAAGTTGAATAGTGGTGTGGAGAACTGAGAAGAGGAGGGAATTGTTCCATTTGTTCATTCTGGCTCCTCCTTTACCGCAAAGGTCTTAGCTTTTCTTGTTGGGTGGTTATACAGACATCAGGCAGAATTAAAGGACCGTTCCCTCATACCACTGAGTTCCTACATGCCTTCATTGGCCCACACTACACTTTCCTTTCCTTTTACCTTTCTTAATTTTGCAGCTCCCAAGCCATTGTGGGGAACTAGTCATTCTATAGAACTGTCCCATCCCTAATCCATTCTCCCATAGACCTCCAAATTTGTAATACACTCTTGTGCATAATTACTTTCTCTGTGGATCAAATACACATGTGGGGAATTACTTAACCCATGGAACATGTTCCACTATTCCTTTTCCGACCGACAACTCCACATAACATTACCCCCATCCACAAATCCTCCCACACCCATAAAACTCCGAAATACATTAAAAATGACCCATTTTCTCAATTTTTTATAAGTTCTTCGATTTTTTAGGTTAATTGTGGAACTAAAGAATTATGCAAGGAAAGGTAGAAACCTTAGACATTGAAATTCTCCACTTTAAATCAATTATACCTATCCTAAGCCTGAATAAATATTTAAGTTATCAAAATTACCTTAACGGAGGGAATTTGGATAACGCTTTCTACTCTTAATTTTGAAATAAATAATAATGATTCTATTATTACTTCTTCCATTCCAGTTATAAATGAAAGTGTGCATAATGATCATATTAGAAAAAATATACATGTTGCTTCTTCTTTGGTTACATTTAATACACATGTTGTTGACACATCTCCTAGTGTGAGTAATTTTCCTATTGATAATGGTAATATCCCTTTAGAACCTCCTTCCGAGACTCTACCCTTAGAACATCAATTACTACCCAATTTGGTTTCACATGACACATTACCCATTATGGATTCTAGACCAACTAGTGTTCCCATGGCTACTCTTAATGGAAAATTCTAACCTTTGAATGAGCCTCTAAATGTAAATATCATACCTCCTCAAGAGGTGTTTTCTCTTATGCATGTGGTTGGTGATTTACAAGAAAATTTTCATACATTGACTCTAAAAAGCAAGGCATCTTATGTTAGTGTTGATGTTAATATTATTTATGAAAATCCCATCCCATGAAAAATATTTCAAGCTCCTTTCCCTAGGAATTTTTTCATGCCCACATTCCAATTTTTTGATGGAACTTTAGATCCATATAGACATCTTATGCATTATCAGACACTTATGGCTTCATATGAAAATGATAGAATCCTTCTAAAATCCTTCTCTCAAAGTCTTACAGGTGATGCTCTCTATTGGTTTACCCATCTTCCTAGTGGCTCCTTAGGTGCTTTTTTCAACCTTGAAGATGATTTTATAGCACACTTTAGTTACAATAGAGGCCCTAAGGTTACATATGAGTGTCTATCCTCCTTACATCAAGGTGAGACTGAGCCCATAATTGATTATATTCTATACTTCAAAGAAAATATGAACTTACTTGTATATCAACCAAGTGATTTAGAAATGAATTTATATTTTGTAGAGGTCTCACATGGCCCCTCAAGGAGCAATTTCTTTATGATACATGTGACTCATTTAATGATATTTACTTATATATCCTTGACTTAGAAAACAACATATGTCAACCATATAAGCCTAAAAATTAGACACAAATGTTGTCACTCCTCTTATTACACATGATTATTTATGCATCCTAGAATTCACCAATAAAAGCCTGTGTGTTGACACATCACTCATCCTAGACCGAGTGCTCACCCAAAGCATGCAAATGTACCAAGCCCCTCTTTAGGGTTGCTTTATTACAGGATGTTAGCATGATGAAGACTTAAAGCATTCAGATCTATGACTAATATATCATTCTATAGTACATATTCAGATCTAGATCTTAAAGTATCATGAATCAAACAATAATCATAGCGAGAACATTCATGCAGTAATAAACTATAACCATGATTAACACCTTGATTCATTCAATAACCTCCATTATATTAAATGCAGTAATACACATAAGCTTCTTACAATAATGGCATCATATGCTCATGCGCGTACAGATATGATAGTGTAATCTCATAGTAATCCAGTCCTTACATATATATCCTCACACCTACCTATACTATGCAGTTCATTACATATTTATAAGGGTGGGGACTTGCCCTTCACCGCTTATCCAATCCCAAAATAGGTCACATGCTATTATTAGCCACACTTCGTTACAATAATAGCCACACATGCAAGTGCGCTAATAATAGACTTCTAGTTAACTTTCAGTAGTAAATCTATTCTCAACTTGTACCCATGCAAAGAACTTCGTAGCCAATCCTCCAAAATAGCCAATATGTGTTGTGTAAGTTTTTAATCGATTTGTGTGCTCTACACACCATCTTCCAAAAATAAATCTTCATCGTGAAAATGGCTAAGTCTTGAATCTACCTCTATCCTCAACACATGATTCCTTCCCGATCCTTCCACGCTTTTGAATGTGCTCTACTCTTCTCGCAAAGCTTATGTATGTTTTTCACTAAGTGTCAGATTTTTTCTAACCAACATTACCCCACACTAAATGCATTGTCGCCCCAAAAATGGTTATCTCCAAAATGAATCAAAGAATTTGAATAAAGAGATAGAAATAATTTTATGAATAAAAGAATGACTTTACCCTACAGTATCATTTGCTTCAACCTGAAGAATCAATTCTAGATATTCTTCTTTTATTTCTCGCCTCTAAATTCTACCAATCATTGAGCATGGCCTCGCCTTTTTTGGGATATCCACTGCAATTGACTCTAACTCATCTTTTGCAATCTCTCCTTTCTCATTCTGCAAGACCAACACAATGTTGGACATGGCAGTCATTCTTCCTTCTAATAGGTCCATATTTTGTGTGATGAGTTTCCCAAGATCATCTAGCCTTTCCTTGTGTGGTTCTTGAGTTTTTGTAAAGGCCTCGCACTTCGCTTGAAAAGCTCTATTCATTCGGCCCAAGGTCTCATCTTTCATGGCTTTTAGGACTTCATTGTCCTCTATAATAGTCCTAGTTCTTATAATGGCTTCTGGGGTTGTATAAATATTCAGCACTTGATCTGCTTTCTTCAACTCCTCCTAAAAGCTCTGAAGCAACCCCTCATATGATGAAATATTTCTCATCATCGAATCCTTTTCCCATTCTCGCTTCTTGTGTTGGATCCTTTGGTTCTGGCATGCACAGAGGTTCATCTTCAAGCACCAAGTCCGCCAAGGTTTATACATAATACATTGCCAAAGGAAATGTTTTGGGTACCTTAGGTTCTAAGTGCAGCTTTTCTTTCATGATATTGTCCCCAATTTCCTCTGCCATGATGATGAACACAAGTGCTCTTCTTTTTATGCCACATATTTTTCTTGCTTTAGGTATGCTATTTCTACATCCTTAGTTTTGAGCTCTTCTCTTAGCAACCTAATTGTTGCAGCCTTATCCATATTCCACCATGCCACCTTTGTTGAGACTTTACCAAAGCATTGCTCACTTGTTCATCTAACATAATAGTAGGATTTACTATTATGTGTATATCCCGAGGTGTCTTCTTCAACCTCCTTGATACACATGACTCTTCACATACATAAAATTATAGTTCTTCCATGTGCGTGTGCATCAACCATGATAGTTGCTTTTTTATGCACATGGTTGACATATCTTCATCCATCAGCTCCCACCCATACAAATCCTTCAAAGGTCGTGTTATTTGAAAGTGGGCGTGGACAATTTTACATGTGTCATCGGCATAGCCCATGACTGATAAAACATATTCTCCACTTTTTCTCTTCAATGTTAGCCTCTTAGGAACTTGTGCTTCAAGATTTGGAGCTTGTTGAGACTTTACCAAATCATTGCTCACTTGTTCATCTGACATAATAGTAGGATTTACTATTATGTGTCTGTCTTGAGGTGTCTTCTTCAACCTCCTTGATACACATGACTCTTCACATACATCAAATTCTAGTTCATCCATGTGCATGTGCATAGACCATGACAGTTGCTTTCTTATGTGCATGGTTTCCATATCTTCATCCATCAGCTCCCACCCATACAAATCCTTCAGTGTTAGTGTTATTTGAAAGTGGGCGTGGACAATTTTACATGTGTCATCAAGATAGCCCATGACCGATAAAACATATTCTCCACTTTTTCTCTTCGATCTTAGCCTCTTATGAACTTGTGCTTCAAGATTTTGAGCTTGTTCTACCACTCGAGCAGGGCCTCGGTCATTGTCTCATTTTCCTCCTTTTCTCCCTCTTCTCCATCCTTCATTTCTTTGTCCTTTGGTTCTTCCATGTTCTCTGGAGGTGTAGGGGAATTGGGTGTTCTTTCCTCAAACTCTTCTACCTCCTCAATCAATTTTAACTTCCTTGTTCTTTTCTTAGTTGTCTCCTTCTGTGGAGAGATTTGAGGTGATCTTCACACTTATTTTGGAGTATCACCCTAGGTCCTGGTTCTCCTAAACACCCTTTTGAAATGGCTCTCTCCTTAGATTGCATCCATTCCTCATCATCTCCCTCTTGTGGCTGGGGTGGATTAGTTGCGCACTCATCTTCTACCCTATCTATAGGTTGTCTTCTTCTTCTATTCTCCAAACCACCACTATCTTCATGATCCTCCTCTTCAACATATACTTCTATTGTCTATGTGGGATTAGGTGTTGGAACATTTTCCATTGTATGCTTACCTTTTCAAGGCCCTAGGAGCAAAAACTCATTCTCCACATAATTATTGTTCTCTAATGTCCCCGACTACTAAGCTTGTAGGGTTCATGCTTATAATATCTGAGATAAGCCTCTCAATGTAGGAATTCTTCCTTGGATATACATATTTCTTTCTTAGAGTGTGGTAGTCACAATCTACCTTGTCTGCATTGAATCTTATGCGAGTGCATTCAAAAAATGGTAAATTGATACCTGGAAATATCATGTTTTGAAGGCATATGGTAATTTACACCATGGGCTCCAAGCCTCGTCCTTCATTGCAAATCACACAATGTAAAAATGTTGGTAGACTACAAACTGTATTGCCTTACCCACCACCAAGGCAACTCCTTAGGTATGTGCCACTCTTCTTTGAATGCTACGCGAGTCTATCATACCACTTCCCGCCCTCTACTTGACTAATCCACTCATTGATCCTTCACACAAGTACTTGCCAAATCTTTCCGTAGGTGACTTGTTCTCCATAGGGTATTCCCATATTTTCTCCTCTAGCCCATCGGGCACCCCGATTTCCATAAACACCAAAGACAATAGAACAGCCCCAAAACTGATTTTCTCTCCTGTGCGTGCTTCTTCAATGATAGTTTCCGTGATGTAACTGGATATGTTGTAAACCACTCCCTATGACATCTTCTTCGCAATGTGTAGCCACATTGTGTTTACTTGTGACCATATTTCTTGGTCATTCAACTTTGTCACTAAGTGTGCAACTACTTGTATAATTGGGTACTTCTTTAATTTATCAATGTCCATGTCGCGCGGACCCTTGGTGTACCCCAACTCCTTCCTTGTCTCCAATATTGTAGATTTATCAATTAAATCACCATTTAGATCTACCCCTGTGCCTTTCAACCTTGTTACTTTGTTGAGATCAACACGGTTGTAATCCTTACCATACCTCTTGTAAAGTAGAAGAAATCTTTATGTACCCTACTCATCAACCAATGATACAATGGTTCATATTTCCCATAGTAGGGGAGTTCATACGACCGTAAACTCTAATCTAATTTAGTAACTTCTTACCAACATCATCGTACACTGGCATATCTTCTGCCATGTGCTTGTTCATTTTTGTGCTCAACAACACATCAAGCTCCTTCTTATTATCTAATGTACGATGGTTGTAATCATTGATTTTACATTAATGGATGTGGGAATCCCATTCTGACCCATAATCACACCCTTCGGATATCGTATTTATGAGAAATTACTCGAGGAGTCATTTCAACCTCCACTTTGACCTTCTTCTTCCCTTTTACTCCTGTTGTGGGTGCTTTACTCGGTGCCATCTGAAAATTCTCTCTTTTCTACCCTCTATAATTGAGAAAGTTAAAACCCTAATTAAAATATTTGTGCCCTAATGGAAATCACATGCCCTAGCTCATTTGTAATGCATCTTCTTTACTCAAACCCTTCACATATGGGAATGTAAGCTTCTCCTATGCAAAAACCTACTCTCCATTTCTAGTTTCACACTCTTCGCACCTCAACACAATTGATTGCCTGGTTCGCACTTAGCTCTTTTCAAATTCTCTTAATTACAACGGTAAAAATGAACTCGCATCCTGTCCTTATATATATTTTCAAAAATTTAGTGCATTTATTGCTCCTCCACCTACCAACAATCCTCTCATTAATCAACCATTTTTGTTCCTTTTGTGTGGTACATCTTTGTGCCCAAGCTATAACCTTCTAGCGTGCCTTCCTACCTTCTAGCTGCAGACTTATCTTCAACACATCTCCATGTGCCTAAGTACCTAACCACTATGCCTTCTTTTGGTAGTTCCCATGGCCTTTGCTTACCTCACGTTATACTTGTTTCTTCATTTACCTCCACCTATGGTCCTCATTTCCAGAAGCAATATTTTTCTTTCAATTTTCCAACTTGAATAACACCCATAGCAGTTAGTTCCTTTCATGTGTACTTATTTTCATCATTCCTATACCTGGATATCAATAACCACCCCACACTAAGGGTATGTGTAGTCCTCTGCGCATAAAAATTCTCCAAATAGTAATTAGCTTTTGGTGTGTAAACGCACTTATTACACAAAAACACCAACTAAATTGACAAAGCATAGCGACAAAGAAGGAAATACATAATTGGAAACCTAATCTAAATGGAAACATTGCCTTATTACAAACACCAAGAAGACTTATTTATAGTAGGGCTTCAACCTACTCCCATTGAAGTAACTAGGTAACTGTGTGCCATCAAGTGCCTCTAATTGACAAGCACTTGATTTGAGTATGTGAGTGATAACATACGGCCCTAACCAATGTACTTTGAGTTTTCCTAGATGGTGCAAAAACTTAGAATCATAAAAGAGCACCATTTTTCCTATCTCAACATTTTTATCCCTGATGCTCCTATCATGCCATGCTTTCTGATTGGCCTTCTCTTGTTTGTTACTCCAACATGTTATTTCTCATCGCTCATCCAGCCAGATTAACTTTACAATCCATTCTTATAATGCTTGCTCATCAGCTAGACCTCCAGTGTGCACAATACACAAAGATGGTAACATGAATTCCATAGGAAGAACTGCTTCCACACCAAACACTAACTAAAATGGTGTGGCTTTGTTCAACCTTTTATATGTTGTTCGATATGCCCAAAGTACTATAGATACTTTATCATCCCAATCCTTTCTTCCAACATCATATATTTTTGTCAATGTCTAGCTCAAAAAAATTTTGAAAGCCTCAGTAGTCCCATTTACCTGAGGATGATATGGTGTAGTCTTATGGTGTGCAATCATGAATTCATCCAATAAAATTCTGATTGTCTCATTCAAAAAGTGTGTGCCCCTATCACTGGTCAAACTTAAAGGACATCCATACTGTGTAATAATATTTTCCCATAGAAACTTGGCTATTGTAGCCATTGTGCAATCCTTTGTAGGTGTTACTTTTTCCCACCTTTTCAGATAGTCTATACAAGTGATAATATCGCACGATTTAGTTCTGCACGCGGCTGGTGAAATAGGACCCACAAAATATATAGCCCATTTCTCAAATGGTTCTACACTAGTAATAGGTCTTAGAGGCATTTCATCTCATTGACCTGGTTTCCCAAGATGTTGATAATGATCACAAGCCTTGCAATAATCCTTACAATCTTTATATAGGGTCTCCCCACTATAATCCAAAGGTGAGTAGAATCTTACACGCAAAGTGGCATCAATTGCATAGTGGCCACTGCAATCCCACCATGAGCTTCCTCCATAATATATGTGTGCTCATTTTATAGTACACAATGGCGTAATACTTCATCCCACCTAATTTTTTTATAGGTCACTTTCGCTAATCAACATATAGGGTGCCACGTGTATAAAAATGTGTTTCTTCTCAAGGATTTCATTCCTTCCGTGACATGCTTATTCATAGAAAGACATAAATGTCCTCTAATTCTGATGGCATGTGTTATAACCTATATAATTGTGCATTGGGCATGGTATCTTCAATGGTCTATGCTTCTTCTCCCGACTGTATTCTAGATAAACGGTCTAGTCCAGAATTACTTTTCCTGGGTTTTACCACAACTGTGAAATCAAATTCTTGAAATAAAAGTACCCATCTGCATATGCACCCTTGTAAAATGGGTTTGTTTACTAAATACTTTAATGCCATGTGATTTTTATAAAATACAAATGGTGTAGCTAGCAGGTACTGTCAGAATTTATGTAGTGCATAGATCATTGACAAAGATTCATGCTCTGTAGTTATGTAGTTCTATTCTGCATGAGTCATCTTTCTACTAGAAAAATAGATAGGATGATCTATAATACTTTCTCCAGGCTGAGCCAATACTATGTGCCAATGGTTGTTCCAGAGGCATCCACATGTACATGAAATGGTTGGTCCCACGAAGGAAAATGTAGAATAGGTGTGGTAGTAAGTTTCTCCTTTAATGTCTCGAATGTGTGATCTTGTGGTTCTCCCGTGAGAACATACCTTTCCCTTTCAGTAACTCCTCCAATGGTGCAAAAACTTTAACAAATCCTTTAATAAACTTCCTGTAATATCTTTTATGACCCAAAAATACACGCACCTAACTGTGACTGGTAGGCTCTTTTAGGCCTATAATGACTGCAACCTTAGTTGGATCAACCAACAATCCTTCCTTACAGATTATGTGTCCTAACAATATCCCAAATGGTGTAGAAAATATGTACTTATTGATGTTCAAAGAGATACTCAACTATCTACATCTTTCAAACATTAAGCACAGATTGTCACAATGATCCTTAACTAATCCATACACCATCCAATCATCCAAATAAACATGTAAGAAGTTGTGAATAAACTCTTTGAACGCTTGAACAACTATGCGCAAAAATATATAGCAGGCACATTTTTCAAAAAGGCATCACAAGATAGGTGAAGCTACCCCATTCGATAGTAAAAGTAGTCTTTTCCCGATCCCTTGGGCAATCCTAACTTTGATGATACCCAAAGAACCCATCTCGTAAATGAATAGATTGTGTGCCCTTCAATGCCTTATAGTATTTCCTCGGTAAATGGCGTTGGAAGGGGATCGACACACATGTAGCATTTAACTCCCTATAGTCCACACAGATCCTAATTTTTCCATCCTTCCATATACTAATCACCATTGGACTAACCCATTCTAACTCATCGAGGGCCTTGATAATCCCAGCACTTCAACATTTTGCCAATATCATCTTTGACCTTTTCACGCAAGTTGGGGTTCATCCTTTAGGGTCTCTTTCTAACTATGTGTGCACCCTCCTTAAGCTTTATCCTCATCTCTCCTAATGATTCATGCATGCCTTTAAGCTCATGGTACCCCTAAGGAAATAAATCTTGATAATCTTGTAGTAACTCTATGATTTTTACCACTTCAGAGTCTAACCAATAGTCCCCAATTACGACCTCCTTAGGCTCAAAGATCTAAACCAATATTCATTATCTTTGTCTTCATAGGTTTATGATAGGCATGCATGGTCTTATCTACACTATCTAAGACATCACGCCTATCTCGTTGAATGGTTTACATCTAGATTTTCTACTTCTTCATCATCCACTAAGTAGACCATTTTTCCTTTTTCTTTCTCAAGGCAAGTGCACTAAAGTAGTGTGGCATCGGCCTTTGTCTCTTTAACAAGATGCACTCCTGAGTTTCCTTCATCCAATAAATTTGGAAAGAGTTTGTTATCCTTGGCACTATCTCCCGTAGTTAAGTGATTTATGACTTTTAATGCTTCTCCACTGGAGGCTTGGTAGAGAAGAAGTAAAAACTATACCAAGCATGTGCGTAGCCTTGTAAAGTGGAATAAAACTTGTGCACCCAGAGTGAAGGTGGTAAAGCTTCCTACCCCTCTATCTAGAGTCTCTCACACTTCTGAACGTGGTGCTGAACAGGTTGATTACCATGATAAGTACATATTTGAGTAGGTGCATTTCTCCTGTAGAACCTAGTGGCAAGAGCAATCCTAATTTCATTCCATCCTATAAGATTATCCTTGTGGACCACCCACTAGCATGCTGCTATCCCACGTAGTGTATATGCTAGCATATTTCTTCTTTCTAGTGGGTCTATCCATTGTTCCTCCATGGTGCGCAAGAACACCATAGGATCTCCTTCTCCAGTGTAATAAGGTACCGAGTTGTTACCTATTCTCCTGACATAATGTGGTTTTCTGCCCTTAGGAAATATGCTCTTTACTTTGTGCCCTACCAACTCATAAGTTCTATGAGCCCAATTATCACAAGCAACACTTGTAGTATCACTAATAGATTGTGCATCCTCCCACTAAAGGATTCCTTCTTTACATGGCTCAAGCACCTCTAGATCTTGAATGGTGCGTACATAAATCCTATTTAGGTATTCTTCACTCAAGGGCTCAACATAAGGCATAGATTTTCCATATTTTAAAGGGATAATAACTCTTTCCTCCTTATTTTCAAAGCTGATATAACCTTTTTTAAACCGAAGATCAGCATTATTTACATAGCATGAAGGACGCCCCAATAGAATGGGAAGCTATCTGACTCTGCCAGCGCTAAAACCTCAAAGTCTCTAGTGAACTTGACTCCTTGTATGGTAATGGATGTGTATTTTAAAATTCCAATGGGAGTATCCTTAGTCCGATTAGCCATGAACAATACATTTGAGGATGACCGCAATGGGGTCTCCCCATTTGTTCACATGCATCTAAGGTAAGAACATTGACTTCGTGTCGAGATCAATCGATTATATTACTCAATAGCCACCCATCCACAACAACATTTTGAGCTATTTCCTTGTCATAATCTAGGCTATGAGGGGGAAGATTTGCATGCAGGATCTTCCATCTAGTATCGATACTTATGCGTGGAGTATTTCCTTTTAACCAATTCCCAACAAAGGGAATGATATTCTCTTGGCGTAACAATTTGCACACTTCTCTCAAGTCATCTATATCAGTTTGGACTGTCTCTGATGCTTTCTTTTTCTCCATCTTCTGTGATTGTTCCTTTAAATATTGTATTGCACCCTGAAGATTCCTAAGTACCTCTCTGGTTTCTTGGTAAACCTCCTTTTGATGGGCAAGATCTGGGTAATGTGCATGTCAAACCTCCTCCTTAGTGATGGTAGGCCTCTGCATAATAGTTATGATTCTTTCCACGAGAAAGAGCATGTAATATTTTGAGGACATTCATACCTATAGTGGTCAGGAGATTCACATGTATAACACATTCCACGAGGGAACTCACTTCTTCCACCACCATGGCCTCATCCTCCAAATCCACCATGGTATCCTCGACCTCAGCCACGGCTGCCTTCAAAATGCCCTTCTTTCCGATCATAGCATGCCTGATTGTGTACTCAATATTGATGCTCATTTTTGCCTTTAGATTTATTTGAAATGCATGTCTTTTGTACACCAATATCTATAGCATCATGGATTTGACTAAACAGCTGGCAGTCTTCTGTGTCATGAGTCATGGACTTGCAGATTTTGCAGTAGCATGAAATGTTCTTTCTTATCACGCATTCTAGTAATGGGCAGTGGCTAGCATCATGGTTTAGATGACATATCTCATAGTCCAACAACAACAAGTGCATTGATCTACATGGACAACTATCTTGTGTGTGACCTTACACTTCACAATATGTGCACCAAATCCTTGTGTGTGTCTCATGTGCTGAATTTTTCAATAGTTTCTCCAACTCTTTTCCATAGCTGCGATATATGCTTCTAAAAATGGGATCACCCCAGTGTCTATACTTCCAACTACCTCAGTGCGTAAGGTGGATTCAAGTGCTTAACGCAGATTAGTATATGTTTTATGTGATAGCACCCTCCTAAAAGGTGTAATCAAACCTCCAACAATCCATTGTGCATGTTGGTTTTCATGAATATCATAAGATAGCTTAGATAATAGCGTTTTAAAATGGTCATAATACTCTCTGACACTCTCAGTAGTGTCTTGCTTGATATCCTTGAGCACACTTATACTCTTTTTCTCAAACTCAGGGATGTGAAACTCTGTACGGAAAGCATCTTTTAAGGCTGCATAGTCTATGCAAGTCTGATCAGTTCAAACTTTCTATACCAGCTGTGTGCGCACTTGTAACATAGTAGCAAATTGAATTTCCCTATGCTCAAAAGTCATGATCCCTTTTGCGTGCCATAGTATTTCACACATGTGTATGTTCAACAACATCTTCTATGCCCCTATACTCTAGAAGATGAAGAGACATCTCCATGTAAATATTTTGGGGTTGGTGCGGACCTTGCCCACCTAATCCGAACCTCCTATGTTTTTTCTACCTCCGTAACCACCGATCCACCAAAGCTAGAGCCACCTATACCCCCGATCATGAACCTCTAGTTGGGGTTGGACCATAATATGTACTTCCATGTGTGTCAACAAGTGAGTCTTGAACTGTACCCGATGGTCTACAAAGTGTTATTACTCCCGGAAGATACTCCAAAATCTACATGCCCGAATTCTTTATGGATGATACACCCAAAAAGGTACTCCCATAGAACAATGAAGTCATTTCTGCTACCATCATCATTGTGCCTCTTATAATACTCTCTCCTTCTCTCCCACTGCTTGAATTATTTTGCTAATCAAGTTTGTTGTACTTAGATGTTGGAAAACCAAGTGCAAGGGCAAGGTTTCCGGTGGATTCGAGATGCGTGCCCGTGGCCCAGTCGTCTCTTCTCGTGTGCTTCTACATGAGGCCAAGGAGGGTTCCCTATCATGCTTTCCCAAATGGGGGATTCTGATGCTCGGGTTCCATGTCTTCTACGTGAACTTCAACTCCTTCCCAAACTATCTTTCTCCACAACACCATTTTCTCTACAACCTCCCACTACTTCTCTACCTCCCTCTTGTGCACCTCATTATACTTAAGTTTCCTTTCCTCTCTTTTCCTCTCTTCCGCTAGGTTTGCCATCTTTCACCAAGCTGCTCCTGCCCCCACGCATGGTGGGGTTTAGTTAGCCATCATTTTTCTCTCCAAATTCAAAGTTACCATCAAAATTTTGATTTCCAAAGGAATGCCTTGCGGAGTAAGTTCCCTTAGGATATCATAAAAACTAGAATTTAGCTACCTCTGGGCATGAATAAGTAGAAATTGAGTACTCTAATATATAATTGTTCAAAACACCATGGAACCACGTATCCACCGCGTGATTCTAAATTAGATCAGCATCATAAAGGGTCTTAAATTCTTCCTGTGTACAAAAAGTGTGTGATACCTCCAATTCCATTTAGACGCATAAGCAACCAACCACTCATACAATTCTACTGGAAAGATAGTGAAGAATCTCTCATATAAATTGTCATATAGATTTTGTTCCACCCATATGCGTGCAATAAACTCATATCCGATGCTGAACCTCCTTGTGTATTCTTTTTCTAAGTCATGTATCCACTCCTCAACACTTACTAGGGTCAACCGGTATGTCTTCATCATGAACTATCCTAAAAAAACTGAAAAAGAGGTCTCGGCAATGAACCAATGATGCATCCTAGAATTCACCAATAAAATCCCAGGCATGCTGACACATCACTCAACCTATACTGAGTGCTCACCCAAAGTGCACAAAGGTACCAGGCCCCTCTTTAGGGTTACTATTACAAGATGTTAGCATGATGAAGACTTAAATCATTTAGATCTATGACTAATATATCATTCTATAGTACATATTCAGATCTATATCTTAAAGTATCATGAATCAAACAATAATCATAGCGAGAACATTCATGCAGTAATAAACTATAACCATGATTAACACCTTGATTCATTAATAACCTCCATTATATTAAATGCAGTAATACACAGAAGATTCTTACAATAATGGCATCATATGCTTATGTGCGCATAGATATGATAGTGTAATCTCACAGTAATCCAGTCCTTACATATATATCTTCACACCCACCTATACTACACAGTTCATTACATATTTATAAGGGTGGGGACTTTCCCTTCACTACTTATCCAATCCCAAAATAGGTCACATGCTATTATTATCCATACACTGTTACAATAAAAACCACACATGTAAGTGCGCTAACAATAGACTTCTTCTAGTTAACTGTCAGTAGTAAATCTATTCTCAACCTATACCCATTTAAAGCACTCCGTAGTCGATCCTCCAAAATACCCAATGTATGTCACACAAGTTTTTAATGGTTTGTGTGCTCCATACGCCATCTTCAAAAATAGATCCTCATCGTGAAAATAGCTAAGTAATGAATCGCCTTTATCCCGGTGCGTGATTCCTTCTCGATCATTCCACGATTTTGAATGTGCTCTGCTCTTCCGCATGAACCTTTTGTATGTTTTTCACTAAGTGTTATATTTTTTCTAACCAACAATTATGAAAAACCAATAGATTCTATCCCCAATGATCATATAGTCAAATTATTACATCATGGTAACAATTTTTACCATCCTTGTCCTAAACCAAAAGTTAAGCTAACACCCTCCAACAAGAGAACCTAAATATTTTGAAAAATCTATTGATCGACCTCATGAAATTTTGTTAACACTAATAGAAAAGAGGTTAATTTGGTTACCACCCAATGATCATCACCCTCCTCATCGGTTTGAGTGAGAAAAGGGCCATCCCTTTTACATTTTTAATATATTAATGGACACCGTGACAACGATTGTTATGAATTAGATCATAAACTTAAGTTATTAGAAGGAAAAATAAATTTAGATTATGATACATGTCATTCGGATATATCTATTTCACCTCCTTTAAGGAAAAATCCTTCAAAAAGTGTTACATTTTATGAGTATACTTATACTATTGCATTTGACGATGTTTCTCACACTAAAGTTCTTCCTACACGGGGAAATCTAAGCCCATCTACAAATGGATCAACAAGGACCAAGGATTATCCTAAAAGTTACACACATAACTTTAAAAAAACCTTTGATAGATTCATAGTGTGTTCCATCAAGCTAAATTTTCACGTTTAAATACCCTAGTGTAATTTCAATACCTCAAATGAATACTCAACATCAAGCACACAATGTATTTTTAAAAACAATGTTTTACTCATTACATCCCTAATCCACACTTCTCATGTTTGCTACCCTTTCACCTAAGTTTCTTTTGGGAATATTTGCAGATCACCCTTCTTATTTTTTAGAATAGGTTTCCTCATCCTATATGCTCATAAGGACTTATATAAGGGTTATGCCTAATTTGTGTGACATGTTTTCCAATGGTTATGTGAATATCACTAATAAGGCACAATCAAACACTTAGTCACATACATTCAATTCACTTATATACCAATCATGTCTATATTCTATACCACATCACATATCTTTCCTTAATCATCAAATATCACTACATAACATATATCATCCAAAACCTATGTAACACATACATCACATCATCAAATTTCATAGGATACCCCATTGATCCTTTTATATTTAAAAACAATATTCATATCCTCATTGGTCTTCAAGGGATACTCGGTCTTCTATTCCAACATACAAATCTCATACATCACATACTATTGTTACACTAGTATATTGTTCTTCTCTAGGCCCTCTTTAGCACATATTATTTCCATGATTCCTAGGAATTTGAGTCAATTCTTTTCCACATATGAGGCTTGGGCCTCCATCATCTATGGTGGTTGAATCGCCTCTTTTAGAGGTCCTCATCAGAAATATTTCATGTTATCCCCCTCCTTGTACATAATCATGCATGACAAAAATAAAAAACATTGATATAATCACAAATAGAAAAGCATTAAAATATATTCAAAATCACAAAATGCAAGACTTGTTTCTCTAGCATACATTGTTTTCACTTTACATTATAAATGTTGTTTACCCTTATATTTTGATAGATAATTTTTTTCTTTACACACATGTTTTCACGGGGTGTATTGAGCATGATGTACGGCATACTGATTGCTACAATATTATTTGACCAATCATGGTTCTTTACATACTTCTTCTAGGGGCATCACTCTATAAAAATTAGGTGTGATTATTTCAATATAGTACATTTTCACTTTATTACACTATGGCTCACTCGTACAGATTTGGGGTTCCAAAAGGGAAAGAGGTAGGGAGGGAAGTATCATAGGTTGTGGAGGGATATGTTAGGGAATTAATATGAATGAATAATTAACAAATTATAAATCCCTAATAAATTTTTGAAGATTATAGATTATGAAGTGTAGCGATTAAACAAAGATTAAGATGTTTGTATTTGCATATTACAGACCATGAAAAAAATTAAATAATAGAAATATAAAATACACATAACTCCATATTAATAGTGGGGAAACTCAAAGGAAAAATACCCACTAAAACATAATATCGCACGATTTAGTTCTCGCACGCGGCTGGTGAAATAGGACCCACAAAATATATAGCCCATTTCTCAAATGGTTCTACACTAGTAATAGGTCTTAGAGGCATTTCATCTCATTGACCTGGTTTCCCAAGATGTTGATAATGATCACAAGCCTTGCAATAATCCTTACAATCTTTATATAGGGTCTCCCACTATAATCCAGTGAGTAGAATCTTACACGCAGTGGCATCACTTGCATAGTGGCCACCTGCAATACCACCATGAGCTTCCTCCATAATATATGTGTGCTCATTTTATAGTACACAATGGCGTAATACTTCATCCCAGCCTAATTTTTATAGGTCACTGCTAATCAACATATAGGGTGCCACGTGTATAAAAATGTGTTTCTTCTCCAAGGATTTCATTCCTTCGTGCCATGCTTATTCATAGAAAGACAAAAATGTCCTCTAATTCTGATGGCATGTGTTATAACCTATATAATTGTGCATCCGGCATGGTATCTTCAATGGTCTATGCTTCTTCTCCCGATTGTATTCTAGATAAACGCCTAGTCCGAATTACTTTTCCGGGTTTTACCACAACCGTGAAATCAAATTCTTGAAATAAAAGTACCCATCTCGCATATGCACCCTTGTAAAATGGGTTTGTTTACTAAATACTTTAATGCCATGTGATTTTTATAAAATACAAATGGTGTAGCTAGCAGTGTCTTGTCGAAATTTATGTAGTGCATAGATCATTGACAAAGATTCATGCTCTGTAGTTATGTAGTTCTATTCTGCATGAGTCATCTTTCTACTAGAAAAATAGATAGGATGATCTATAATGCTTTCTCCAGCTGAGCCAATCTTTGTGCCAATGGTTTTTCCAGAGGCATCCACATGTACATGAAATGGTTGGTCCCACGAAGGAAAATGTAGAATAGGTGTGGTAGTAAGTTTCTCCTTTAATGTCTCGAATGTGTGTTGCTTTGTGGTTCTCCCCAGTAGAACATACCTTTCCCTTTCAGTAACTCCTCCAATGGTGCAGAAACTTTAGCATATCCTTTAATAAACTTCCTGTAATATCTTTTATGACCCGAAATACACGCACCTAATCATGGATCGGTAGGCTCTTTTAGGCCTATAATGATTGCAACCTTAGTTGGATCAACCAACAAACCTTCCTTGCAGATTATGTGTCCTAACAATATCCCAAATGGTGTAGAAAATATGCACTTATTGATGTTCAAAGAGATACTCAACTATCTACATCTTTCAAACATTAAGCACAGATTGTCACAATGATCCTTAACTAATCCATACACTGTCCAATCATCCAAATAAACATGTAAGAAGTTGTGAATAAACTCCTTGAACGCTTGAACAACTATGCGCAAAAATATAGCAGGCACATTTTTCAGACCAAAAGGCATCACAATATAGGTGAAGCTACCCCATTCAATAGTAAAAGTAGTCTTTTCCTGATCCTCTTGGGCAATCCTAACCTAATGATACCCAGAGAACCCATCTGTAAATGAATAGATTTTGTGCCCTGCAATGCCTTATAGTATTTCCTCGGTAAATGGCGTTGGAAGGGGATCACACACATGTAGCATTTAACTCCCTATAGTCCACACAGATCCTAATTTTTCCATCCTTCCATATACTAATCACCATTGGACTAACCCATTCTAACTCATCGAGGGCCTTGATAATCCCAGCACTTCAACATTTTGCCAATATCATCTTTGACCTTTTCACGCAAGTTGGGGTTCATCCTTTAGGGTCTCTTTCTAACTATGTGTGCACCCTCCTTAAGGTTTATCCTCATCTCTCCTAATGATTCATGCATTCTTTTAAGCTCATGGTACCCCAAGGAAATAAATCTTGATAATCTTGTACTAACTCTATGATTTTTACCACTTCGAGTCTAACCAATAGTCCCCAATTACGACCTCCTTAGGCTCAAAGATCTAAACCAATATTCATTATCTTTGTCTTCATAGGTTTATGATAGGCATGCATGGTCTTATCTACACTATCTAAGACATCACGCCTATCTCGTTGAATGGTTTACATCCAGATTTTCTACTTCTTCATCATCCACTAAGTAGACCATTTTTCCTTTTTCTTTCTCAAGGCAAGTGCACTGAAGTAGTGTGGCATCGGCCTTTGTCTCTTCAACAAGATGCACTCCTGAGTTTCCTTCATCCAATAAATTTGGAAAGAGTTTGTTATCCTTGGCACTATCTCCCATAGTTAAGTGATTTATGACTTTTAATGCTTCTTCCACCGGAGGCTTGGTAGAGAAGAAGTAAAAACTATACCAAGCATGTGTGTAGCCTTGTAAAGTGGAATAAAACTTGTGTACCCAGAGTGAAGGTGGTAAAGCTTCCTACCCCTCTATCTAGAGTCTCTCACACTTTTGAACGTGGTGCTTTGAATAGGTTTATTACCATGATAAGTACATATTTGAGTAGGTGCATTTCTCATGTAGAACCTAGTGGCAAGAGCAATCCTAATTTCATTCCATCCTACAAGATTATCCTTGTGGACCACCCACTAGCGTGCTGCTATCCCACGTAGTGTATATGCTAGCATATTTCTTCTTTCTAGTGGGTCTATCCATTGTTCCTCCATGGTGCGCAAGAACACCATAGGATCTCCTTCTCCAGTGTAATAAGGTACCGAGTTGTTACCTATTCTCCTGACATAATGTGGTTTGTTTCCCTTAGGAAATATGCTCTTTACTTTGTGCCCTACCAACTCATAAGTGCTATGAGCCCAATTATCACAAGCAACACTTGTAGTATCACTAATAGATTGTGCATCCTCCCACTAAAGGATTCCTTCTTTACATGGCTCAAGCACCTCTAGATCTTGGATGGTGCATACATAAATCCTATTTAGGTATTCTTCACTCAAGGGCTCAACATAGGGCATAGATTTTCCATATTTTAAAGGGATAATAACTCTTTCCTCCTTATTTTCAAAGATGATATAACCTTTTTAAACCGAAGATCAGCATTATTTACATAGCATGAAGGACGCCCAATAGAACTGGGAAGCTATCTCGACTCTGCCAAACGCTAAAACCTCAAAGTCTCTAGTGAACTTGACTCCTTGTATGGTAATGGATGTGTATTTTAAAATTCCAATGGGAGTATCCTTAGTCCGATTAGCCATGAACAATACATTTGAGGATGACCGCAATGGGGTCTCCCCATTTGTTCACATGCATCTAAGGTAAGAACATTGACTTCTGTGTCATTATCAATCAATATATTACTCAATAGCCACCCATCCACAACAACATTTTGAGTTATTTCCTTGTCATAATCTAGGCTATGAGGGGGAAGATTTGCATGCAGGATCTTCCATCTAGTATCAGTACTTATGCGTGGAGTATTTCCTTTTAACCAATTCCCCAACAATGGAATGATATTCTCTTGGCGTAATAATTTGCACACTTCTCTCAAGTCATCTATATCAGTTTGGACTGTCTCTGATGCTTTCTTTTTCTCCATCTTCTCGTGATTGTTCCTTTAAATATTGTATTTCACCCAGAAGATTCCTAAGTACCTCTATGGTTTCCTGGTAAACCTCCTTCTGATGGGCAAGATCTGGGTACTGTGCATGTAGAACCTCCTCCTTAGTGATGGTAGGCCTCTGCTTCTGATAGTTATGATTCTTTCCACGAAAGAGCATGTAATATTTTGAGGACATTCATACCTATAGTGGTCGGAGATTCACATGTATAACACATTCCACGAGGGAACTCACTTCTTCCACCACCATGGCCTCATCCTCCAAATCCACCATGGTATCCTTGACCTCACCACGGCTGCCTTCAAAATGCCCTTCTTTCCGATCATAGCATGCCCGATTGTGTACTCAATATTGATGCTCATTTTTGCCTTTAGAGTTATCTGAAATGTTTGTCTGTCGTACACCAATATCTATAGCATCCTGGATTTGACTAAACAAATTGGCGATCTTCTGTGTCATGAGTCATGGACCTACAGATTTTGCAGTAGCATGAAATGTTCTTCCTTATCACGCATTATAGTAATGGGCAAGTGGCTAGCATCATGGTTTAGATGGCATATCTCATAGTCCAACAACAACAAGTGCATTGATCTACATGGACAACTATCTTGTGTGTGACCTTACACTTCACAATATGTGCACCAAATCCTTGTGTGTGTCTCATGTGCTGAATTTGTCAATAGTTTCTCCAATAGCTTTTCCATAGCTGCAATATATGCTTCTAAAAATGGGATCACCCCAAAGGTGTCTATACTTCCCAACTACCTCAAGTGCGTAAGGTGGATTCAAGTGCTTAACGCAGATTAGTATATGTTTTATGTGATAGCACCCTCCTAAAAGGTGTAATCAAACCTCCAACAATCCATCAGTGCATGTTGGTTTTCATGAATATCATAAGATAGCTTAGATAATAGCGTTTTAAAATGGTCATAATACTCTCTCGACACTCTCGGTAGTGTCTTGCTTGATATCCTTGAGCACACTTATACTCTTTTCTCAAACTCGTGGATGTGAAACTCAGACGGAAAGCATCTTTTAAGGCTGCATAGTCTATGCAAGTCCGATCGTTCAAACTTTCTATACCAGGTGTGTGCGCACTTAACTTAACATAGTAGCAAATTGAATTTCCCTATGCTCAGAAGTCATGATCCCTTTTGCGTGCCATAGTATTTCACACATGTGTATGTTCAACAACATCTTCTATGCCCCTATACTCTAGAAGATGAAGAGACATCTCCATGTAAATATTTTGGGGTTGGTGCAGACCTTGCCCACCTAATCCGAACCTCCTATGTTTTTCTACCTCCATAACCACCAGATCCACCAAAGCTAGAGCCACCTATACCCCGATCATGAACCTCTAGTTGGGGTTGGACCATAATATGTACTTCCATGTGTGTCAACAAGAGTACTTGAACTCTGCACCCGATGGTCTACAAAGTGTTATTACTCCCGTAAGATACTCCAAAATCTACATGCCCGAATTCTTTATGGATGATACACCCAAAAAGGTACTCCCATAGAACAATGAAGTCATTTCTGCTACCATCATTGTGCCTCTTATAATACTCGCTCCTTCTCTCCCACTTCTTGAATTATCTTGCTAACTGTTTGTTGTACTAGATGTTGGAAAACCAAGTGCAAGGGCAAGGTTTCCAGGTGGATTCAGATGCGTGCCCGTGGCCCAGGTCGTCTCTTCTGGTGTGCTTCTACATGAGGCCAAGAAGGGTTCCCTATCATGCTTTCCCAAATGGGGAATTCCTGATGCTCGGGTTCCATGTCTTCTTCGTGAACTTCAACTCTTTCCCAAACTATCTTTCTCCAAAACATCATTTTCTCTACAACCTCCCACTACTTCTCTACCTCCCTTTTGTGCTCCTCATTATACTTAATTTTCCTTTCCTCTCTTTTCCTCTCTTCCGCTAGTTTTGCCATCTTTCACCAATCTCGCTCATGCCCCCACGCATGGTGGGGTTTAGTTAGCCATCATTTTTCTCTCCAAATTCAAAGTTACCATCAAAATTTTGATTTCCAAAGTGGAATGCCTTGCAGTAAGTTCCTTAGGATATCATAAAAACTAGAATTTAGCTACCTCACGGGCATGAATAAGTAGAAATTGAGTACTCTAATATATAATTGTTCAAAACACCATGGAACCACGTATCCACCGCGTGATTCTAAATTAGATCAGCATCATAAAGGGTCTTAAATTCTTCCCGTGTACGAGAAAAGTGTGTGATACCTCCAATTCCATTTAGACGCATAAGCAACCAACCACTCATACAATTCTACTTTGGAAAGATAGTGAAGAATCTCTTATATAAATTGTCATATAGATTTTGTTCCACCCATATGCGTGGAATAAACTCATATCCGATGCTTCAACCTCCTTGTGTATTCTTTTTCTAAGTCATGTATCCACTCCTCAACACTTACTAGGGTCAACCGCCGGTATGTCTTCATCATGAACTATCCTAAAAAACTGAAAAGAGGTCTCGGCAATGTAACCAATGATGCATCCTAGAATTCACCAACAAAATCCTGCATGCTTTGGCACATCACTCAACCTATACCGAGTGCTCACCCAAAGTGCACAAAGGTACCAGCCCCTCTTTAGGGCTACTATTACAAGATGTTAGCATGATGAAGACTTAAAGCATTCAGATCTATGACTAATATATCATTCTACAGTACATATTCAGATCTAGAGCTTAAATTATCATGAATCAAACAATAATCATAATGAGAACATTCATGCAAAGAATAAACTATAAGCATGACTAATACCTTGATTCAGATTAATAACCTCCATTATATTAAATGCAGAATACACACAAGATTCTTACAATAATGGCATCATATGGTTATGTGCGCATAGATATGATAGTGTAATCTCACAAGAATCCAGGTCCTTACATATATATCTTCACACCCACCTATACTACATAGTTCATTACATATTTATAAGGGTGGGGACTTTCCTTCACTGCTTATCCAATCCCAAAATAGGTCACATGCTATTATTATCCATACATCACATTACAATAAAAACCACACATGCAAGTGCGCTAACAATAGACTTCTTCTAGTTAACCTGTCAAGCGTAGTAAATCTATTCTCAACCTATACCCATTTAAAGCACTCCGTAGTCGATCCTCCAAAATACCCAATGTATGTCACACAAGTTTTTAATCGGTTTGTGTGCTCCATACGCCATCTTCAAAAATAGATCCTCATCGTGAAAATAGCTAAGTAATGAATCTGCTTTATCCCCAAAGCATGTGATTCCTTCTCGATCATTCCACGATTTTGAATGTGCTCTCGCTCTTCCGCATGAACCTTTTGTATGTTTTTCACTAAGTGTTATATTTTTCTAACCAACAATTATGAAAAACCAATAGATTCTATCCCCAATGATCATATAGTCAAATTATTACATCATGGTAACAATTTTTACCATCCTTGTCCCAAACCAAAAGTTAAGCTAACACCCCCTCCAACAAGAGAACCTAAATATTTTGAAAAATCTATTGATCGACCTCATGAAATTTTGTTAACACTAATAGAAAAGAGGTTAATTTGGTTACCACCCAATGATCATCACTCTCCTCATTGGTTTGAGTGAGAAAAGGACCATCCCTTTTACATTTTTACTATATTAATGGACACCGTGACAACAATTGTTATGAATTAGATCATAAAATTAATTTATTAGAAGGAAAAATAAATTTAGATTATGATACATGTCATTCAGATATATCTATTTCACCTCCTTTAAGGAAAAATCCTTCAAAAAGTGTTACATTTTATGAGTATACTTATACTATTGCATTTGACGATGTTTCTCACACTAAAGTTCTTCCTACACGGGGAAATCTAAACCCATCTACAAATGGATCAACAAGGACCAAGGGATTATCCCAAAAGTTACATACATAACTTTAAAAAAACCTTTGGATAGATTCATAGTGTGTTCCATCAAGCTAAATTTTCACGTTTAAATACCCTAGTGTAATTTCAATACCTCAGTTGAATACTCAACATCAATCACACAATGTATTTTTAAAAACAATGTTTTACTTAGTACATCGCTAATTCACATTTCTCGTGTTTATTACCCTTTCACCTAAGTTTCTTTTGTGAATATTTGCAGATGACCCTTTTTATTTTTTAGAATAGGTTTCCTCATCTTATCTTCTCACAAAGACTTATATAAGGGTTATTCCTAATTAGTGTGACATGGTTTCCAATGGTTATGTAAATATCACTAATAAGGCACAATTAAACACTTAGTCACATACATTCAATTCACTTATATACCAACCATGTATATATTTTATACCATGTCACATATCCTTTTTAATCATAAAATATCACTACATAAAATACATCATCCAAAACATATGCAACACATACATCACATCATCAAATTTCATAGGATACCCCATTGATCCTTTTATATTTAAAAACAATATTCATATCCTCATTGGTCTTCAAGGGATACTCGGTCTTCTATTCCAACATACAAATCTCATACATCACATACTATTGTTACACTAGTATATTGTTCTTCTCCTAGGCCCTCTTTAGCACATATTATTTCCATGATTCCCTAGGAATTTGAGTCAATTCTTTT
The DNA here is from genome assembly GCA_018340775.1 of Taxus wallichiana var. yunnanensis. Lineage (NCBI taxonomy): Eukaryota > Viridiplantae > Streptophyta > Pinopsida > Cupressales > Taxaceae > Taxus > Taxus wallichiana. The sequence goes on from CM031242.1 coordinate 627,758,234, forward strand.
CACATTTGAGGCTTGGGCCTCCATCATCTATGGTGGTTGAATCGCCTCTTTTAGAGGTCCTCATCGAAATATTTCATGTTATCCCCCTCCTTGTACATAATCATGGCAAAGACAAAAATAAAAACATTGATATAATCACAAAAAGAAAAGCATTAAAATATATTCAAAATCACAAAATGCAAGACTTGTTTCTCTAGCATACATTGTTATCACTTTACATTATACATGTTGTTTATCCTTATAGTTTGATAGATAATTTTTTTCTTTACACACATGTGTTCACGGGGTATATTGAGCATGATGTACGGCATACGATTGCTACAATATTATTTGACCAATCATGGTTCTTTACATACTTTTTCTAGGGGCATCACTCTATAAAAATTAGGTGTGATTATTTCAATATAGTACATTTTCACTTTATTACACTATGGCTCACCGTGACAGATCGGGGTTCCAAAAGGGAAAGAGGTAGGGAGGGAAGTATCATAGGTTGTGGAGGGATATGTTAGGGAATTAATATGAATGAATAATTAACAAATTATAAATCCCTAATAAATTTTTTCAAGATTATAGATTATGAAGTGTAGTGATTAAACATAGATTAAGATGTTTGTATTTGCATATTACTGAGACCATGAAAAAAATTAAATAATAGAAATATAAAATACACATAACTCCATATTAATAGTGGGGAAACTCAAGGAAAAATACCCACTAAAACATAAAGCACTACCCGTATTAAGAAGTTCACAAATACTTTTACCCAAAGACTTCCACTTCTCTCCTCGGTCTCACGAACAATTGTAGAAAAATTTCTTGCAATTACAATACAATGATCTTACAAATCTGATATGATGATATTATATCAATCATGTGAGGGATCACCCAATTTATATAGGATGGATGAATCACCACACCATTTCACTCTAATTGTGAAATACCCGTTAGTACCCAAATCGGTTCTCCCTTTGAAGTCAAGAAGCATCAACAGGCTGAGTGGGATGCTTAGAGAAATATAGATTAGAATTTGAATTTTTTTATATCCGGGAAGGATCTATCTCTTTGTTACTCGAGCTTGGAAAATTTGGATAGCACCATGCTAAGGGTTTGACCTACCCTACTACTTTAGGTTCGCCTTCAACCAAGGTGAGAGGACCCATTTTGTAACCTGTATTTGTAAGGGAAAAGAATGGACCAGAAATATTTGACTCTCCTTTTCAGGTAATTGAAAAATAACCTTGAGAAGACATGGTCAATGCAACATAATCTAACTCTCACGAGTTGTCACCCTAGAAAATGCATATGTCTCCTAGACAAGGTTCAGGTTACTAAAGACAACAATAAAACTGGATTGCTCCTACATATTTTGGGTAAAGGATAGGTAAATTCAACAAATATCCTTAGCATTTATGGATAAGTAGTGCAATCAGGGGTGGTTCTTGTATGATTTATCGGTTATGGATGTATTTTCTTGGGAATTAACCAAGATAAAGTTTATTATACCAAATCTTTGAGAAATTTTAACAACTATTGGAATATTTGTCAAATGAGAGGATAATAATACTTCAAAAGACTAAAATTGAACCTTCAACCAAAAGATGTGCATCCATGGAAGCCCAAGAATACACGGTTTCACATAATATTTGAGAATTTAAACATAAAATATCATGCCAAAAACTCAATAAAACATCAAGAATCCCTGATCTATCATGCCTAAGATACACTCATAGACTTACAAACAACCTTTATCAATAAAATGGAAGAAAAGTGAATTTAAAATTGTTTATTGCACAATGAAATGAAATATCTCCTCACAATGCAATTGCAATTACCACGATGCTACCACAAGGACAAGATCTTGTGTGATTCAGAGGGATTCCTAACATAAGATTGCAATAGGAACATGAATATCTATTTTGAAATATATCAACTTAAAAGAAGACACAAAAATGCTCATGATCAAACACAATTAACTCGAACTCATCAAATTCATTAGCAAGGGAAAGTTTCATTTGCAGTCTCAATGCTTGTCAATGGTTGTACACTTGCAACCATCTTGACATGATTCAATTTGAAAGCTAAATAAATTAACAGGTTTCTCAAACAAGTTCTTGGAAAAATGGCTTCTCTCAGTTTACGCCTTTCTTTTCTAAAATTTTAGAACAATTTTAAAAACCCCTTTGTGAGAATATTCTCATCGCATTTTATACAAATATCAATCACTCACTCACTCTTTAATTTTCCCCCCAAAAGCATGAATCTTTGAAGAATATTCTTTCTTTACAACACATAATCTAATCCATCTTTATTCTCTTGGAAATATCTTGTTTTATGTTGCCAGGTGGGAAAATTACGAGTCATTCATGTTTTCCACTATCCCAGAATGACTAGGATGCCATGTCACTTCTTTGATGTTTATTTTAATCATTTATCTTTTCAAGTGATCAAAGAAACCCCTTTTGATGATTTATGAGCATCTCTAAGTGATTTGATTTGACGTGTAATCCCTTTCACTTTTTGAGAATCCGTCTTGGGAAACACACATTCACTTTCATGTCTTTCTAGGGAAGATTTTTTTGCATGTATCATGTCATATCAAGCCAATCTATTATCTTCTGAATAATATCAACATATTTCATACTTATTTCTCTCATGTCAATATCATATTCATATCTTTAGAAATTATGCTACCATGATTATACTCAACTCAACTTGTTTGTCTCAAATTTCTTATAAATTCACATTATTTCCTTCATAAACTCACATTTTATTTTTTGAGTGTAAGGAATTTAGGGAAATTTATATGCAATATGGCAGAAACACCAGTAGCAACCAACTTGAAATACATATTCATTGAGGATTTGTACTCGATTATTGATCCACAAAGAGCCCGATGAGGCATTCGTAAGAATGCTATTTGAGATTGTTGATCCTAAAGATTCTACCGGGCATTTGATAGCTCAAGTTTTATGGATTGTGTTGATTAGAAGGTTATCAAGATAATTCCCATTTTTCTACCTTCTAGATGATGTATTTTCATATCTTTAGATTGGAACATCAAAATACTTTTTGATATATTGAATAAATTTTGGCTTCGAAAGCGTGCCTAGTGTGCAAGGTTTGACTGATTACAAATGCCCCTTTATTTGTAATGAAGCATTTACTATGAAGGAAATTCCCTTAGGGTCTTATGTACTTGATGGGGATATTTCACTAAGTACTGTTCCTACCCTTTTCTCGAAGGATGGATGAACTAGAGCAACATGTCTTAAGCTTGGAAAAGAGATCTTCTGGGCCATACCTTCTTAGCCTCGTGAAATATCGCCACTCTTTGAGAAGAAACATAAGGTCAAGTCTAGTTCTAGGCCTTTTGTTCCATCTTCTCTAGGATCATTTGTCATTACACTTCTAGCTTAGAATTCTAAGCCATCCTCCACTTTCAAAGCAACAGGGAAAAAGGCCTTCCTAAAGGAGGTCTGGACATGATTGAATGGGTTTCCTCCTATGAGAGGAGGTTATAATTTCTCAATTTTTTGGATGGACCTATGAAAACTATTGATGAACTTAGGTCTTTGGGTATGTCTCACACACTGGTAGGAGACATTGTGTTTGTTCAAATGGCATTGGGGACAGATGAATTTTTTCATAGGAAAAATAAGCTAGTGAAGAAACTTCCTCTTTGCAGAGAGGATTTTATGGTGGTGGATGATTAGGTTTCTTTTTCTTGTTTCCTTTTTTTGATACAATTCTCAAAAATATATGTAAATTTTTCTTCATGGGCTAGGGCCCCTATAGAACCCCATTTTTTCCATAATATAAAAGATAACAAACAATTTCATTAGTTTACATGCTTCATGATGGATTTTAAATCTTATCAAAGCAATATAAAATTATAATGTATTGTATCAAATTACATACATATCTGAAAATAACAACTTCAAAGTGATATTCAATTTGTTTATGAAACAAGAGTAATAATTGAAATAAGATGAAAAACAAGTTCAAGGAAAACAAGCCTATGCTTGTTCATCAGTCTTCATGTCTATATCTTTATCTTCTTCTTCTTCTTCCTTGGGTTGCCTATCCACATATGCATCATACTTCTAGAATAGTTCTTTTATATCATCTTCATCTGGGCATGTATGGTGCTGAAATATCAAGGCTTTCCTACTCAGTGTATCCATGCATTGATCCATATTTTGTTTATATTCCCATGGTTTTGATTTTAAATCTACAAAAAAAAATTCTACAGTTATTAGTGTCTCAATGACTTCATAAGAAAAGTTTTCTCTTTGGATATTCTTCTCAAAAGAACTGATTAAGAAGTCATTTTTCATATCACCATAACTCTTTTTGAATTTATCAAATACCATGTTTTCTAACTTTAGATCAATAGTTTCCATACTCTTTTTAACCCATTTCTTCTTTGTCTCCATTTTTCTTTGATTCCATTCAAAACCTCAACTCTGATTTTGGCCAAGTCTTCAATTAGTATACTGAGTTCCCATGTGTTCAATTAGAACAATTCCTTCCTTCTCAACTAAGTCTTCATCTAATTGAGTAATACAATTTAGCTTGGGAGAATTCCCTCAAAATAGAAAATCTCATTATCACACTATTCAATTAACTCATCAATTTCATTGAGCTTATTCTTGAGCTTTTCATATTTCTTCCTATCTTTCTCAATGGCTTTCTTCCCCTTTTCTTTTAGTTTCTCCACCCATGTATGAATAGCTTTAACCTTTTCAACATATAATTCAATGTGTTTCATAACCTCAGGAGTAGCAGTGGAGATATCTTCTTGGCCTTCACTGGATTGCCAACTAATTGTTGTAAACATGAACTCAATGATTTAACCCATTCTTTCAACTGTCTTTTGGTTATCCTGTCCTCATCTACTTTGTGCAACAAATCATTGACTACTTCTGAGACTCCTTGCTTTAATGCATCTCTTGAAGGTTTTCCCAAAGGAATGAGTTGAACATTATAGTCATTTGTTGTTATATCACTTCTTGATTTTCCTTCATGTGGAATTTCCACCTCCAAAGTTCTGGATCCATATGGGTTAGTATGAGTTTTAGTAATGACCCTAGACTTTTTGGAGCCTTTGTGGGTTTTGGGAAAGCCAAAGTTGTAAGATCTATGGCTTTCACAGGTACAACCTCTTCTTCTTCTTCTTCTGAAATCAACTCTCCTATCCAGCCTTTTGTAAGAGCAGTTCCCACCTTTATCTCTTGTAATGCCAATGAGGTTTTTCAAGGACAACCACCAATTGCTTAGACATATCTTGAACATCTTGCACTAATGGATCTTTATGTTGCACTTTTTCCACTTCCAATGTTGATTTCTTGGGTTCATCTTGTGTTGGAACTTCCCCCACTTGTTTCTTTCCTTGATCTTGAACTTGGGGTTGACCAACTTCCTTCTGAGTCATATCAACATTTGGAACATGTTCTCTATTTTTCTCCTCAACTGATGTAGTCATAACCTCTACATTTTCCTTGGGAACCTCTTGGGTTGGTGTTGTTCCTTTAGATAATTCTTTTTCTTTTGCAGTTTCTACTTCCTTTAGAGGTTTTTGTTTGGTGGAGATATCATCATGAACTGGTATACTAATTTCCTTTTGTTCTTTTGATACCTCCTTTTGTGGCATAGTGTGTTGGCTCCTAGTAGTTGATCCTTTACCTTTATTAATACCCTATATACTCTAACTATCATCAATCTCTTCCTTTGTAATGGTTTCTTTTGCAATTTCAATCACCCTTTCTTCAACATACTTTTCCCTTTGAGGTGATCCATTACCTTTGGTAACCTTGGTTTCGATTGGGGATCCTTTTCACCTGGTGCCTCAATATCCATAATTTTTCCACCAAAATTCCTTGAACTTTTGAATTGCTCATTTCTGAAGTATTTTGGCCTTCGTGAAGTTATTTCTAACATAACAACTAGCACATGGGTGGATTCCTTCACTCCTTCACCTAACTGGAGAATACCTGTATCTTATATTAGTTGTATTTCAACTGATACTTCAAATTCCTTGAGTACATGAATCTCCTCATTTGTGTCTATGTCCACTATTTCAATTGGGTTTTTTGTTGATTCATGCAATTGATCAAAAAGAGGTATACTCACACCTTCAACTAGGGTTACAACAAATTTCTTCAACTCTTGTTCTAACACAAAACTATCTAGTGGATTAAGTGGGACATTACCTGGGGATACTTTTTCTTGAGTAATATAAGCTATTACTCCTCCTAGATATAAAGCTGAAGTTGAAAACATTGGTTGTACATTTGGACTTACTTGAACATCTTTTGTTCTAGTGGTGGAGTTGCTTGATGAACCATGGAAATAACTACTCCTTCTTTTTCCTTAGTGAGCATGGGAGGATCAATCACTTCAGCCTTCTTATGCTTGTGTTTCTTAAATGCAGATCACCTTATCTTACCAAGGGTTGTTCAAATACAAATTTGTACCTTTTCTTTTCCCTTTCAAATTGTTTGATATTTGGTGCTACCCTTCCCTCAGTACTTTGTGACTTAGATTGGATATTGGCACTTTTCATGGCTCCTCTCATCAACTTTTCATTACTCGGGATTTTTTTAAAACCTCCGGAGGGGCCTTTTGTGTATCTAAGCCATTTACTTTTATTTGGATTGGTATCTTATCAAAATGATGATGGACAAGATGTATACATTAAAAGCATTTATATCCAGCTCACGTAACTCTTTTACATATGACGAGATTTGCAATGAGCCCATTCACCTATCCATTTTGATCCATCCATACCGTCCCCATTGGGAAATTCCTAAATTCAACTTATTCAATAGCAAATAAGACTCGTAAAATCACTTATGATCTTTTAAACATGCGTGTTATCTGATCATTCATGATGATGCTTTGCTCTTGCAAACATTCCCAATGTACTTGACATGATTGTCTTTAGATTGGTATAGTGTTCTACCCAGGCATTCCATATTTTCATTTAATCAGTAGCTCATGCTTTTCTAGACCACTTTTTTATCAAAATTGTCAAGAAGGTCACCATGACTAACTTATAAGTGACATGCCAATATGAAGATGAATCTCTCACATATTTTTTCACTTGTTGGCGAAGCGTGATCAATTAACTCACATTCCAACTACTTTAAACCGATTAAATAGACTTGTTTAACAAATCTTTTGCTAGACACATCTCACCAACTCTCCAAGTTCAAACCTTCTACAGATTTGATGAAGCATTCACCATGGCTTGAAAAATTGAAATTCATGCCATTGAAGACAAGAAGATACAATTGTGTAACAACAATGTTGCATTCAAATAAAATGATACCTCTTCTTCTTCCAAACCACAAAATAATTATTCTAAAGCAAAAGGATCTGCCAATGCAGTAGTTTTGAAATTTGGCCCATCCAACCAATCAAATCCTTATTCCAATATTTCTCATGTTCAGGATTTTCAGTTCAAGTGGGAGAAATGAAAATATACTCCCATAAGATAACCCTACTCTTCAATTTTATAAAAACTTCTAAAATCCAGAGTAGTCACTCTTACACCCGTAAAACCACATACTGGTTTTGACCCCTCTTTCCATGTGCCTACATGGTATAAAGAAAATGATTACTACAACTATCATCGTGTTAAAGGTCATAACGATGGTAATTGTATAACTTTCAAAAATATCTTCCAAGAAATGTTAGATAATGGAGATCTCATCTTGGATAATCCTAATGCACCGCTAATCAGAACCTTCACATCTTCAAGAATCCATTCCTAAATCACACCACGTCTTCTAACCAAACCGCAAAACCTTGAATAATGACAAGAATGTTCATGAGGTTCATGTTATTTTTGACATCATACTATCTCTTCCCGCTCAATTTTCTCCTACTCTATCTATCAAGGAGATTATTGCATGAGATCTTTCATCCACATAGTGAGATGTTTCATCTGCTCCTTTACCCACAGAGGAGTCTCCCTTATCTTCTCCTTCACCCATGAAGGATTTCACCTTATATTCTCGATACGCTTCCCCACTCACCTCTCAACCTCGATCAAAACCCGCAGTGCTTACTCTTTTACCCATGGGAGAGTCATTCTTACCTTCTTCTTCACCAAAAGATGAACTTAACTCATCCAAATTTCCATCTCCCCTACCCACAAGGGATCCATTAGCAGTGTCCCTTCCTATTGGTGAAAATTCTCCATTGGATTTCAAGGATCTTGTTAATTATCTCTCATCTATTTTACACACAGAGTTTGAAGCCAACCATTTCCCTGTCTCATAGATATTTTTATAGGGATTACTACCAAATCAACATCATCCCCCTACATCGGTGTCATTCTCATATTTGGCCGACCGCTTGGATTATGTTGACAATTCCATGTTTTGGGGATGTCTTTGACTGCATGTCTCAACTCAAATGTAGATGTTGTCTGTTGATACTTCCATGATCTATCCAAAGGTATTTCAGAAAACCAAACCCACCTTTCCCATGCTAGTTGTAGTGGCCCCTTCTTCATCACCCTCACCCACACCTAAACCTTTACCAACAACCAAACTTTTTCCTATGCCTAAAACCTTACCTGCACCTATACCTTCCTCTGCGTCCAAACCCATTACCACATTAGGAGTCATGCCGACATCAAGTCTAGTCCATCCTCTTATCAAACTAGATTTAGCCACATCCTCACAAGCCATCGCAAAGACTATTCCCCCACCTAAGAGGAAGACCCAACCTCTTAGGTTGCATACACTAGCTTCCCCACTACCCCTCTGTCACCTTCACCACTTCCATCTATCCTAGGTCCCCACCCATCAACCTTAGCCAAACAGCCTCCTACCTAGAGTAAACCAAAAACACAACAACCCACCTCATCACAATCCTTTGTTACACCCAAATTACCTACACAACTTACACCTTTGACGTCACCTACATCCTTTCTACCTCCTATACCTACACTTCCTCCAATATCTCCATCATTACACATGTCATTCCCTTCCCCTCAACTAGTACCTTCCACATTTCCTCTTACCACAACCTTCACCGCACCTCCATTATCATCTTGGCTAACCCGTCCCCTTTTGCCATCTACCTTCCCTTCTACATCACGCACTTCTTCTTCACCTTTACCCAAGAAGGTGCAATTCAAACCTAAAACTATATTATCTACCAAATAAGTGGTCAAATTTAATCAACCTCTCGAGTCCACCTCTAGTGATTCCTCTCCCACCAAATTCACCCACACTTCCATCCGGACCCACATTTACTTCACACCGTGATCCATTGGCACGGTCTTACACTAACATCTTAGCTAACCTTTTGAAAACCTCTGTCGTCACATTGCCACCGCTTAAACCTTATAACCCACTCAAACCTAAACCGAAGGTTTTTTTGATACCAAAATTTAATCTTACTATTTTGTGCTAAGGCATGATGTGGAAAAATGTAAATATCTTAAGACTATACTTCTCCAACTATGTCCTCTCAAATAAAAATTTTATGATGATGATCTTTTAGATGAGGACCCTCTTCCACCCTATCACCACACATCCTCATCCCATACCTATTCAACAACCTTTATCTCCCCCTCCATAACCATTTTATCCTCCTCCAACATTTGAGATCAATATGGTCCGTGTAAGAGAGCTAATCAAACCTCTACCAAAATGCCAATGTGTTGCATTGTTTTCACAAAACCACTATATTCCCTCACCATATTTTTTCTCATCCTGTCACTACACCTATCACAACTCACTTTCTCCTTTACCACAAATCAATATGGTTCAAATTACCACTCGAGCCTAGAAGAACAAAGGAAAGGAGAAAACAACCAACTCATCCACTACTCTTTTACCCAATATTCCATCTTCACTTGCACCCAAAATCACCATTCGTGGACCCACATACCCTATCCGATGGGTCCCCATCATACAATGCTTAAACAATTGCACCAGTCTCCTCTCAAAATATCTTTGTACGAACTTGTCTAAACCTCTCGAGTCTCGTCGTAAATCAGCCCTTATTGAGGTCCTTAAATCTATTGAGTTTTTACCTAACGACCCTATGCCTATTGCATCTATTATCACTCCTCACCATGTCACCACTCTCACCACTTCACTCCCTTCCTCTGCTCCCACTACCACTCATCAAATAGCCTCTCTCAGTTTCTCTGACGATGATATTGTACCTCTCTAATCGGATGATCCTAACCCCACCCTATTTATTTCCATCTACATTTATAGTATACATGTTCAAGGTGTTATGATCAATGGAGGTGTCAGTATTAACATCATTTCCTCCCATGCGTATAACCAAATGTGCATCCCTACCAATTACATGCATAATAACCCAATTATGATGTGTTCATTTAATGATGCCATGACTTCCACCCTTAGCACCATTATTCTCCACATTTATGTAGGCCCCTGTACCATTCCTGAATTATTCTATGTCTTAGAGGGAAAATTCCAAAGACAATATGTTTTTGGTTGACCTTGGATCCGTGGCATGGCTTGTGTTCCTTCAACCTTACACCGGTGTTTAAAATTCAAACATGAAGGGCACAACTATACCATTCAAGTAGAACCTTCACCATTCAAGACTTGTAACATGTTGTATCAACCTAATGATGTCCTTATACCGCTTAAGGAATCTACCACCAATACCACTTCTTCTTTAACCATTGCCTCATCCACCACTTATGCCGCAACATCTTCCATAACTACCTCCTCTACCAAAAACGTATCAAACATGTCTATGATAAACATGTCCAAGAACTAACCTTCTAGGTCAATGAACTCATCCAAGGAAAATAAACATGTAACAAAAATGAATAAAAGTAAACGGGGTAAGTTTTCCCCTAATTGGCTTGGACCCTATATTGTTACTCATTAATATGGATCAAGTGCTTATTTTTTATCTTCACTCGAAGGTAAACCCGAACCTGAGCCCCTCAATTCCTTACATATTTGACCATTATATTGTTGAAACAATTCCTATATCACCTTATTTCTATTAAACTCTCATCCCTTAAGCAACATTCACCTTTCACTTACCTATTTTAAGGATCAATGACTAAACAAGAATCATGTGATTAACCGTCACCTTTCAGCCTTATCTTCAATATGAGTATCACGGCTATACTCATGGCATGATTCTCATGGATACTTTTAGTCCTTTTCAAGATGGAATCCCATGGTTTTTTGTCACTTAAAACCTCTCTTTCATAGCTAACCCAAGTTTATTATTGTTTTCTCTTCATAAAATAAGCCTATACTTCTCTATAGTCTTGTCCATGACCTAAAATTCCAAAAAAACAACAATTCAAAAGTAATATACGTGATTTTCAAATTCAAACTCCTTGAGTAAATATTCTTGTAAATAGATGAATCCCTCCAAAAGGACATCTATATTTCCATATTTCTGCTATAAGTAGACTTATCCCTCAAGTACAGCTTATAAAAAGCTAGCCCTATTGTACATATAGTCTATCACAAAAAGAATACTATTTCTATAAAAATTAAAATACAAAAAAATTGAAGCTTCCTGCATTGATCAACTTCATGAATACCTCAAGGAGATATTTTATTCATCCCACATAGATTTCCTACATCAATCAGTCTATAAAACAAAATCAAAAAAAGATAAAATTTTTCGCCATGGACTTGCCTATTTTGGTCTTGGGTATCTTGCAGAAGAGACATGTTGTCTCCCACCAAGGTTGCGCTAAAACAACCCATTTTCACATCATCATCTTTCCTTTATAATATTATACCTACTCAAGGTACATGTCGCAAAGGTAATATTTCATTATCATGTGACTTTCTTCACCCTAAGAATAGTCAATCATGCAACGCCTTTAGGGTCTTATGTTCATATGTCAATATTTGATATGATAGACTCATAATGGTTCTTACCAATTAGGTAGATTTTTGTCTCCTCTTACCATTCACCTCTTTTCTTACTTATTGATCCTCCTTTAAAGGACCATACCTCGACACCTACCTTCCGGGAATTCCTCTTCCACCAAAATCACCCACACCTATTCAACCTAGATGATGACAATGCCTATTCAACCTATACTCGACCATGCATAAATGACCTAGACTCAATCATGCATGAAACCTACCACCCATTTATCTCCCTTATCATATTCTTCCCTAGCTTATGGGAGAACTAAATCAGCCTTTGAGGCCCCTTTTCATTGAGGTTATGTAGGTAGCACTCCAAGGGCATGTGGCTCTTGCAGTTAGCTTGACCACTTTTACCACTAACCAATTTTCCCCCTTTACGTTCACATTATACCCTAGTTAGTTTCCATTTACACAAAAACTTGGAAATTAATATATCATAAAAACATACATACCTACCATTTTATCACCATGACCATATTCTACTTAAATCATTTCATGTTTTCATGATATGAATTACTTAGAAATTTAACCCCAACATACATACAATACATTATTTCCATAATATCAAGAACTTGAAATTACCTAGACTCCACCATGCCTATACCCGACTCCACCATACCTATACCCGACTCCACCATGCCTATACCGACCAAACTAGGCATGTCTTGACTCCATCATGCCTAAATGACCTAGAATCAATCATGCCTAACTCACCTAGTTCCTATGGTACACAATAACAATGGAAATTAAAAATAGTACATCATCCATCGAATAATAATCATCAACTCGTATAAGAGGAATGTTTGTACATTAATACATATATACACAGGATTAATAATTAAAGTATCTCAAAACTCTCATATACAATATCACTAAATCTTCAACACGCAAGCAAGTATATATAAATCAAAAATGATCATACAATTATCTAATGTCATGATCAATCAACCCCACCTAAGACTCTCCTCTCCACTCTAACCCGTCTCCTCCTCCTAGCCTCGGCCTAGGCCCCATGTCTGTGAGAGCTAGTGACGTCACCCTAACCCCCGCTCTATGGGGTCGATGAACCCCTGTGCTACCTGAGTTGTGAGTCCTAGACCTGGTCCTCTCACTAACTACCGCTAGGCCCTCTACTTAGCATATGAGGGAACATCAATACCTGCAGGTGGATAGATGGTCTTGGTAATAGAGGGCAAGATCATTCAGGAATCACTAAACCTCGCCATAGATATAGTCTGGGGCAATATCATCAACCTAACCACCTGTTGGGCCTCAAAATATTGGCTAAGTTCCATAGGGCACATGAGTGTGCAGGGCCAATAAGAAAAATGGAACTTGGGGAGAAGTGCACAGACAAGGGTTTAAGAAGGGTTAACAAGAAACCAGGGGTGCACTCATAAGGAAATACATAGGGTCTAAAGATTTATCCATATTTAGTGTTCTAGAGGCACTTGAGGAAAAATGTGACCTGACTAAGCATGTCGAGTGGATAAGGTGCCACTGAAAGACTTGGTGGTCAAGGAAAGTATATTCCATGCATGGATATTCTTATAAGACATCATTAAAGAAATTGGATAGCTCGAAGAAGAATAATCATGAATCATTTGAGGACCACATTAACACTTGGCATCTGATCTTCTCCTAAAGAAAGGCATGGCAGTGGGTGTTGATCCTATAAGAAGAGATGCTCGAGTAGAAGAGGACATAGAGAGATAGAGAGACAAGAAGATGGTTAGGATGGAAGACATATAGTATGAGGAAAGAGAAGCTCTGTAGAAAATATTAGGAGGCCCTAGGAGTTGGGGTTCTCATTAGAGGACTATAGGAATGTTATCATGTCTAAGGGATGGGTCTGATAAAATTTTTGTAATAAAGAAAGCATAGCTAGGACCTTTGATATATGGGTTAGATCCTTGTCTTGATACATTTGGTCTGATATGACCCTTTTGAATGTAATGTGGTTATTGAGATTATGATCAATATAAATATATGGCTCTGTTCTGAATATTTGGTTCATGGGTGCAAACCCTAGTGTTATTTCCTTATATTTTATGACAGATTTGTTCTTTTTATTTCATGTCATGATGTTTCTCTTGTTATTAAATGCTTGGGTATAAGGATATGATAGCTCATGTTGTGCTTTTACATGAATATTCACTTCTCTGCAACTAATCCTCTAACAATGGAAATATCTTCTCACAATGCTCACATAAAGGAGGAGTTTGACGCCCATGCTTTCCTTGAGTGAGTGCCTAGTGCCCGCTAGGTGATAGGCCGACGTGCATGGGGTTAGAAGTTAATAGGTGGATAGAAAAATGACTACATCTCGCTTCAGTTGTCGGGACCTCTTTTCTAAGTTGTTGTGAGAAGGATGTGTGATGATAGATCACTTGATCTTGGACAATTTCAAGGCATGGTTTAAGAGCACAGAGGATGATTTTTCTCAGAGATTTAGTATTGGACCTAAGTTTGATGCATGCAGATGGGTAGGAGAACACATGTATCATGAACTATATGATACCTTCTTCTATTGCTTTCCGGTGGAGTTGTTGAATGGCTTTCCACATATGCATCTAGATCAATCTAGTACTATATATCTCACGTTTGGACCCAAGAGGAATATTAGAGGCTGAATGATATTGATCTAACTTGGATGGGTGTTTTTCATCATTTTTGGAAGATTGTTGACCAATTATACCTGGAATACATTATCTCTACATATTCTTATCCTAGGGTTGCTAAGTTTGAGTTCTTAAGGGGTCCTAGAGGATTGTTTCTATGTGATATCCCTTTAGCTATGAAGATCATGATCATTACCCTGAGTTTGGAAGAATTTTCTATGGCCAGCTAAGCTTCTTCTGGGTGATGGGTGAGGAAGCTAGGGTGGAGGAAGATGGAAGACATTGCAGATGAAAAATAAAGAGAGGAGACACGACTCAAGTATAGCGAAGCACGTTAAATGGAGTTGGCTAGAAAATGAGAGGTTGTGGGAGTGATGGGTTTATGGAGGTAGAAATTTTGGGAGGGAATTGAAGTTCATGTGGAGGATGTGTAGCTTGAGCAGTCTGTGCTACCACATCTTGGAAAGCATGGGAGAGAGACCCCTTCATCTTCTCGATTAGATTTCATCTCTTAGAGAAAGGAGAGATGTCGACACGCACCTGAATCTACCTAGTGACCAACCCCGGCACTTAGTCTTCTAAATCAAGAGATAAGTATTACTAACCTAGTTGGTATTGGTGGGAGTGACTGATCTACGCCTAGGAGATATAATTTCTCATTTGGTACATCTATGGTTGCACAATAATTCCCTATGTTTAGAGGAATATTTTCTGGAATGACGTTTGGGCAAAGTGCGAGTACCCAAAGTTAGGGCGTCATATCTAGAAGTGGTGTGGGACACACATCTAGTAGTAGTGCAATATCACAAATTGTTGGCGCATAGTTTAGTGGAACATTGGGAATACTAGGCGTGACCACTTCAGCCCTGGAGGACCTAGTGGACCTAGCAAATCTAGAGGATCTAGTAGATCAGAAGGAACGGGACTTGGTGGATCTAGTGGATTTGGTGGTGGAGGAAACACTAGAGGGAATCAAGGTTCTGGGTCAAGTGGACAAGGGCCTCAACCACCTCAGCAAGTGTTCTTTGAAATGTCTTTGCACCTACCAGACTATAAAGGTGTTGAGGATGTTGTAGAGCATGTACATAAGTGTGAACTGCTATGGTGCATGAAGGGGATCACTACCCCAGAGCAAAAGGCAAGTCAATTTACAATAATGTTGCAAGGATGCATGCATAGTTGGTATCAGAAGTATGACCCCCATTAGATAGTGGTAGATTACACCACACTGTGGAATGCTTTCTTGGCTGAATTTCATATCCTTGAGTTTGAACAGAAGAGCATCAGCGTCTGAAGTAAATCCAACAAGGAATGGAAGAGAATATGTGGGCATATAAAATGCATTCTAAAACTCTCTTATCAAATTTATCCTATGATACTCACCCCTCTCCGCATGCTTAATGGTTTTTGGAGGATTGATACAATCGTTTAGGAGATCACTTTTTCATAAGACTTTCACAAACCCGCACAAGGCCTTGGAAGTTGTCTTGCATGCTGATGTTGTTAGAAGAATTAATACTGGTGTTATCCCTTTTCTTGAAGCTCATATTTTTGTAATGACGAAGCAGCTAGAAAAATATTTTGCAAACTTAGCGCATGAGACTCGGAGTGATCTATAGTGCACGTATTATGAGGTAGAGGAGCATACAAAGGATAGTTGTCCCCAAAGATTGGTACATGTCATGATGATGGACTATGAGATTTACCATGAATATCATGATGCAAGCATGTGTCCACTTCTTTGCAGCGTGTGATTCGTAAGAATGTGTCTTGCTATTGCAATAGTTGGACCTCTACTACCCATGACATCAAGGATTGTAGATTGATTGACCGGATATATGATGTCACCGATAATGGTGTGTGCCGACCAACCTCGCAAATATTTCTAAGGATGATGATCATCACTATGAATGGTGCATAGATGGAGGAACACGTGGTAAGTTTTTGAGGAGCATTTCGTGGTCATGGTAACCACGGAGGAGGAATAACCGAGTTCCCACGTGGGATGCGTTACAACTGTGGATCCACGTAGCACTACAAGCATGAGTGCTCTGATCTGCTACAATTCTCATGGTGTGGAAAGAAGCACAAGTATGAGTAGTTCCTAGAATTATTTGATCACATGAGCCAACAACACCGAAAATACAAAGACATTGGAATGGTAAGCGTAAAGAAGGAAAATTTACAATGGATGCCAAGGTTGGCACACGAGTTAGAACTAGAGCCTATACTAGTTACGACTTGAGCTAAGGCTACGCACACAATGGATATACCAAGGTAGAGACCACTGGTTATTAGAGAGGAGGTGGTACATGGGAACTATCCAGACCCTACCCTACTCATCATAAATAAGTGTATAAAGAAACCATGGATGTGATTTGAAGCCTTCAAGGAGATATCCAGTGCTTAAAAGAGTAGTCAATACAATTAGAGTAAAGGAAGAACATTGAGGCTCCACAGAAGGACCTAGATGAGGTTAGAGAAGTATGCAAGATATTGAGGTAAGATAATATCATCCCCTTGCTAGGAGAGAGTGGCTATGGGAGAAGGTACCCCTTCTTTGGAGGAAGGTGCGAGAGGTAATTTTTACATGTTAACCTTCCTCCCCACAACCTTTATTATGACAAGGAGATTACCTTGAATGTTGTTGTAGATGGGTGGCTTATGAGCTATATTTTGATTGACACGAGCACAAAATCAATGTTCTCACTCTAGATGCATGGCATCAAATGGAAAGGCCCTATTACAGCCATCTTCAAATGTGTTGTATATGACTAACAAGACAAAGGCAATGCCCATCGGTATCTTGAAGGATGTTTTTATCACTATCCAAGGGGAAATTTTCATTGGGATTTCGATGTCTTGGCGTCATTTGAGGTAGAAAAATTTCCAGCATTACTTAGACACCCCTGGTGTTATAAGAATAATGTTGAACTAAGGTTCAATAAGGGATACATAAGCTTTGAGAAAAAGAAAGAGTGGGTCATCATCCCCTTAACCGATGAGATGTCAGCACCCTATACTAAGCCCCTGGGAGAAGAATTTCTTGACATGATCTATGTGCGCTCTATTAGGGACCCTAAGGTGATTCACCCTTCAGAGGGATTTATTTAGTTTGAAGATGCTTAGTCCATAACTGATATAATTAGTGTGCCATGTGACAAATGGGTGCATGGGAATTATGAGTTAATTGGGTGACAATTAAGAGGATCGGTTATAAGGGTAACAAAGGTGTGCTCACCAAGCACCAGGAGGGAAGAAGTTTCTAAGCTACTCTGGAGGGGACAACCCCGATGATATATTACAAGAAATGGAAGCTCAAGTGCAAAAATGAGATCAAAAGAAGAGGAATGCTAAGTTATAACTTACTCAAGACCACGGCACATTGGTGGGCGACACATCGCAATAGCCTTCTAGAATGGTGTGATGTAAGAATCATGTTCTCTATTAGGTTTTCTTGGAGCAATGCACCCACTACAATACAAGATTACCATGGGAAGGAACCCACCTCATTTCACGTCCAAGCATGTGAGAAATCATGGATGGAAGGCGCAGAGGCCTTGTCACCTTCTTTATGGGTGCATAAGTTGTATTCCACCTTACAAGGTTGTGCGCGCACATCATACATTCACTCGAGAGATGCACATTTATCGGATAGGAAATTGGCAGAGTTGACGGCTGACCTCCTTCAAACTTTCAAGTATCGGAGTACCAAGCCATTGGTGGATAAGGTGTTGTAGGTTATTAAGCACCTTACGATGGGAGATAGTGTCATGGTGGAAGATAGAATACTAGATTTATTATCTAAACCTAGCTTGGAACTGTGCTTTGACAAAGAAGAATCGGAGGAGACACGGTTCGAGAGCGCATGCATGGAGAAAGAAAAAGGGAAATTGGTCTATGTGATAGATGGCAAAGAGGTAGAAAGTTTGAATGCTAACCATACTAAAGGTATGCGCGAAGTTAGGGATAGCATTGATGAGCAAGCGCACACCTACCATGAACCCCTAAAACAAAGAAGGTTAACATTGGCTTAGAGGTTGAACCTAAGGAGGCCACTATTGGAGACTATTGGTCGAAAAGGAAGTCTTGAAGATCATTGATCTATTACGTGAGTTTCAAGATTTATTTCTACGTGGATACCATGAGCTTAAAGGCATTCACCACTCCTTGGGAGAGATGAAAATCAAGTTGAAAGAAGGTGTATGCTCAATTCGGAATATTCCTTATCGAATGAATCTGAATCTTTACGTCAAAGTCAAGGAGGAGATAGACAAAATGACCACTTCAAGCATCATTGAATCTATGGAGGAATTATAATGGGTAAGCCCCATGATCATCAGTATTAAAAAGGATGGAAGGATAAGGATCTGTGTTGACTACAGAAACATGAATGCAGTATGTGTAATTGATCATTTCCCAACCCCTTAACTCGAATAAATCCTAGAAGGAGTAGCTGGGCGCGAGGTCTATTCCTTCATGGATGGATTCTCAAGATATCATCAAGTTAGAATTGCAAAGGAAGACCAAGATAAGACAACTTTTTCCACCGAATGGGGAATTTTTTCCTATACAGTCATGCCTTTTGGACTGAAAAATGCGCTGTTGTGTTTTCACGCATAGTGGTCCAGAATTTCAGGATTTTATCCATAAATTCCCTCAGGTCTACCTTGATTAATGGATGGTGTATGGACTAGTAAGAGACCATTGTGACAATTTGAGGTTGATGTTTGAGAGATGTCGACAGTTGAGGATATCCCTCAACATTAAGAAATGTGTTTTCGCTACTCCATTTGGGACTCTATTGGGACATATTATATCTAAGCAAATTTTTCTAGTGGATCTCGTCAAGGTTGTTGTTGTTATTGCGGGTTTGGGGGAGCCTCCCGGTCAATCACAATGCATGGATTCCTTGGGCATATAGGGTACTACTGGAAGTTTATCAAGGGGTATGCCAAGATTTTCATGCCATTAGAGAAGTTACTAAAACACAAGAGTTTCTTTCACTGGGAGAGGCATAGTAGAAGGCCTTTGCCACATTAAAGGACAAGATCATCACTGCGCCCATATTATTCTTTCCTTCTTGGGATAAACCTTTCTATGTTCATTTTAATACCTTAGGGATAGCTATTGGATCATTGCTAGCATAACCTAGTGAGGGAATTTTTTATCACTCGCTTTGTTTTGCAAGTAGGAAGTTGACACCAACAGAGAAAAACTATACCACTACTGAGCGTGAAGCACTATATATGATCTATGTGCTACATAAGTTCAAGAAGTATCTTCTAGAAACACCTTTCATATTATACACAGACCACATGGAATTAAAGTACTTAGGGAACAAGCCCATTTTATAAGGGTGTATATGCCAAAGTGGGTTTTTTTGTTTCAGGAGTTTGAGTTTATAGTTATTGTGAAACCAAGAAAAAGTAACTTAGGACCTAGTCACTTATCAAGGATTAACTCAAGAGAGGACACGTAAAGCATTGCATGGATACAATGCTAGATGCCTAGTTTTTTAGACTATGACACGGGCCCTCGAATTGGAATTTATTGTTTTATTTCTCAAAACAGGTGTGGTGCTAGAAGGAATAAATACTTTGGAAATAAAATAGCTATCCATACACGTCACGCCCTACATGTTAATTGGTGGAGACTTATACAAGTTAGGACATGATGAGGTTCTATGTTAATGCATGTTAGAACATGAGCACATTGCAATCATGGAAGAATCACATGGTGGGATTGTAGGAGGGCACTATGCAAGGAATGCCACCATGCGGAAGATTCTACTCACAGGGTTTTGGTGGGAAAGTATCTACTAGGATTACATTGAATTTTTTAAGGCCTGTGACCATTGCCAGTGCCTTGGTACACCAAGAAAAAGGGATTAGATGCCCTTAAGACCTATAGCCAACACAGAACCATTTGAAAAGTGGGCCATTGACTTTTTAGGACCAATTTCACCTACCATGTGAAGGACTGGATCATGTTATATCATCACTTACACTAATTACTTAACAAGATGGTCGAGTCAAGCACCTACTGAGGACTATACGGTAGTGAGTGAAAACTTCTAGATTCTTATGGGAGAACATAATCAGCATGTATGGATGTCCTTTAAGCTTGACTAGTGACAGGGTACACATTTTTTTAATGAAACAGTCAGGATTTTGTTGGCAGAGTTCATGGTGGCCCATCATAAGACCACCCCTTATTACCCTCAAGATAATGGAACCTGTTGAGGCATTTAAAAAAATTCTGAGTCACACATTAACTAAAATTTGTGATGTGGGAAGACAAGATTGGGATAACAAGGTATCATTCATTCGATGGGCATACATGACAACCTATAATATATTGAACAAGGCCACATCATTCCAATTGGTGTTTGGCATTGAATCCATTTTACCAGTGGAGTTTATACTACCATCTCTATGTATTGCATGTGTGGGAGGATTAACTGATGAGTAAGCACTACAAGAGTGCATTGAGAAGTTAATGTAGTTGGATGAAAGGAAATCCTTTTCTAGGTGGAATCAAAAGACTGAAAAGATGTGATAAAAATCATAGCATGATCGTCATATCAAAAGTCAAGAACTTGAGGTTGGGAAGATGGTCTTGCTTTATGACTCCAAATTTCTGTGCCATCCTAGGAAAATGAAATTCCATTGGTTAGGGCCATATATCATCTCATACATCCTTGATTTAGGCACTTTCCAGTTACAAGCATTGGATGGAACATGGTTACCAGGCCATTTCAATGGGAGTAGGTTGAAGCCCTATTATAAATAATTCTTCCTTGTGTTCATAAATAAGGCAATATTTCCATTTAGCCTAGGATTTCTTTTTATGCATTTCATTTCCTTGTGTTTCCCTTTCTCATCACTTGTTCCTTTCTCTTTGTGTTTTTTTATACGCCTTGTACACCAAGAAAGCCACTTATTATTTTCAAAAGGTTTTACATGGGCAAAGGACCGCGCATTTGTTTTTATGTGGGGTGGAGTAATGTGAAGTAAAATGGAAAGTTGGTAGTAGAAGTTGTGTTTCGATGGCCTGGATTGAAGGATGAAAAGCACATAGTGTAGAAGAGTGCATGTATAAAAGGTGGACATAAGGAATTTTGGTGTCAGGAAATCTTTACAAAGACCATGTATAAAGGATGAGAAGCACAGAACAACATGAGGTAGGTGAGGGAAAAAATCGATTAAGGACAGAAGAAGTGCCTTCGGCAGATTGCAAGTGCATGCATGAGGATCTTTGATCGCAAGGATTTTTATGCGCCGAAGGTTGTAAGAATTTTCACGTAGGATTGGGCACGGGGTAAGAGTGCTTAAGGTTGGCTTAGTGGAAAAATTCACCTTTATTGTAAAATTACATTGGTAAATGGCATAGCATTTATTGCGGGAGAGAATAAAGAGCTATAAGTATAAGTTCGGACACATTATTGTTTACCTTGCAATTACGATATCGAAGAGCTCTTGTGAACTAAGGAATCCATAAAGAAGATTTGTGTGAAGTAAAATTTGTGAGAATCTGATTGCGTGACTAATGTGATTTGCAAGCCAGAGTGGAAGGATTACGCATGCGTAGGGAAGAATATTTCAGAAGGGTACACCATCTTCTAGAAGGATTTTCCAAGTTAGGTTTCTACAACTAGGGCACGGGAGTAAAGGGATTTTTCATGAAGGAAAGCCACAAATTTGAGTAGAGTGAGGAAGAGGAGCAAGGAAGAGTTTGTTTTTAACCCAACAAGAAAATGGCACCAAAGAAGGAAACCATCTCACCGAATAAGGGAAAGGGCAAGGGGAAACAAACTACCACCACCAGCTTCAACGAGGAGTGGTATGCGAGATGCAATACCCATATGGTGTGTTGCTTGGAAAATAATGGGTATCCCATGTAAGGAAGATGGTAGTGAGTAATTAAAACCATCACACAAGCACCATAGAGAAGGAGATGGCATTAGAACTGGTTCTCCCAATAGAAAAAAGGACACCAGAAGGAATGCCAATCTACGGTGATGAAGTGAAGGTAAAATTGGAAAAGTTTAGGTAGAGCTATTTTGTATAAAGCTCTTTTGATAAATAGCCCCCCTTTTTTTGCCCCTTCCGGCTTCTTTTGTTTGCTCGGCTCAAAAAATTGACTAAGTATAAAGATGAATGCGGAGGGTATCCACGTGTCTCACTGGTGCACAATTGGGATATGAACAAAGCAAGAAGGGATCTTAAACTTGCATCATGTTGTACACCTGTCACAGGCCCCGAAGGTTTTCCTTAGCAAGGGAAAAGTTGGAAAGATATTAGGGATGCTCGAAAGGCTCTCCACATGTCACCCAGGCATAGATTCAAATAAAAGAAAGAAAGGGGCCATGAACAAACATGCACTCTCCATGTGTCTATTAGGTGCATTTTGAAAAGTAGAGTCTCGAGTAAAATCCTCGAAAAGCACCAGCCCATCATGTAGTGAGAAGAAGCTTCACCGACTTAGGAAGCAAGCATCATCCATAAATTAAAGACAATTCACAGATATCCCTAATGAGTAGTTGAGATTTTGGCTTGGAAAGGAAAGATCATGTAAGAGAATTGAATGCTAGAAGTTAAGGCTTTGGTTCTAGACATTGGGGAAAGATCCCCAAACATCTATAAGAAGGGATAGCATCCCAGTAAAAAAAGGGGATCTTTTCGGGAGAAAAAGAGGTAGAAGCTAAGGAAGACACGAGAAGATTCAGTTTTGTAATAGCTAGCCTTAGCGAGATATTTCATTATAAGGAGATTGTAATTTGTGCCATTTCAGCCTTATGTATGATTTTCTCTATATATTAAGTTCTTTTTTTGTGCACTTGAGCTCTTCATACTCTGAATCTTCATTTTTGTTAAATGATGTTAGGAAGTTATGCAATCTATCATGCTATATGCCCTTAGATTTTGACTTATCTTTTATTTGTGTCTATTGTGTTTTTCCCCCCCTTTTACAACTCTAATTTAAATCTAAGGTATCACTAAATAGGTAGATCATGCTTTAATGCTCTTCAACTATTTTGATTGAACTCTCTGGACATTTCTCCTTTATAGGATTTATCTTGGCACATCCCCCTTTTAAGTTTTATGTTTCTTTCCAACTTTCTCCTAACCTTACCTCATACAACAAAGAAGAACCAACTTCTTTAAAATATGGAGGTCACCTTAGGGTGCATGTCCCACTAACCTAAGGTTTCTATGACTCTGATGGTCCATCCATCCAAAGGATAATCATCAACAGTTTTCCTAGCATGCCCGGTGGGATGAACATCTACACACTTAGATTTCCATTACCAAAGATCTACTAATCCTAGCAGTATTCAAGTGATCCACTCAAGTTACAAGCCAAATGTGAACAAGGGCGAGAGCGAGGGAGGAAGGTGTGCTTGACTATTTACAACTATCTCCACCATGTATAGGAGAGGTTGATAGATCCAGAGATCCCCGTCTCCTCCAAATAGAGTTCTCTCAATGCCTCCACCAGTAGGCCTTTTACACAGTCAACTAGAACTCTCAGACCCATTTCCATGGCTCATCTTCAACCCCACCTCTGAGGTAGTTTGTCTCTTGGGATCAAGGAAGCCCACTCATTCTACCCATGCCCCGGTGGTGTGGAACCCTATTCCAACTAACGCATTAAAATCACTACCCAAATTTAGTGGGAAGACTTCAAAACCCCTAAGGAACACCTCCAAGACGTAGCAAAAATATGTGCAGTGCATTATATAAGGGAGAAATATGTTGCCTTACATTTTTTGCCACCTCCTTTAAGGGAAAGGCCTGGAGTGGTACCGATCCTTAACCCTAATACTATCGGTACTTGGGACCAATTAGGAGGGGCGTTGGTGACAAGGTTTAATGAGAAGGGGATAGGTCATCACTCCTACAACAACTGATTTGTATCAAAAAGGGCCCGCAAGAGTTAATGACAGATTTTAACACTAGGTTCCATAAGACCTGGCAGAGGATTCCAGCCCTCAAAGGCCACCCATAGGTATGGGCTATTGTCTTTTATTTAAAATCTCTAAATTCAGATATTTTGTAATGATTCAATCATTGGAGGGGATTCCTTATCGCAGCCTATAACATTGCGGTCCAAGTTAGAGAATAATTTAATAGATGTCGGAAACTCCCTCCCATAACTCTTTTTCCGATGAATCCCAAGATAGCCCCCTTCCACAAGCACAAATACCAACCCCGCTCAAGCCCCTACATCCTTATATAACTACCCACCTACTCATATGGCTCCAACTTTTGCTACCACACCCTCATCTTCTTCTCCCGAGATGGATGAGATGAGAAATATTCTTGAGAAACTTTTCTAATGAAGATAGTGAACCTTAAAAGGAACCAGGTGGCCTATCCAAGGAAAAATTATCAAAATTTCCAAGGTAGCAGACCCACTTATTCCACTCAATACCAAAATACTCAGAGACCACCAACCGCATGCCATCAAATCAATTAGTTCTTGTACCAATGCCACTTCGATTGTTCCTCCCAATAGTGGGAGAGAAATGGTCCCTGACAGAACCATCTGGCTGAAGACCCAACGCTTGGTGCTTCCCTTGTAATAATTCTCATATGCCGAGGGATTTCCCCCAAGGGAACTTGTAATAGAGGGTGGCCAAACAACGATCAAGAGAAGGTTATGATGCATGTATGTCTAGACCCCACCAGTCCACGGGAGCCCAAAGTGTCACTTTCACAACCTAGATTCAAGGATGTCCTTGGAACAAGAAGCAGAGATCACACCAGAACACACCCTTTTCTCTTGGGTAGAAGGGGAGGAGTTTATATTTACAAATGAAGTATCTATCTCAAACCTATTTTAGTTTAACTATAACACTCACTTCAAGAAGAGAATCATTGAAGCAGATGCCCCAACTCCAAGTTCAACCGACAAGATGCACAAAGAGCCTCCAACCATCATGAATGTGCCATCACCAATTACAATGAGGGAAGCTCCAAAGAAAACTATCCAAAATCAAGATACCCATCACCTCGATAAAGAAAGGATGAAGTATCAACCATCTCCTAAATCATCACCACTGGACCCATCAATGTAGTCCAACAACTTAAAAAGCACCAGCTAATGTGTCCTTGTGGGACCTTCTAAGTATCCCTGAGAAAGGAGTTACTCCAAGAAGCACTCAAACCAGACAATGATCCGACCATCACAACCATGGAGAAGGGACGGGTCAAAGTCACTCGAAGTGCCTACGGAGGCCATATTATTGAACCAAAAGGGAGAGGTCAGTAAACCAAGGCCCAACCCTTCTTTTTACTCTTATTATAGGCAAGAAATTATTACATAACTCCATGATAGACTCGGTGCAAGCACTATTGTCATGCCCCAGAAATTGTAGACACTTTGGGAATTCAGTATGAACCCTTGAAGAAAGGAGTTATGCAACTAGATGAGAAGTCTGTTCAAACCATTGGAATTATCAAGGGACTCCCATTACAGCTCTATTCCTACCCGAATATAACTATCTAGCAAGATATCATGGTGATTAATGTCCCACCAATCTTCAGGATTTTCCTCTCCCATGATTTCATAGCTAAGATTGGAGGGTATATGTCTCTGGATTGGTCCCATTTAATCCTACGAACCAAGTACGGGTCCAAAATGAAGGTCTTGTCAGAACCCCTCTCCAAGGAGCATATAATAGACCAAGTGCCTTCTGGTAGCTTCGAGGCCTCTCATGCTATGATCACTAGGGAAGAAGAATTATACGTAGAAGATGGGAACCTTAGAGTGGATCATCTATCTAATCTCCCCCGGAGATCCTTTTGGGAACTTTGATTCCACCAGCTTGGGCACTTACATCATTTTTGATGAAAATCCCACAATCCCAAAGGTGGAGAAGGGGCATGATGAACGGGAAGGAAACTCTCCCGGGAATCCTCCAATATGGACCCTACATTTTGATGGGGCCAAAAGAAAGAACGGATCGGAGCCGAGTGTGCCTAATATCCCCAACTGTAAGAAAATACTCCAATCATTCTGTTTCTAGTTCTCATGTACTAGTAACGAGGAAAAGTATGAGGCCTTGGTGTATGGTTTGTCCACCACCCGAAAGGAGGGCATCAAGTAGTTGAGAGTGTTTGGTGACTCGAGTTGGTGGTGACACAAGTAAGGAATATTTCACCACTAAGAATCCAAGGATGAGATCCTATCGACACCGGGTATGGGATCTGGTAGATGATTTTGAGGCCTTCAATATTAAGGTAATTCCCCGTGATCAAAATACAGAGGCCGAACAAGATGGCCATGATAGGGTCTCAATTTGACCCACTCAAGATTTGATTGCAAATAAAAACACCATAAAAGTGATCATCCACCCTTCTATCCCTAACAACTTTGATCATTGGCAGGTGTTCGATAATGACCAACAGTCATACACTTCCTCCAAAATCGACCAATTTACAAATCAACTCCAGCCCAAAATCGAGGAAGCATATGGGGATCAGATAATTCAGCTAAAGACAAACAAGCTCCCAAGAGGGTTAATTACCCTTGAAAGTCTTTTCGACTCAAATGACGCTAGTTCTGACCAAAGAAAGTTTGAGGCAGTAAAAGAAGACTATGTAGAACTAGAAATAACTAAGGAAAATGATGAAATTCGAAAAATTGGTGACTCAAAAGGAAAGAGATAGACTCATAGCCTTATGTCATAAATATGATAAGGTAATGGCTTGGACATATGATGATCTACATGGTTATGAAAAGACATTATCCAACACACCATCGACCTGGAAGAGGGGACTAAGCTTGTGCATCAAAAATAGAGGCCTGTGAACCCTAAGGTAGAAGCCCTCATGGCTAAAGAATTGAGAAAGCTATTGAGGCTCATATAATTTTTCCAATCAAACACACGATGTGGGTCTCCAACCTGGTCCTAGTGAGGAAGAAGAATGGTGAAATACGACTCTCGTAGATTTCAGAGATCTGAATAGGGCCTCCCTAAAAGACCATTACCCCTTGCCCTCTATGGAACAAATATTACAGATTATCACAGCTCCAGATGTTTTCTCTATTGGATGGTTTTTCAGGCTATAACCAAATATGGCTCATAGAGAAAGAGATCAATATAAGACTACCTTCACAACCAAATGGGGAACCTTCACTTATGTGAAAATGCCTTTTGGGCTCACCAATGCAGGGGCTACCTTTCAAAGGGCCATGGATACCGTGTTTGGGGCATTAATAAACAAGGTAATCCTCATATACCTTGATGACCTTATAGTGTTCACTAAAATAGTGGAGGAACATTTTGATGCCTTGAAGCATATTCAAAAAATGTCAAGAGTTTGGAATCTCTCTGAACCCAAGAAATGTATCTTCGGAATTCCCCAAGGAAAACTCCTAGGGACATATTGTGTCAAAGGAGGGAGTCTCTATTGACCTCGAAAGAGTCAAGGCCATTTTGAGCTTCCCTTTGTTAGTTAACAAGAAGGTTGTTCAATCCTTCTTAGGAAAGATCAACTTTGTCGGCAAGTTTATATCAGATTTTGTGGGGACAATCCACCCGATCACTCTCATGCTAAGAAAATACCTCGGCTTCAAATGGACCGATGAAGGTCATTAGTCCTTCAAATTAATAAAAGGGCTATTGCATCCCCGGTGCTCCACAACCCTAACTTCTCAAAATATTTCATTATGTATGTATATGGGGAAAGCATAGCATAGCATCTGTGCTTGACCCAAAAGGAGAACTACAAGGGAGGAACACCCAGTCACTTTCTTTTCAAAGACTCTCCATGACTATGAAACAAGATACAATTTCATGGAAAGACAAGCTTACACCATAGTTAAAGGTCTGAAGAAGTTCAGACACCTTGTCACACATAACAAAATATGGGTCATGGTGGCTCACTCCAGCATCAAGGAATACATAATGGAGGGTGAGATAACTAAAAAAGGGCCAACTAGATCACCAAGATCTTGGAGTATGACATAGAAGTGAAACCCACATGAAACTTGTGAGAGGTAGGGGTGTGTCAATATTTGACACAGGAATCTATCCTAGAGGTCAATAACAAATGTGGGGAAGTAATGTACCTTCAGGAAGATAGGTCTGAAGGATGGGTCTCTAATAAAATTCACTTTATGCAAACTAGAAGGTACCCCTGTCATCTCCCCTTAAAAAGGAGATATTATAGGCAACAGGGAGTAATTTTATCATAGTTAATGGCTTCCTATTTAGGAGGAATTTTAATGGAATCCTGTTGAGATGCCTAGATGATGGGGAGGCTAAAAATTTCTTGCATGAATTACACCACGGGAGCTCGGGAGGCCATTTTTCTGCCCAAACTACAGCCATAAAAATCCTACATGAAAGATATTTTTGCCAAGTCTTTTCACGACAACAGTCAAGAAAAGGTAAATAGATGCAGGGTGTGCCAAGTTTACACTAGTTTCCATAAGAACATGACATTACCCTCAATCCTATCTTGGTAGAGGAACCCTTCACCCAATGGGGTTTGGATTTCATCAGAATGGTAAATCCGGCTTTCTAGCAGCTGGCCATAAATGGATCCTCACAAAAATCGACTACTACTTCACTCGGTGGGTGGAAGCAGTGCCCCTTAAGGAGGCCACGAAAATGTAATCCTAGGACTCCTACAAGATATAACTACATGCTTTGGGCCACCCCACACTATTATATCAGACAATGCTAAAGCTTTTGTGGGAGCCAAGGTATCTGATTTTGTGGTAAAACATGGGATTTACCTAAAGACATCTTCCAACTATTATCCACAGGGAAATGGTTTGGCAGAATCTACCAATAAAAACTTAATCAGACTCATAAAGTGAATGGGGCATGAGCATAATAAATTATGGCATGAACACATCAAGACAACCTTATGGGATGATCAAATCACCCCAAAGCAGATCCTAAGAGCTTCACCATATGAGATAGTTTATGGGAAAAGTGTTGATGTCGGTTTCCCTAGAGATCCCCGCATTACAACTATTAAAGCAAGTCAAGATAGGTGAGAATGGGGCAATGCAAGTGAGACTCACTAAGCTAGTAGAGCTCTAGGAGAAATGAGAATCAGCTCATGAGGCCATGATTAGCCACCAGCAGATAGTCAAGACTTGGTTCGAATCAAAAGACATCAGAACCAAACTTTCAGGTTGGAACCATGGTCCTAAAATGGGACGCAAGAGCTGCCAAGCCTGGAATCATGGAAAATTTGATCCCCTATGGATAGGGCCCTTTAGAATCAGTGGGTGCAAGTAAACAAACTCATTTGAACTCAAACTATGGAGGGTGATCCCTTAGCCATTCCTAGTGAATGGGATCCACCTAAAGTACGTTCTTATAGGTCCTTCGCCATATTGTATTATATGTACAATTTCTTTTATCTACTTTTTCTGTTTTGTTTTCTTTTAATAAGTGTCTCGACACGTGTCCCTTTCGGAGGCATTTTTCCCTTTTGAAATTTTGAGGGAACCATACCACCCTATTTTATTTTGAATTAATGATCTAGCGATTTCCTCGGCACTCGAGGGGAGAAAATATTTCGACGTGACGTGAAAGTCCTCAAAAGACATGAAGCATCAACTTGAGTTCATTAATTGGAAAGGGACCATTGTGCGAAGTGACCCTGTTTACGTGTGAACCATTATGCCTAAAGTGAGGGCAGATCTTTAAGTATTAAAGAGCATTCAATGTGCTAACTCCAAATGCCAAGGTTCCCCAAATCAGTTATCAAATTCCAGCTAAGGAAATTCTAATTATTTCTAAATTCAAAAGGAGCACCATGAAGCTCTAGGACTAGCTCCACACTAGCAAAAATCTTATGCAGGGGTGACCCTACCCCCTTAGACTCTATAGCCAAGATTAAAGTTTCCACATGAAGGGCCCCAGTTCAGCGACCCCACCATAATCTTCGACCCACCGATAATGTTTTTGACCCATCCCTCAACAAAAGCCTAAAGCTTTAAGGAGGAATCCTTTGCTAGGTTCCTCAAGCTAGGAGATTCAGAATCTTTCAGCTCTAGGACCTGGAGCACCACACTTTCCCAGTACATGGTGCCCCTCACACACCCATTCCCAGAACTCATTCAGATGTGTGTAGATTATTTCAAGTCCAGAACCCACACCATTCAGGTAGGCACTTAAAGGTGGTAATTACACCACAAACTATCAGGGACATGTTGGCCCTGACGAAAGACCCAACGACCAGTTTTTATGACATGGCCAAACTCCAAACTGTCTAGGCACAATGTCAAAACAAGGTTTCATTCCTTAATAGGGAACTAAGATAGGCGGATACGAGAACTGACAGTCGGAACCACCGACTTTCCCATACCACTGAAATCACTTTTAGTAGACTCTCAAGATGTCTGCTCCATGCTTAGCCTTCATCTTCGGGTAGGATTCAGATAGAGGCGTCAAAGATTGGAAGATGGGAGCCTTTTTTCAATGAGGTTTTTCCAAAGAGCAAGCATATCGCTTCAAATTCACGGAAGTCATCATGGGATCCATTTGTGAACAACTCAACTGATTCTCAGTGTCCTTAACCTTCAGGTATTTATCTTATTTGTTTCACCTCATTCTTTATCAAAACACTAAATATTTTAGTCAATTTATGACCCTAATATCTGGGATGCGGAAGTAGACTCCCATAAGGTCATACCAGTGTCCGCATGGACCCATGTATTGTCCCATTCATCAGATGTATATGAATTCTATAATTCTTTCATGGAGCCCCTCTTACTCAAAATTGATCCAGAAGGGATTGACAATAGGATGAATGACTCGGTGCATTCTATATTCACAAATCCCCCACACCCTTGTGATTACTTCTTTTCCAAAGGACATTCCATGATTCACCTTCATGGTTTTAAGAGGTGTCCTTCATGCTCCCCAAGGTCCTCACTTGAGTGGTTGGCCTCGAGATTACCTAACAACTTGGTAATCCTAGACACAGTTTAGCTCAACCCAAAAGAAGAAGAACTTTTTGAACTTCCCTTAAGCAAGGGAGGAATTACCATACTAAAAAGAAAGGCAGAACATGGCCTTACAAAAAATTTGGCCTCCTATGGGTTTTCCTAATTTAGATTCATGGAGGTACGACCCAGATGGAAAAATGGCTAAGATTCTGGTTGATAACAAGATCTTGGACTCCTACAAACATGAGCCTAGGGAGTTTTTTGACACAAGGCAAAGTCCCCAGGAGGAGTCACCGACACATTTATCGAGCTCTCGAACATACCAACCCCAAGCTGGGAGTCATTCCATCAGGTCAAATACAAGTATGATCCCACTCTTACTATGGCTAAGGGACTCTGAGCGGCCCTAAAAGAGAAGGACTGAGCACAAAAAAATCAAGGCCTTTTGTAAATATAAGCAAGAGATTAGTCAGACCACCCCAAATTTTGAGGGCATCTCCAGTGATGAGTATTGGGAAGAATTCTGGGACGTGGATCATGTGTCTAAAGTAGAGAGTGAGGATACGGTCACAATCACATCGGGATGGCCCATGAAATCAACCACAGAGTCCTCCAGCCCCCAACGAAAAATCATTTGTCCCACCTCTATCTTCCATTCCTCAACAGAATCTTCCAGTTCCTGGCTTCCATGCCACAACCTCTAGTTATCCCCTCGAGGGAAGGGCCTGTGGAAGAACCAACCTCCAGCCCACCATGCACACAAGAGGTCAAAATCAATAGTGGTTTTTGTTTCTCCTCAACCTCTCCCTCCTCCTGAGCTCCATTTCAATCTCCCCCTCCACCTCCTTTTTCCCTTTCTGAAGGTTTTCCTTTGTCTCTTGCTCCATCACAGACTCTCTCTCCACCCCCACCACTTTGTTTCCACAACTTCCCTCAAACATACCAGCCTTCTCCCCCAAGTGATGATAACCTCCTCCATGACCTGTGCTAGCTTCAATGCCCCAACCACATATTACATCCCTTACAGCCTACCACCTAGTTTCCCATTCACGGGAGGGATGGTCCCCTTCTTCATCTAAGTTTGAGTCAAGCCGAGTCTGCCAAGGCTTCCCGAGATAGTAGAAGGGAAAAGCAAAAGAAAAAGGAGATGGCGGCTAGAGCTACCAAGCACATGTGGTCATTATATGACCATCAACAAAGTTCCTTAACAATCACCCATCTTATCCCTTAGATATCCAAACCCACGGGGCAAATGCACATGCAGAGGATTATTCCATTAGCGTTGTTGCGGTCAATCTTTCGAGTTTTAGCCTCAAGATAAGGTTGAATTAATGAACGAAACCACGGAGATAGTCACTATAGACTATTTAAAGCTCAGTAATCAGCTGAAGAAGGTATAGTCCAACCTTCGAAAGTAGAAGCCATGGTCACTACTCACCAAGTCGAGATAAAGGCCAAAGGGAAAGAAATTGACCAACTCCATAAAGAGTTGAAAGGAGCCCCATCCCAAGAGACCCTCATAGCTTTGCAAGTGGAGGTAGTGGAAATCCAGGCCAAGTTACATATAATTGAGGTGGAAAACAATGGCCTCCAAACCAAGCTCAGATCATTTGACAATGCGGTCAAGGATTTGACCCATAAATTGGGACAACAATCCCAGAAAGGAGGAATTGTAACGTTAGTGTAGGGCTTTACGCCTCCTGCTATGACCAAATTACTACTACATGATGGCCTTAGCCCCCACACTCAGATTCATATCCGATGCTCAGGGATTGTGCTCAAATGTAGAATCATGTTACCTCCACCATCATCAACGTAGTGTCCGCCAAGGTCCCTGAAGCTAGACTCTTGATTTAGAAGCTTTATGATGCTTCAAACTCTACCCTTCAGGGGCGGGGATCACAGAAAGGTGGCTCATTGCTATAAAAATTAATGAGATTCTAAGATCAACAAGGATTCCACAAATGCTAGAATCTCTTGGCACAACTACACCATGGGATCAGGGAGAGGAAGCAAAGCATTAACGAGCTAGTTTAGTTAGGCTTCCCTTCTCCCTTCCCGATGATTCTACGGTCCTCACAAAGGACCAAATTTAGTAGCTCCTGATTGCTAAATGCCAAGACAAGACTATCTTTTAGTCTTTAAAGGAGAGCTCTAGTGTAGCCGAGGTGGAGACCATCTTAAACCCCATTGTCTAGTTAGAGTTCTACCTACATGTAGTAGTGCAAAACCTTCACAATTTCTCACATAAGGAGATAATTGAGCTAGACCAAGCCTTTCAGGCATTACAGAGGAGAACCTACCCAACTAAAGAGGAATGGCTCGGGTATCAAGTGTGCATTGCAGAAGCTCTGAGTGGCATTTGTTAAAGCCATAATTTTGATATTTTGAGAATGGGAGATTATAGGATTCTTCCATGACCGACACAAAGTCCCTTTGAGTCCCATAATATGAGCTCCCTCTTTTGATAAATAGCCCCCTTTTTACCCCTTCTAAAAATTTTGTTTGCTCAACTCGAAAAATTGACTAAGTATAAAGATGAATGTGAGGGTATCCACGTGTCTCATTGGCACAATTGGGATATGAACAAAGAAGGAAGGGATATTAAACTTGCGTTGTGTTGTACACCTATCACAAGCCCCAAAGGTTTTCCTTAACAAGGAAAAGTCAAAAGGATATTAGGGATGCTCGAAAGGCTCTCCATGTCACCCAGATATAGATTCAAATAAAGGAAAGGAAAGGGGCCATGAACAAACATGCACTCTCCACGTGTCTATCAAGTACGCATTTTTAAAAGTAGATCTCAAGTAAAATCCTCAAGAAGCATCATCCCGCCACGTAGTGAGAAAGAAGCTTCACCGACTTAGGAAGCGCCAACCGTATAAATTAAAGACAATTACAGATATCCCTAATGAGCAGTTGAGATTTTGGCTCGAAAGGAAAGATCATGTAAGAGAATTGAATGCTAGAAGTTAAGGCTCTAGTTCTAGACATCGGGGACAGAGCCCCAAACATCTATAAGAAGGGATAACATCCTAGAACAAAGGGGGATCTTTTCAGAGAGAAAAGAGGTAGAAGCTAAGGAAGACACGAGAAGATTCAATTTTGTAATAGCTAGCCTTAGCAAGATCTTTCATTATAAGGAGATTGTAATATGTGCCATTTCAGCCTTATGTATGATTTTCTCTATATATTAAGTTATTGTTCTATGCACTTGAGTTCTTCATACTCAATTTTTTTTGTGTTAAATAATGTTAGAAGTTTATGCATCTATCGTGTTATATACACCCTTAGATTTTGACTTATCTTTTATCTATGTCTGTTTTGTTTTCCACCCCCCTTTTACAAATATGATTTAAATCTAAGGTATCGCTAAATAGATAGATCATGCTTTAATGCTCTTCAAACTATTTCGATCGAACTCTCTAGACATTTCTCCTTCTGTAGGATTTATCTTGGCACATCGCCCCCTTTAAGTTTTATGTTTCTTTCCAGCTTTCTCCTAACCTTACCTCATACAATAGAGAAGAACCAACTTCTTTAAAATATGGAGGTCACCTTAGGGCACACGTCCCACTAACCTAAGGTTTCCCATGAATCTAACGGTCCATCCGCAAGGATAATCATCAACAGATCCAAGTTGAATGGACAAGAGAGGTGGACATAGATAAACAAGGCTTGGTTGAGTGTGTGCCAAAAGATTTCATAAGGAACCATTTATAACTTTGTATGCCTTCATTGAAAAATAAATCATCAATTTCATGCACCGTATACACCTATCATTTAACTCGAGCAATTTAAATACTTAAATTATGCTAATTATCCTCTTTCCCACAAATTGACAACATATCGTCAATATAACACATTTTCTCTTCTATTGTCGTTAATTAACTACATTACGCTAGTTAATTAACCCTTCTATCCAAAAAATAAGCCAATTAGCAACCTTCCGTTAATTAATCCTCCCTTCTATCTAGACTAATTAATTATTATTAATTAATTAGCTTCCTCTTCCATTAAATCAATAAATCATCATTTATTTGATTAAATTCCTCCCATAGTCTAAATCATGTTAATTATTCCTCTAAAAATCTTCTATAATCTTACACACCTATTAATTAATCAATTTGGTTAATTAATAAATCCTCTCAAATCTCATGAGTCACTAAAGGCCAAAATAAACTCTCCTAAGATTGACTCAACCCCTTTCAACCATCCTTATCCACAACTAACCCAACCTCTCTATTATCCCACATGTAAAGGGATGTAGAGATTCTTTTATCCATTGGGCTATATAAAGAGCCCTCCTCCTACCTTTCTACTTACACCTTGCATGTTTATAGCTAATCTTAATAAATTTGGTCTAGATTATTAGAAATAATCTAACACAATATCATAAAAACACATAATATAAAATTCATCCGGGACAATTTATTCATTGATAGAGAGTTACATATATAGATCAATTAACCCCTACAATGGTGGAGTCAAACATGATCTTCAATCCCTACAATCTCTCAAACTTATCCCTAAGATATCTCTAGCTAATCTCTAGGATATCTCTCACACTAAAATAGCTACGTGAGTTGTTCTCACAACTCACCAATAATAAAACTATTACAACTATATTATTAATATGAGTTATATAAACTCATTATTAATAATATTACAATTTATTTAATAATGTTACACAATATTTTGGTAACATTCACTCCCCTATTGTTAACATTATTAACTCCCA
Organism: Taxus wallichiana var. yunnanensis; assembly: GCA_018340775.1. Classification (NCBI taxonomy): domain Eukaryota; kingdom Viridiplantae; phylum Streptophyta; class Pinopsida; order Cupressales; family Taxaceae; genus Taxus; species Taxus wallichiana. The sequence continues at coordinate 627,794,446 of CM031242.1, forward strand.
ATATACACTCCCCTAATGTTGACATGGTAAAAAACATTCACACACTTATCTATAGTATGCTCACCCATGTGGCATGCCCAACTTGGCTCATGACCTTGATCAAAAGAAAGGCTCTCTCCTTCCATGGTTTTAAATAGGTTTACCACAAACCTTGATGTGACAGAACCATCAACTATCCACCTCATGTGGTTTTCTAGATCTTCCACAAACCTTTTCAAGATCCATGAACTGACTTACATTGGTGTTTCTGATCTTTTGCAATGTTCTGACATCAAGAGAAAATATAGGAAATATCACTCACACAGAGCTCACTTATTACAATAGTTGAACAGTATATATTCATCTATTTTTATTTGCATAAAATAAACACACAACTGAAATAAAATCCCACAACAACATTGTGCAGCCCCGTCGCTTGTGGCTGAGGATAGGTCGTTGATTGACCTCCTTCCTCCATGTAGATGATACTTATTTAGTAAAGAAAATCTTCAAAATTATAACCGTTGTCATCATTCATTGGTTCTTCCTTATCATAATCTTTTTCTTCATCAGCAGCCATGGCATTCTCTTGTAGTTTCCCATCAAGTAGGTCTTGAGCTCTCAGTTTACAGTTTATAACCATATGACCAAGTTGTTTACAATAGTAGTAGATAAATCAATTTTTTGAATCCTTAGAAGTTGATCCTTGTTTAGAAGAATATTTAAATCTTCTTTTAACAAATGATTTTTTGTTTTTATTTTTTCCTAACAACACAGTTTCTTCTGATCAATATTCTTATTTTCTTCATCTATCAATGAAGAAATTAGATCTTCTAGGCTAGGATTTATTTTTCTTAGTGTAGAATAACTGGAAGGCATGTTATTTAGTAATATAGATTTTGCATCATCATCAGGCACATCTACTTTTATCCCTGCTAATTGATTTAAAATGGAGTGAAACTTACTTATGTGTTGCACCATGTTGTCACTTTCCTCCATCTTGAGTCCAAACAATTTCTGTTTGAGAGATACTTTGTCGCGCTTCCTATTTGGGATCCAAAAGCTTGTTCAATGTAGTCCATATGACATTTGAACTTTTTGATAAGTCTATATGATGCAAGTAAGCATCAGATAATCCCAAGCCAATAATTGTTGTAGCTTTTCGATCCTTTCTTTCCCATTTGGTGGCTTCATCTGCATCAGTTGGTTTTGGTATTTTACCATAGGCTATTTCCCACAATTCTTTGTTAATTAACAATAATTGGGTTCGAACTTGCTAGGTATGGAAATATTTACCTTCAAACTTTTCAATATGACTTAATTTTTCCATTATGGGTGTCGAACTCAGTCGAAAATGCACCCTTACAATAAACTAAAAAAATGAAAATAAAATTTTATGAAATTTTATTTTCGATTGACAACAGAAAGCATATGATCAATGCAAAGAGCTCGAAAAAACACACATTTAAAAAAACATCATCTTAATCTGAGTTACCAGCAGAAATTTATGGCAACTACAAATTTTAAATCTAGCATCTTTCCGAACCCCTTTCCAAAAATGGAAAAAAATTGAACTCATGATTTTTTGTTCCTGCATATAGACAGACCTTCACCGCTCGAGGAACTCACTTTCCACAATTGGATGATTTGTCAGGGAACTTGCATCACAAATCTACGCACGTTCATATGTAAATTCAGATGTAAATGGGTGAAGTCCATAACAGAAAATGTGGATGAATGGAACTGCACGAGTCCACACTTTAAAAAAACTCAATTGCACAACTGATGAATGCAAATTTGTTAGCCAAGCACAGAACTACGGAAAAGAACATGAGCTTACATGTATAGATAACCTCCCAGTCATGCATGTAGTAACAAAGACTTGGATCCTTCACAAATATGTATGGAATGCTTGAATCTCATTGCTGGTCACAAGAACCCTAGTGCTCTGATACCAAATAATAAATTTGGTCCAGATTATTAGAAATAATCTAACACAATATCATAAAAACACAAAATATAAAATTCAATGGGACAATTTATTCATTGATAGAGAGTTACATATATAGATCAATTAACCCCTACAATGGTGGAGTCAAACATGATCTTCAATCCCTACAATCTCTCAAACTTATCCCTAAGATATCTCTAGCTAATCTCTAGGATATCTCTCACACTAAAATAGCTACGTGAGTTGTTCTCACAACTCACCAATAATAAAAATATTACAACTATATTATTAATATGAGTTCTATAAACTCATTATTAATAATATTACAATTTATTTAATAATTTTACACAATATTTTGGTAACAAATATATAGGCATTTTATCTTAGAGCATCTCTCATTTGAGCTAATAGCCTCATTCTTGCATTTCATTCATCCAAACTTTTGGGTCATATGGAGAGAATCAAAATGGTCTTATAGTCATACTTTGATGAGCTTCTATTCCCAAACCCTTGAAGATCAAACAATCAACTTTGATTTTCATGGATCTATCTAGGTTCATTTAGTGTTTTTGGTGATCTAAAGAGTAGAGATTCTAATGCTTAGCATATTAGTTTGATTTCTATTTCAATTCCTAATGCATGATGTTGGTATTTATTCTTGTTTAGCTCTTAACATGATGATCTTTGTGTAGTTAGTTCATGTTTTGAAACTATTAAGGTGTTATTTTCAATTCCCTTTGCATAACTAGCTAAAATATTAAAAAAAAAAATCATAAAACGGTTCAAAAATTAAAAAAAATGAGAAAACATTAAAACATTACAAAAATAAAATCAAACGTATAAAGATCAAACATTGCAATCAGGTATTGCGTACACATGGATGTTCTTTATTCCCTTTCTTTCATATTCATCTACAAGTCATCCACCATTTTCATCCCTTCGATGTTATTATGGTTAGCCTATTCGCACGCATTTTGCGACATTTATCTCTATAGTATCCGTTTGACCTTAGTATTTCATCACCTTGGTAAATTAAATAACGACTGACCTCTTAGAGATCCTATCACTATCTACATATAATAAACTTTTTGGGAAGAATTTTTGGGCGTATTTGTTGACACTATCCAATGTCTTCATCACAATCACTTCCACATCCTTCCATCAAGCCATTAGTGGTTCTTAACCCCTTGTCAAACAAGAGATATGACATAAGTTTTCAAAAAGAAAAAGAATTAAAATCAATCAATCAAAAATCTAAATCTAAAATCAAAATTAAATTGATATATAACTCTCTCTTGGGGTATTTATAATAATCTCTACTGGGGCTATGGATGCCTGACTGGTAGTAGAGAAATGTTGTGATTAGAATCAAATGCATCTCTATCGGGGCTATGGACGACTGGCTGGTAGCGGAGCAATGTATGGATCTCCTTCCACAATCCATTCAAAATCGCCTTTCAAACTCAATCATTCTTATGCATTGGCTAGTGTCTTCACTTGATGTCTATCAACTCTTTCCTTTAAGAGGTAATTCATTTCCACATCCACACATGGGATCTCGATGAGTAAACAAGATAAGTATGTTACCAAGTGTTACTTTTTGGACCTTGTTCAAACTCTTGCTTTAGTGCATGTCTTGTCTCAAGATTTGTACCTTGGTCTAATCACTTTTTCATCGACCGCCTTCTAAATATTTTCATAGCATCCTCTATTCTTCGAAATTGTTTAGAACATCCATGTGTATAGGATGGCCTTTTTGCATGTTTGTGGACACCTTTTTCCCCCTTTAATAAATTAATCACCCACTTCCTTTCTCTCATGTGTTTCTTGGCTAGCTTATGCTGGGGCATCCTTTCTCCTTTATGATTGAACATATTTTATATTAGCCTTGATCCCCCTTCTATGTGTGAAGATTTTGTCTTTGAATACTCCCACCTAATCATTGGGGCATGTCACATATTCACTTTCTCGCATGTGTGGCATTCTTCCCTTGTACATCCCATCTATCATTGGGGGCATCCATGTTTCTTGGTTTCCTGTACATAGTTTCAGAAAAATTTCAAAATAAAAAACATTCAAATATGTTTCTAAAAATCAAAAACAATAAAAATCATCCTACAAAACATCACTCTTTGGTTCTCACCTGTTCTTGTGCACAAATCGCAGATCATCTTGATCTACCTCCATCAACAAATTTGGTTTGCTTACTATGTCTGACTACTGGGGCACAATGAGTTGTTTGGTATTGTTTCATAGTGCACGATTTATTTTCATAGGACACAAGTGTCCTTCGTTATTCCCCTTGCTTAGGGCACCATCTTTTAACCCTTTTCATTAATTCACATAGGTCGGAATCAAAGCTTGATAACAAAAACATTGCATTATGTTTCTCTGTTAGGTTAGCTTGTTTACTTTCTTGTATTGCATTGCATTATGTATGTTGCAAGGAGTTAGGCATCTTTTACTTTCTCGTATTGCATTAAATTTTGTATGTTACATGGAGTTGGTATTTTCAGTAATGGACAATTGTTCATAGTATGGCTTTTCATGTCATTCTACTTTTGTCGTATGCTTATATTTTTAATAAGGATCGATGACATAGATCTTTGGAAATATGATGACACTAAGGTTGTTCTCATACACTGGATGAAAGCTTGCTCTTTTCTCTCTCCATCTTCATTCCTCTTCTACATCACTCCCCTACCAACCCTATTCTTCTATCCATTTCTCTCACCTTTTTCAATCGTCGATCACCTTCCTTCATCACCCCATTAACACTCGAGGGGGCATCTCTCACTTCTACTAATTTTTCTTCTACCTCTTCAAAATTTTATTTGTCTACTATCTTTGAAGTGGCGTCACTTATGCCACCCCAAAGAGGGGAAAATGTAGACACCTATAATTTAACCCGAGCAATTTAAATACTTAAATTACACTAATTATCCTCTTTCCCACAAATTGACGGCATATATCGTCAATATAACATATTTTCTCTTCTATTGTCATTAATTAACTACATTATGCTAGTTATTTAACCCTTATATCCAACAAATAAGACAATTAGTGACATTCTCATTAATTAATCCTCCCTTCTATCTAGACTAATTAATTATTATTAATTAATTAGCTTCCTCTTCCATTAAATCAATAAATCGTCATTTATTTGATTAAATTCCTCCCATAGTCTAAATCGTGTTAATTATTCTAAAAACTTCTATAAGTTTTCTCACCTATTAATTAATCACTTTGGTTAATTAATAAATCTCCTCAAACCCCATGAGTCACTAAAGGACAAAATAAACTCTCCTAAGGTTGACTCAACCCCTTTCAACCATCCTTATCCACAACTAACCCAACCTCTCTATTATCCCACATGTAAAGGGATGTAGAGATTATTTTATCCATTGGGCTATATAAAGAGCCCTCCTCCTACCTTTCTTCTTACACCTTTCATGTTTATAGCTAATCTATAGGAATTTTATCTTAGAGCATCTCTCATTTGAGCTAATAGCCTCATTCTTGCATTTCATTCATCCAAGCTTTTGGGTCATATGGAGAGAATCAAAATGGTCTTATAGCCATACTTTGATGAGATTCCATTCCCAAACCCTTGAAGATAAAACAATCAACTTTGATTGTCATGGATCTATCTAGGTTCATTTAGTGTTTTTGGTGATCTAAAGAGTAGAGATTCTAATGCTTAGCATATTAGTTTGATTTCTATTTCAATACCTAATGTATAATGTTTTTTATTTAATCTTGTTTAGCTCTTGACATGATTATCTTTGTGTAATTATTTCATGTTTTGAAACTATTAAGGTGTTAGTTTCAATTCCCTTTTCATAAAAACTAATACATTGATACACGCACGAAGGAGAAAATATCATGTTTTGCAATGTCCTCCTCACCATCATCTTCTCATAAATTGGAGTTTCTGATCCACCGGAGAAGTTTATATGGGAATATCCAGATGAAGATCCTTCCCCGCTAAGAGATTTGAAAAATACACTTGTGACACCATGACAGTCACCCACAAAGCGTGCACGGATAAATGCCACAAGAGGATGCATGATGCATTTAGGGCTAAATGGAGGGTACCCAAACAATTTCTAGTGCTACTATAAGGAGAGTTTGAGTTCACTTTGTTTACATGACACTTTTGTATTCATTGATTCACATTGACAGATGGGACCAATAGTCCATGGTGTAAACTACCTTTCTCTTTCACCGCATAATATTTCCAAGCAAGGGTCAATCACTGTAAGGAGGAAAAAGACTAAGGTTCGACCTCAATGAGGTGGATCAAGACCACCGCGAGCTATGCGTAGAAATCTAGTATACCCCAAGAAGCACACTTATGTGGAGAAGTATGTCTCCCATGAGGTGCGCATGACAAAACTTGTGACACTACCAATTGTTGGAAGGACTGCAATGAGGGTATACCTACACATCAGGCCCAAGTATGAGAAGGGAACCTACTTGGAGAGTGATGTCTCCATCCCAGAAGACCCCACTAAAAGAAAGAAGGCCATGCCAAGGAAGAGGGAAAGAGAAGAGGTGCTAGAGAAGAAGGCACCAAGTGTGTAAATAGCAAAATCGTGGGCGTGCATGAGTCAAGCATGAAGTGAGCACATATGCATGGAGGAAGAAGTCCCCCATTAAGGAAAAGGAAAAATCACCTAAGGAAGAGGCACCAGAGCAAGAAGAGCCTCCTGCACAAGAAGAATCACCAAGGAAGGAGTTGTTTGCTAAAGAAGAAGAGAAGGAAGAGTCTCCTATACTGGAATCACCAATTAGGAAGAGGTAGAAGGTAGCAGAGAAGGTGGACTCAGAAGAAACAAAGATCCTAGAGGCCTACAGAGGTGAGAGAGACAATGACGAGCATGAAGAGGCTCAGACCATCCTGTGTATGATGTGCATGACTCGAGGATGAGGGAAATGAAGAAAATGATGGGAAGAGGAAGGAACTCAAGGAAAAGGGGAGAGTGAGGAAGTGAATACAAAGGATCAAAGGACCCCAAGCCTCACTAAGGAGTAGATAGAAGAGGCCACGAAAGAGAAGTAGCGGGCATAATAAAGGAATTGGTAGATCAGGAAGTGGAGTGCGGCGTATGAGATACTCAAAGAGATAGAGGAGTAAAGTGTAGAAAAATAGTATGGGATCATGGGCGGAGATCTCAGCTTAGTGGTAAGCTTTCCAAGGAAACATGCACGGGAGGGAAAAGTTTGGTAGTAGCGCGAGAATGGGGAATGAGTTATATCAATGAGCCAAGTAAGGTACTATGCACGTGCTTCCAAGGTATCATGTACCTACAGACCAACTCCTTGCATGGTCTTCATTTGAGGAAGAAGGAACATACCCACGAATGAGGAAGATGTTATCTTGGGATTTTGAGTCCCATGTTGATGAGCCTGAGTTTGAGGTCAACAAAGGAGCACTAATGAAGGTACTAGAGTCCAAGGGAGTGAACCCTTTGATAAACGGTTATGACGCTTATCCAATGAACATGTTTACAATGCACTCAACAAGGTGTCGTAGAGAGACCGAGGCAAGACTCTTTGGAAGGAATGATAGGGTAAGGTTCCTAGAGGAAGAATTGGAGAAGAAGGAGGAGGAACTCATTGAGAAGAGAAAGGATCTAAAGCAGAAGAGTTGATCAGCGCACAGTTAAGGTACGAACTAAGGGAGGAGAAGGAAAAGGTGTGTGAGGTGTACAAGAAGATTGAAATGATCATGGATGCCATCACTTTGAAACACCTAGACCTAGCACCACCTAAGCATAAATATGAGTCAACCTTGTAATGCTTGGAAGACTTAATGCACATCCTTACCATGGAGAGGCGGCCACTCGCTCTAGAATCAGCAAAAGAGGCATTGGCATGCCGAAGGAGGAAGAGAAGAAGAATATTGGGGATACAGTGACATGATATTCCAAGCTCATTGTCATTTTACAGAGACCTCACTCCGCAGATGGTTGAGATCATGTATGATAACTACACTGATAGAGATAGGGTAGCAAGTATACTAGTTGCTACACATGAGGTGGGTCTAAAGGAATACCAAGAGAAGAATAAAGGAAATAGGGCAGAGAGGGATAAGATCCTATCCAAGGTAGAAAATAAGATGGAAGCGATCGAAGCCTTACGGGATTGATTAAAAATCGGCTTAAGGAACTGTACCCCCAGATCACCCGTAGAATGGACGTGTTAGATGACCTTAGAAAGTAGCTAGAAGGGATTGTAGATACATTGAATGCTAAGGGTGATGAACTAAGTTTTGAGGAGGTAAGTGCTCTAGTGGGTGAGAAATCGGTAGCACCCCCTGGATGTTGATCAGATTTCTAGTTTGATACTCAAGACATCCATTGTGATTGCACAACATTGAATCCTCTTCCCAAGTGTGGGACTTGTCAAATGGAAGAGAAATATCCATTTGAGAGGCTGGTTCCTCAACTCCTCTGATCAGTTATATCACTTGCACAATTGCAGAGGTTTGAAATTTCCTAATTCTACTCTAAATTCCAAAGGGACAAGGATAGAAAATGCATAAAAGGAAATAAAACTAAAGCTAATGCTAATAGGTGATGCACCAAAGGAGTGGTGAGCATTTTTTACTTCTATAGATTGACACAATCCATAAAAATGCAACAAAGAACCTCATGCACAAACTGATAATTATAATGAAGGATCATAAATTAACCAAACAACACAGGAAGAGGATGAAAACTAATCACAGAGGCTGTATTGTTATTTTAATCATCAAAATCACTTGCATTACAACACCTGAGAGGCAAAATAAAGTTGCAGCTCTTAGAAAAGGTCTGATATTCCACCAAAATCACTTCCAAGGTGAGAAAGGGGACCTGCAATACACAAAAATGTTCAACCCTTTGAAAATGAGCCAAATCTGGCTTTTACAGTGCAAGGGATGAGCCCAGGAGAGAGAAACATGGGAAAACGTGGGAGAGGTTCAATCATTGACCAAAATGCATTCAAAACAACATGGGCATCCTTACAGACCCATTCCTTGACATTTTTAACCATGCTGGGAGAGAATGCGAGCCATTCTTCATTAAAAATGGTGGTTGAAACGTCATTTCTGCTCATCACCACGTGCCAGAGACATTTTTCAATTTTATCTCTCTAAAATCCATCAAAATGAAAATTGACCTTGAAATCTTGTAGATAATTTCACCATCTTTCCATTGATATAAAGAATGCAAAAACCGAGCTCTGGATCGAAAGATATGGCGATTTGAAATTTTAGGGCAAAACAGGGCCAAATCGGGCGGCGGGCAAAAATTTGAAATTTTTACCTTTTTGGTCATTTTGGAAAATTTTCCAAAATTTCCCATGCTCCACCTTTCCAGTGCCACATGGCACATTTTGATTGGGCGCGGGGACATCCTGCTTCATTTCCCTTTGTTTTTGCCTTTGGAAAATTTTCCCAAAATTCCCACCGGCCGGTGAGCTGAGGACACGTGGCGGGCGCTAATTGGACGCGGGCCTGTCTTTCCTAAATTTTCCGTGGGTCACTTTGATAATTTTCACCTAGACATGTGTCAAAACCCCATTCGATGTGGGTTAGACCTTCCAAAATTTCCTCGCGGGCTTGACCTTGGTTTTTGTCGTTAGCTAACACGTGGCGAGATTCTATTGGCTCAAGAAGGGGGCGGGCTTTCCCTTCTGAATTTTCCTTTATTTTCTCCTTGGGAAAATTTCCCAAATTCTCCCCTCGCTCTCGCCACTTTAGGACACGTGGCGAGATATAATTGGTTGGTGGGGGCAGCGGGCCAAAACTCACCTTTTGGATTTTTGGCAAAACACTTCGCCAAATTTTCTAACTCTTCCCCGCGCTCCACCGGTTTAGGCTCCTTAGGACATGTGGCATGTTTTTATTGGCCGTGCGGGGCCATCCCTCCAAAATTTCCATGCACCAACACTTAGCCAAATTTTCCAAATTCCACCCCTTGACACGTGGCAGCTTCTTCTAATTCGTCGGCGGGCCTTTCAGGGGAAAATTTCCTTTTGAAAATTTTACCAAAACACTTGGTAAAAAACCAAGTTCTCCTCCGATCCTCGCCACTTCCATGACACGTGGCTGCATCTCATTGGTTGTGGGCCTTGAAGGGGAAAATTTCCCACCAAAACTCCACCGAGCCATAACTTCAAAAATACATGGAGTTAGGAGGAAAACTTTACCTTTCTGGAAAGCTGAGAAAGAGCTCTATCTGATGGTGTCATTTCCAGAAGGTTTTGAGTGCCTGAAAAGAAAAATATTATGTCTGAGGCACAAGAGAAGGAAGAATGAGAGGGTTAGCCACAAAATGAGTAGGGGGCACATTTTGGATAACAATTTTGGTGACTCAGAGGGGTCATCTGCCTGCTGGATGAAGTTACCAGTTGCCTGAAGCAATCCATTGGGCATGGAGTCACCTGATTTTCTGTCTGATACCCCAACTGACTAGAACGTTGCAAAGAGGAACATGGAATATCACCTGATGGAGCAAGGCCTGCAAACACATTCCCAGGAACAACAAGCCTGTGCCAAAGCACTTAGGGAAAGCAAAACTAACCTACAACAAAACAATGTGCACAAGCACTTGGAGGAATGAAAACCTAAGCTAATATTTACAAGGTGGAGAATTTCCCTTTAGTAACAATGCTTTAGATGGATCCCATTGACTGGAATCTGCAGTTCTTCACCATCCAATGAAGACAATTGGAAGGCATTGCTGTCCTTACACTTTGTGACCATGTATGGGCCACTCCAAATGGCATCAAATTTTGAATGCCTTCCCGGTTTTGCTCTCTGTCTGCATCCCATTTTAACACTAGATCTCCAACTTGGAAGGATCTATTCTTGGCCTTTCTATCAAAGGTCTTCTTTATCAAAGCTTGATCCTTTTCCATTGCTTGGGATGCCTGATTCCTGATTTCTTGGAGCTCCATCAATTCTGCATATCTAACCTCCATGGGCTCAAACTCCAACAACTCCAACTGTTTCATGAGTTCCAATGTTGGCAACTCAAGTGACATGGGAAAATTGCCTCTCTCCCATAAACAAGCTTAAATGGAGAGTTACCTGTAGATCTCTTGGGAGTTATCCTATCAGCCCATAAAGCTGATTTCAATTTAGTATGCCAAGACCTCTGATTTTCATCAAGAGTCCTCCTAATGATCCTCAACAAGTTCTTGTTTGTAGACTCAGCCTGGCCATTACCTTGAGGGTAATAGTTTGATGAAGTACTTAGGTAGATCCCATTCTTGACAGCCCATTCAGTCACCTTAGACCTAATGAATGCCAATGCATTATCTGATATTATTGTAGCTGGTATGCCAAATCTGGTTGTTATTCCCTCATAGAAATCTAGGATGCTAGATTCATTTGCTTCCTTGAGTGCTACTGCTTCAGTCCACTTGGTGAAGTAATATGTGGTTGTTAAAATCCACTTGTGCCCTTGGCTTGAATTGGGATTAATGACTCCAATGAAGTCTAAACCCCATTGCATGAATGGCTGGTCAACTAAAATTGGATGCAATGGAAGGGCAGCTAGTCTCTCTTTACCTGTGAAGAATGCACAATTCTTGCACCTCTTGATCCATGCGTAGCAATCATTGAAAATTTTGGGCCAATAATAACCAGCCCTCATGATCTTTAGAGCTGTCACTCTTGGTGCAAAATGACCACCAGCTGGTCCACCATGGAACTCTTCCAACATCCTATGAATCTGATTTGTACCAATGCATCTCAGCAGTACTCCATTCACATCTCTTTTGAACAAGACACCATCAACAAGGGCATATGGGACAGCCTGCAATCTGAAGTGTCTTCTTTGGGTCTTGTTCATTTCTAGAGGGCATAGGCCTATGCTTAGGAAGTGCATTATGTCTTGGGTCCAGCAAGGAATGGGGACACCATTATTTTCTTCTTGAGTGCTTCCTTTCCCATGGCTATCTTGCAATGCCAAAACAACCTCCTTCTCATTGCATGCTTCCTTTTGTTTGCCCAAAATCAGCTGTTCACACAATCCTTTTCCTCTTACCAACTTGGTGACCTTGATCTCTATGTCATATTCCATGACACGAGTAATCCAACCTGCTCTCTTTTCATTCAAGTCTTTATTGAGGAGGAAGTCTTTAACTCCCACATGAGAAACCAACAATTGAACCTTATTGTTTGAAACTAGATGCTTGAATTTCTTCAAGCTCCTGATTACTACAAGAACATGCTTCTCAATGAAAGAATATCTCACCTCATAGTCCTCTAGGATTTGGCTGAAGAAAGCAATTGGCTGCTCATCATTGTCCTTGTTCTGCTGTACCAAAATTACAGAAATAGTGTCATCACCCCCAAATGCATAGAGGGTGAAATCCTTGGAGAAATCTAGGTTGATGAGAGTTGGTGCTTGAGAGATGGCTTCTTTGATTGCTTCAAAACTCTCCTTGCCTTCTGTTGTCCATTTGAAAGCCATGCTTTTCTTTAACATCTTGGTGATAGGTTTGACAAGGGCTACAAAATCTGGGACAAACCTCCGAACAAAATTTATTCTCCCCAAGAAACTTTGAAGGGCCTTCTTGTGGCTTGGCAATGGTAGTGCTCTTATGGCTTCAACTCTTTCTGGATCAATTGCTAATCCTTCTTTGGAGACAATGTGACCAAGGAGCTTTCCTTCATGAGCTAAGAAAATACATTTTTTAGGATTCAAGGAGACTCCAAATCTTCTGCACCTTTGGAACACTTGTCTCAAATGAGAGAGGTGGTCTGCTGTATTTTTTGAAAAAATAGTGATATCATCAAGATATATCAGCACTATGTTGTTAATCAAACCTTTGAACGCCATGTCCATTGCTCTTTGGAAGGTAGCTCCGGCGTTGGACAGCCCAAATGGCATTTTCTGTATATGCATAAGTTCCCCATTTGGTTGTAAAGGTTGTCTTGAACTGATCCTCTTCCTTCACCATAATCTGATTGTACCCTGAATAGCCATCAAGTAGTGAAAACCTTTCGGAGCCAGCAACAACTTGCAAAATCTGCTCCATGGAAGGTAGTGGGTAATGATCCTTGAGAGATGCTCTATTCAAATCTCTGAAGTCAACACACAATCTGATTTCCCCACTCTTCTTTCTGACTGGAACCAAGTTGGCAACCCAACTAGAATGCTTGATAGGGAATATGATTCTTGATTCTATCAACTTATTCAATTCTTTTCTCATGAGGGGCTCCATGTGTGGATTGACTGGTCTTTGTTTTTGCCTGATGGGCTTAGTATTTGGATCCAATTCAATGGTGTGTTGAGCTAACTCGGGATTGAAACCTTTCGATCTTCATAGCTCCAAGCAAACACATCAGGGAATTCTTGACAAAGTTGTATAAACTCATACCTTTCTTGCTCAGTTGTCATCTTGCCAACTTGGAGTGATTTGCCTTCTTCCACCGAGATGGACACTGAATCTTCTCTCTTCACTTGGATGTTTGCTTTCTCCTTCCTAAACTGATCATTAGGATTGAAAATGGACTCCAAAGTAATAAGCCCTTTTGGTAGTTTATTGGTTCTCAGCTGTACCACTTGGTCACCATACTGTTGTTCCAACTTTTCCTGATTTTTAGCTGAGAACTCAGCCTCTTCTTGCAAGAAATGGATGATTTGCTGATCATTTTCAAACACTTGCCAACTTACATTGTTGTCCGGCACTAAAGGCCTTACAATCACATGGATGTTTGGTTGTACCTTGTCCTTTTGAATGCTCTCCACAACGTCAAAGGCTGCCCCAACTGCTGCAAGCCTGTCAGCAGCTTGGTTCTCTTTCCTAGGAATGGATTTGATGCCAAAACCCTCAAAATATTCAATGAGGTCCCACACCCTATTCTTGTAGCACTTGAGTAGATCATTCTTGACAGCATGCTGCCCCTTGACTTGGTTGACAATCAACTCACTGTCACCAAAGACTTGCAAGTTCTTTATTCCTCTCTTGATTGCCCAATGCAGTCCTTGCACCAAGGCTTCATATTCAGCAGTGTTATTAGAGCATGCAAACTGAAATCTAAAAGTTGAATAATACTTAACTCCTTGAGGTGAAACCAGCATGGCTCCCCCTCCTGCACCTTGTCTACTCCTTGATCCATCAAAAAACAACTGCCATACCTCATTGTCATCCTTGTGGTCTGGCTTGGTGATGCTAGGGATAGGCTGATTTTCTTCATGCATGCAATAGACTCCTAATTCAGATTCTTCTATTTCTTGATAAGGATCAAAAGCATGCACCTTGTTTTCCCATTCATCAAGAGTTAGATCTGGGATACTTCCGACCTTGGTGTCAGCTTCATCAGTGCTTGGGTGATCTTCTTGGTCAAATGCTGAACAATTGGCATTTATCTGACTTGGGGTGTAAGGCTCAATGTGAAAGTTTGCAATAGGTTCAGACCTGATTGTGGCTTTGGTTCCATATCTTGTTCTGAACAACATGTGTGACCAATCAACAGACAAGTAACCTCCAATCTTGGTCGAAATCCCTTGACAAACATAGGGCAAAGAGTGGTGGAAGGTCTATTACTGAGACATCTTGCAAAACAACCACGTTGGGACAGGCATGCAAAGTAAGACTCAAGTTTTTAATCACTCCAACTGTTGTTATTCTTGTCGTCCCATCCAATTGTACCACCCCTTTGGATATGGTTTCATACTGAATTCCCAACTGATCAACTATTTTCTTGGGCATTACTGAACTACTTGCCCCGGAATCAATCATGCAATTGTGTACTAACTGATTTCCAATGATCAATGAAACATAAAATGGAGGGGGTTTCAACATTTTACCTTGCTGTCCTTTATGATTCCCCTCAGGCTGGGCAGCATTTGTGAGCACCTTCTCTTGCATTTGGACTTGCTGATTTGAAGTTGACCAGTCCTTCATAGCAGCTTGTAGCAAATCTCTTTGGCCTGGGATAGATAGTGATTCCCACATTGATATGTTTACATTTGTCTTCTTCATCTGATCAATGATATTGAATGGAGATGAAGTATCCTTTTGCTTGTCCCTTGGCCTGCACATTCATTCCTTGTGCATGGGCAGCAGCAACTGGCATTTGGGCTGGCCTAGGAACTGTTTTAGGCAATCCTTGTGTGCTTGAGATTGCATTTTGCTTGCCAATAGTTTGTGGAATGACAAGAGGTTGTGAATTTCTTGGAGCTAATGGTTGTTCTTCACCTAAATTTCTCCTCTTTGACCTTGTGTTGGCTGCAACACTTTGGGAAACCATTTGATTCATGCCACAAAAATCTTTTGCCTGCCAGTTTACAAGTGTGGTGTCATTTGGAGCTGATTGCTTTACTGGAATGTTTCTTGTTGTTGGTCATTTCTTTGACTACCTTCACCCTCCACACCAGTTGTTGTCACCATTAATGCTTGATTCAAGGCACCATTGAAGCACATGGATTGGTTGTGAGGTTCATTGCATGGGAAACACCAATCATACTCTTGAGCCATATTGTTTTGTACTGGCACTAATGCTTTAGATGCAGATGTAGCATTGGGATTATAGGGCTGAAATGGTCTGTTGGCAGGAGGCTTTGCTTGATTTAGATTTGCAGCTAGATTGGGTGGTCTTTGGGGTTGATATGGCTGCCTATTAGGCTGAGCTTGGGGCTGGAAGGAAGGTCTAAAACCTTGAGCTTGCTGCCTTTTGAGTGTAACCAGCTCATTACCTAGATTTTGCAATTGCTTCATGACTTCTTGAAGTTCATTTGAGGCACTAGAAGATGAAGTGGAAGCTTCACTTGAATTCTGATTTCTAGGAGTGGGAATAGAAGCTAAATTAGGCACTTGGCTAGTACTTTGGTTCTCTAAACTTGGAAATAATGGCATTGGAGGCCTAGGAGCTAGCTTGCCAGCTTGAATCAAACAATTTTCAGCTCTAATGGCAATGCTATAAGTAATGGGGATAGTTGTGCCTCCCATGGACTGAATTAACATAGAAATATCAGAATTTAAAGCTTTAAGGTAATAAAGAAAAGCACCTTCTCTGTTGGCTTGACTGCCACTAGAATTCTCTCCCAAGTCCTTTGAAATCTGAAATTAAAATCAGTCAACTGCTCATTGGGAGCTCTTTTGATAGTTGTCAGCTGCTCCAAAAGGGACAAGTTGTCTCCCTTTTCCCCAAACTACTCATGGAGGGCTATACATAGTTGATTCCAATTTTGAATAGAACCTGAGGCAAGGCTCTTGAACCATTGTAAAGCTTTCCCTTTGAATGAAGATGCCAATTTGACAGCAACTTGCATCTCATTGATCTCATGGATTGCACAAATGTTAGCAATATCCTTGACATGATCACCAGGTGAGGTCTGATTTTCTCCAGTGAAGTATGGAATGTTCTTCAATGCTGCAACTGGAATTGGATTTTGTGCATTGAGGGCAAGTGGGCTGCTGCCAGTGAAATTGACATAGGGGTTGTTTTGTGCCATTCTGATTGGCCTTAGAACCCTTGTTGATTGAATGAAAGGCCTACCAGGTGGAGGAGTTGAGAGAGTTATGTTTGGTGGAGATGGAGACCTTTGGATTCTCCTCCCACTTTTCCTTATTCTTGGAGATAATTACAGATATTCAAACAGCACCTCTTCTTCTCTAGCTCTTGACCTTGTGTTGATTCTTCTCATGAGTTTTCAGGTCTGCACTGCTAAAACCAGCTGATTCTTCTTCCTTGGAGTCGCCAAATGTGCAATTTATAGCTCTTTTAAGCAAGAAACTTGCAACAAATGCACATCAATTTTGTTGCAATGAAGATGAAGACCTCTAAGGTCCCACCAGGCATGCCAAAATTATTGTTGCAAATCAGCAGCACCCCTGGATGTTGATCAGATTTCTAGTTTGATACTCAAGACATCCATTGTGATTGCACAACATTGAATCCTCTTCCCAAGTGTGGGACTTGTCAAATGGAAGAGAAATCTCCAGTTGAGAGGCTAGTTCCTCAACTCCTCTGATTAGTTATATCACTTGCACAATTGCAGAGGTTTGAAATTTCCTAATTCTACTCTAAATTCCAAAGGGACAAGGATAGAAAATGCATAAAAGGAAATAAAACTAAAGCTAATGCTAATAGGTGATGCACCAAAGGAGTGGTGAGCATTTTTTACTTCTGCAGATTGACACAATCCATAAAAATGCAACAAATAACCTCATGCACAAACTGATAATTGTAATGAAGGATTAGAAATTAACCAAACAACACAGGCAGAGGATGAAAACTAATCACAGAGGCTGTATTGTTATTTTAATCATCAAAATCACTTACATTACAACACCTGAGAGGCAAAATAAAGTTGCAGCTCTTAGAAAAGGTCTGATATTCCACCAAAATCACTTCCAAGGTGAGAAAGGGGACCTGCAATACACAAAAATGTTCCACCTTTGAAAATGAGCCAAATCTGGCTTTTACAGTGCAAGGGACGAGCCCAGGAGAGAGAAACGTGGGAAAACATGGGAGAGGTTCAATCATTAACCAAAATGCATTCAAAACAGCATGGGCATCCTTACAGACCCATTCCCTGACATTTTTAACCATGCTGGGAGAGAATGCGAGCCATTCTTCATTAAAAACGGTGGTTGAAACGTCATTTCTGCTCATCACCACGTGCCAGAGATGTTTTTCAATTTTATCTCTCCAAACTCCATCAAAATGAAAAATTGACCCTGAATCTTGTAGATAATTTCACCATCTTTCCATTGATATAAAGAATGAAAAACCGAGCTCTGGATCAAAAGATATGGCGATTTGAAATTTTAGGGCAAAACAGGGCCAAATCGGGCGGCGGGCAAAAATTTGAAATTTTTACCTTTTTGGTCATTTGGAAAATTTTCCAAAATTTCCCCATGTTCCACCTTCCTAGGTGCCACATGGCACATTTTGATTGGGCGCGGGGACATCCTGCTTCATTTCCCTTTGTTTTTGCCTTTGGAAAATTTTCCAAAAATTCCCCGCCGGGCCGGTGAGCTGAGGACACGTGGCGGGCGCTGATTAGACGCGGGCCTGTCTTTCCTAAATTTTCCACGGGTCACTTTGATAATTTTCACCTGGACACATGTCAAAACCCCATTCGATGCGGGTTAGACCTTCCAAAATTTCCTCGTGGGCTTGACCTTAGTTTTTGTCGTTAGCTGACACGTGGCGAGATTCTATTGGCTCGCAAAAAGGGGGGCGGGCTTTCCCTTCTGAATTTTCCTTTATTTTCTCCTTGGGAAAATTTCCCAAATTCTCCCCTCACTCCACCACTTCAGGACACGTGGTGAGATATAATTGGTTGGCGGGGGCAGCGGGCCAAAACTCACCTTTTGGATTTTTGGCAAAACACTTCGCCAAATTTTCTAACTCTTCCCCGCGCTCCGCCGGTTTAGGCTCCTTAGGACGCGTGGCATGTTTTTATTGGCCACGGGGCCATCCCTCCAAAATTTCCATGCACCAACACTTAGCCAAATTTTCCAAATTCCACCCCTTGACACGTGGCAGCTTCTGATTCGTCGGCGGGCCTTTCAGGGGAAAATTTCCTTTTGAAAATTTTGCCAAAACACTTGGTAAAAAACCAAGTTCTCCTCCGACCCCCGCCACTTCCATGACACGTGGTGGCATCTCATTGGCTGCGGGCCTTGAAGGGGAAAATTTCCCACCAAAACTCTACCGAGCCATAACTTCAAAAATACATGGAGTTAGGAGGAAAACTTTACCTTTCTGGAAAGCTGAGAAAGAGCTCTATCTGATGGTGTCATTTCCAGAAGGTTTTGAGTGCCTGAAAAGCAAAATATTATGTCTGAGGCACAAGAGAAGGAAGAATGAGAGGGGTTAGCCACAAAATGAGTAGGGGGCACATTTTGGATAACAGAAGGAGTCACCTAGAAGACTTGGTGGTCAAGGAAATAATATTCCACGCATGAAATATTCTTAGAAGACATCATTGCAAAAATTGGAGAGCTCAAAGTAGAATAATCATGCACCATTGGAGGACCACATTAACACTTGGCATCTAATCTACTCTTGAAGAAAGGCATGGTGGTGGGTGTTGATCCTATAAGAAGAGATACTCGGGTAGAAGAGGACACAGATAGATAGAGAGATAAGAAGATGGTTAGAATGGAAGACATAGTATGAGGAAAGAAAAGCTCTACAAAAATATTAGGAGGCCCTAGGAGTTGGGGTTCTCATTAGAGGATTGTAGGAATGTTATCATGTCTAAGGGATGGGTCTGTAAAAATTTTGTAATAAAAAAAGCATAGTTAGGACCTATGATATATGGGTTAGATCCCTGTCTTGATACATTTGGTCTGATACGACCCTTTTGAATGTAATGTGGTTGTTGAGACTATGATCAATATAAATATATGGCTTTGTTCTAAATATCTGGTTCAGGTGCAAACCCTAGTGTTATTTCCTTATATTTTATGATATATTTGTTCTTTGTATTTCATGCCATGATGTTTATCTTGTTATTAAATACTTAGGTATAAGGATATAGTAGCTCATGTTGTGCTTTTACATGAATATTCACTTCTCTACAACTAATCCTCTAACAATGGAAAGATATTCTCATAATTCTCACATAAAGGAGGGGCTCGGTGACCACGTGTGCCCTGTGAGAGTGCCGGGACTCTCTGGGTGATATGTTGGCGTGCATGGGGTTATAATTTAATAGGTGGGTAGAAAAATGACTACACCACCACATGTGAACTCTTCCCTACCAATAGAGGACCATGTCCTAGTGTCGGTGCCTATACTACAGGTCCTTGTCTTGATGCCTCGCATTGGTACCTATTCGATTATCTATGCTTGTAAGGCCACTACATGTACCTACGCGGTTGCCCACTTTCCCCGTAAACTAGTAACATGTGCTTATAGTGTTGCTACATGTGCACCATCCCCTACAGGAGCCTATACATGTACCTATTTCTATGCAGGCGGTAGTCGATTGACCTGTAATGTAGTCACATACCCTGTCAAAGTAACTACCTATGCATGTGCCATTGTCAACTGAACTCCCAACATAGTCACCTATCCCTATAGGGAATCCCTCTGAACCATCATTGTGGCTAAGTCCAGTTGACCTAGCCATGGTGGTGTTGCCTATAACTCCATTGCCCACCACTGTCTGTATGCCACAGTGGTCCCTGCATCATCTAATCTCGTATCCACTGGTACCTCCTCCTCCTATGGGGTTTGTGGGCTGAGTGGAGACAAAGGTCTCTCCACATAATCCTTGCGCGTGCTCTGTGTGGGAAGGGTGGCGGCACATCCTACTGTAATTTGAACTAGCATCGGACTCTATTGATTGAGATAATCTAGTGCTAATCAACATCTACCATTTAGCTCATGATCCATCCCTCTAAAAGTTGGAAAACCAACATAGGGCCTCTAGACTATGCTCATCGCATAAAGGCCCTCCAACTCCCGCCTATAGTATACTACGTCATGAGTTTCCTCCTCTACTCGAGGATGACCACCTACGGCCACCCACCTCCAAAGAACCCGCCCTCTGTCCCCCATGGTGCCAATATGGTACTAGGTAGTCCTTATGGCCGCACTACCACAATATTCTTGAATTCCCAATAGTGCGGTAAGAGGAACGTCACAAATGTCGTCGTAGTGTCACATCCTCTAGTAAGCCCCCACAACTCCCCTGTATGGTAACACTACATATGCGAGCTTTCCCATGTAAAGCGGACACTGGTCCTCAATCATATCTCGCAATAATCCCATCAGCCATCTAAGAAACTGACCACCCTCTAAATTAGGAAGTGCATAGCACCCCACTGCCACCATCATTAGCACAGTTAACCGTGTCTCCTGTGGGTGTGCAGCATACAAAGCCCCATAAACAATACTAGAATTGTGCTCAGTCAGGTCACTCACCATCTCCATAAATACCTAAATCATCACCTGGAAGGCTCCATTTGTTGATATTGAATATACTATCTCCCTAACAATAGGCAGTGCATAATCCTGTATACGTCCTCCAACGATGATGGTCATCTCACTAGTGGGTAGATGAAAGGTGTTAGTCACTACATCCCATCTATCGATGAGTGTGACCATGATAATGTGATCCTGTCAAATCCTCTTATAGCACCTAATGCCCACCAATATGACATCTCACATATGTGTCCACTCGTCCTTAGTAACGTTGGAAAGCATCTACCCTATTAACGGTGGGACATGGTCCTGTATCATCAACTGATGTCGTGCTGCGCATCCATACCACTCAACAATGTCAAAAACTAAACTACTTTTCCCATTTCTTTACAACCTAATTACCCCACCTATCTATTTCCTAACTACTTCCCTAGCCTATCATTTCTTCTAATTTAGCTTACCAAGTTCCCATAACCCATTCCATCATTGTGACCTAATCTTCCTCTATTACCCACCTATGTTTACCTATATTTACCCTCACCCACCTGCTTCTCTCCCTCATCCCTCTTTGTTTCCCTTATTCACTACCTATCTACCCTCCAATTTCATTTTTTTACCCCATTTTGGCCTTCTCAACTTAACCTATTCAGACTAAGTCATTTTTCACAGTGACCGATGTCGGTCACATGGACCAATACCACTCACCCTAAACTCGATGTCGGTCAACTATTTTCCCATCGATTTCAGCATGTCGATGATGTCGCCTCTCAACTCGACCGACCGACGCGGTCTCTGGTTCGGATCCAAAGCTGAACCCCCATGCCCCCAATTTTCTAAAAATTAAAAAAACAAGCCTAAAACCTACCCAAAAACCACCCAACCCCATCCATTTCCATTTTACACCCTAATTAATCTACATTGCACCTACCCCATTCTTCCATTTTTAACTAGAATCTCATTTGCTTCCTATCCTTGTTGTTGCAATTCTTCCCTCACCACCTAAAATTTTTCCTCCCCCTTGTGCAAATAAATAAAAAATTCATCATTCCTTTCCAAAATTAGGAAGCTCATTTGCTTCCTTATCCTTCATTTGATGTTTCACAAGTTTTTCATGCCCAAATCATTCCCCAAAATTTTCAAAATTTCTTCCCATCTCCAACTAGGACACTACCCAACTTCAAAGAAATCTTACACAAGTGTTTCCGAAGTTGTGGTATCTCAAATGTTGTCCCTAGTTTCTACCCAACCCTCACTAGACCAAATTATCCTATAAGGTTGGTGGAAAGGGATGTTTTTATGATTTTGGAGAGAAGGAGAAGCCCATGCAACACTCCAAACAACAACACTTTAGGCAAAACCATGTGGTTGTTTTAGAGACAACAAATTAGCATAGAGAGAGCATGTTTTGGAGGATCATTTGGATTCTCCAATTGGTCAAATCATGTCTCTTGAGCATTAAATACCTTTATCCAAGAATGAAACAAAACAAGTATCCCCTTTTCAGTGTTTCCCCAACCAATCCTACCAAGGATGAAAATTGTATATCAGTGGAAGATTGGTATGATTCAGATTGGGAGGATGAGAATGTGAAAATTGTGCAAAAGAGGAGTTGAATCTTAAAACAAGGCAGGCAGATGTGAAGGAAAATCATAAAGAAATTGGGGAAGAGGAGAAAGTGTTTTTGAACACTATTGCTACCCAAGGCCTTGAGGAAGAATTTATTGAAAGTGAGCAAGATGTTTCAATGGAATGTAGTGATCCTCATTGCTCTACATGTCTAGAGCTTGCTACACTTTTGATGGAGGATCAGGATGGAAAAAGAATGAGGAGACCCATGGTGAACCAAATGCAAAATCAGCAGCCATCAAGGTGGAAACCGAGTTGTTTGTAGAAGATATAGTATCAATTCCAAATCAGCATACAAATATCCACCTTCAAGAGGAAAGTTTGCAGGATGCCCATGTTCATGGGGAAGAGCTTCAAAAGAGTGGGAAAATCACAAGGATCAGCCCAATGGTTCCAAAATCCCCTTTCCCAATCAGGTATTTGGCTAGCTTGGAGCCAAAATTAGAGTTGTAACTAGTCATGCTCATTTCAGAGCATGAGGATGAACTTCAAGGCACCAAAGGTCAGATCCATAACCTCCAAAGAAATACAGAGAAACTAAAGGAGGTAATCATTTTTTTTATGTTGATACTTTGATGGATAGAGTGGAGAACCAACTTCTAGATGGTTCTTCACTCTCACTTATGACCATGTTCATTGCAAAATCAGTCACATGGTCTCAAATTGTGAGGAAAGGCAGCTACTTCTCACAACCTGTTACAGGATTTGTTTGAATTTCTTTTGCATCCGATTAGAGTAGGGTATGATAGGTTTTTTTCAAGTAGAAGAAGTGTTTTATGCACACTCTACATGTTTCCACTTAAAACATGTATGATTTTCCTTTGTGTACATAGTTTTTGTGGTGTGTTTTTGCTCTTGCTTGCAGCTTCATTAGGAAGCAAGGTGTTTAGGGAGTTACAAGTGCATGTGATTCAAAACTCAGTAACGCTTCATTTTCTAAGAAATTAGTTCAGTTCAACTCTTCATACTTGGCAGAAATCAGATTTGGGATAGGTTTAGATGTTCATTTTTATCCCAACAAGTCACTTTGCGAGAGGAAGGAAGAAATTTTAAGATTTTCCACTTGAATAGAATTTAGAAAATTTCTTATTAAAGGATGGAAAATTCGAGCAGAAAATTAACTCCAATTCCAAACAGAGTTCAAGTGGTCTCAAGGGGTAGAATTTCAAGTTTCAAATTAGTTTTCATGTTTACTAAGATGACTTCATTCCTAATTGATGCTTCAAATGGATGCTTCAAGGACACTAATCAACTCATCTAGCAGGCAAATGTCCCCGTGATTCACCAAATTGTTATCCATTTTTACCCCTGGGAAAAATGGACAAGTTGGAAAAATTAGACTTAGGCAACTTCATGGAGCTTCAATGGAGAATTTTGACAAAACATGTAATTTTCATGTTAAATGGGCACTTGGGACCATCTTGGATGAATTTCCCTTCTCCTAAGCTTCATAAATCTATACTTAGTCAAATTTGAGCAAAAATGGATAAAATTGGGAAATTTGGCTTTCGGGGCAATCTACTCCATTTTTTCTAACTTCCCAATCCAAGAAAATTCCAAAAGAGTTAGAAAAAATTGGGAAAAATGATAAAATTGGTCATTTCGGTGTGTTGCGGAGTGCAGGGGTGTGGGTGGAATAATGCGAGTGGAACCAAGGTTCCCTGCCCTTGATCTGGGTTTGATTTTCAAAGGGGATTTTGGTTTGTGGGTTAATCGGATGTTCGGGGCCCAAATGGAACATGTTTTGTGGGGTCGTCAATTCCCCACGGAACCGATGTGTCTGCAATACAAAGGAGCATCGGGAGTTTTGTGTAGTTGGGAATGTGATGCGGGCACAAGTGGAGCATGGGGAGCTTGTTCCTCGTGGGAATGAGTTCCCACCGAGGCCGTGGAGCCCATTATAAAGTGGAAAATACAAACCCATGAAGCACAGGTGACCCACTTCTTCCAAAGACCCAGTACCACGGAAAATTTTAGTAGCTAATATTCGTAATTTGAATAAATGTAGGAATTATGGAATATAAATTTTGTTATTTTTATGACCATGGCAGTGACCACGTTTTTCCCAAAAATTCCACAAATAATAATTTGTCCCATGTGAATATCCAATAGATCTCTAATCCCAACATATATTTTTTATTGAATCACTGTGTGATAGATGGGTCGGGGTTTTAAAACATTCTGGATCACCAATAAATCTATGGAACCTTCCTGTTCATTTGGTCTCATTCGCCGACATGTTTAAGATTTTTTTTTAAATTTGATTAAATTTTTCATGTGTGTGTGTGTGTCCATTGTATATATGTGTGTGTGTGTGTGTATTTTATAGACACATACACACAAAAATCTAGATTGGAAGTCATTGAACCTTTAGAATAGTGCCACATTTAAAAGACTCCGCTAACTCGCTGGAAGCTACAAAAACTTTTGATAAGCCTCAACACATGAGGAGCAGCCAAGTGTCACCCATTCCAGAACTTGAGTGTAAAGGTATGCAAAAGGATCCCCAACACCTAGAATTGAATATCGGGTAGACATGTGGCGGGATTCGGACATCCTGAAGGAAAAGGCATTCCATGGACTCCAAGCTGCGGAATGAACCAATTCAATAAAGTTTTAGGTCTACGATTAGATGAGGCAGAGTGACAGTCGGGGAACACGTGGAAGACCTCCATTTGGACTTAAAATGTGTTTTTTTAATAAATATCCTTCATGCCAATGAATTAACCTTCATTCGCCACTCCATCTATAATTTCCTTTCAAAAAATATTTTATTTCACCAATGCCACGAATGCAGATTTTAGATAATTCACCAACCCAATGAATCTAGTTCCGACCATATTCGCATGATTTCTTTAAGTTTTTTTCTGACCGATTCCTTAAAAATTTTCCTTCCGAGTACCCATAGGACCCAAAATAGCTGAAAAACAATGGACAATGGAATGCGGGGAATGTAGATAAATAAGGCCTAGATAAACCGGTCTCACATGTAACCCCGGGGCCCGATATGGGCAATTTATCTGATCTAAGGAGAACAAAGGAAAATAAAAGAGGTAGGAGAAAATTGAAGTGCGGATGTGATACGGTTAAAAGGCCTAAAACCCAAAAAAAAAAAATCTATAGAATGAGCAAAACAAAGACCTCGAACCCGTATGGAGATAACCTTTTCCCACGTGCACCAAATCTCAAAAAATATTATATGGTTGGATTCATATTTCTCTCTCTACATCATGAAATCATTTAAAATGGAAAGTTGGTGGGGTTGGTGGAGAAAACAAGGTGAAAAAATCTCCCGATTCAAAATACAACATTCTAGGTGGGTAAAAGAGACATTAATGAAGACATGGGGAAAATTTCTTCTCTAACAAGATAAAGGAAATGAAGGTATGGACTTTGCAAGGGTCTCTATGATGTTTTGCAGGCATTTACTAACCTTTGTTGGTTGGTGAAGCTTAAAATTTGAGTTCCCTTTTTCTCTTTCTCTTCTAAATTTCTATATATGTAACAAAGGGGGCCCATTTTTAAAAAATTGTTAGACATTTTGAAATGTTTCTCTCTCTTCTTCTCAACTGTTGGGTAGATTTTGAAGCTTCAAGCCTCATTTTTAACATTGTAATGATGAATCTTTCCTCTCTTTCTCAGTGTAATGGTCTGTACATCTTCATAGAGCAATAAATTTTCAATTTTGTGATTGTCTTGTTATCCTGGCTATGTTTATTGTATTCTCTTGCCTCTCCTTCACACTTACAGGTATGGTTGTGCATATTTTGTTCTCATTGCAAACTTCAATGATGTTGTGCTTATGAAATTGGTGTATTGAGTGTTGTTGTGGTTTGTGGTGCTTTGTCCACCCTCTCTATTTTCTCCCATTTTCATCCATTTGAGAGTGTCCCAACCCCATTTTCTTGGTGTTATCACCTTTGTTAGTGTAGGATTTCCTTTTCATGCATCTTTCTAACCCTCTCTCTCTCCCTGGTCCCTTGGAATTGGTAGATTAGGATTAGTTAGTTATATTTTCCCTTCTAGGAGTAGTTTAGCATTAGATTTAGGTAGAGGAAGTCGGCCTTCTCCAAAGGTCCATCTCAAGTAGCAAGTCCCACAACTTGAGAGATGGTCCTATGTTAGCAAAAAGTAGAGATCTACATAGTCAAATCTTAGGGTGCTACTATTTGTGATAATAGATCCTCCTTGCAATGATCTTGATTACTGCGCACATCAAAGAGAAACTCAACAAGAAAATTATTAGCACATAGGATGGTGGGTTGCCTAAAATTCCAGTCCCAAGAAGTGAAAATTTCTTAGGATGTATGTCAACCCACTTTGATATAAAATAAGGATAAAATGATAATGGATAAATGATATGATGCGAGAAAAATATGAACTGAAACTAGGAATCAGGATGAACTAGCTAATATAAAATGAAGATCGATAACATTAAATGATGAAAGACAGAACCAAACTTGGGTGGGTCGGTGGTGACCCAAGACTGCCAAGAATACGATCGATGGTGACCGAGGTAGTATGATCCAAAAATAAATGCAAAAAAGGTATATCTAAAGGAATGGTATAAAGTTGATCTGGAACTGAAGATGATGTTGAGATGATGCAGAGACCGGATCTCGAGTGAAATAGAAAGGATGCAAGAAAATTGATAGATATGATGAGAGAATGATAAATGTTGATTAGGTTGATGATGACTGATCTTGATCGGCGAAATCTGGATGTAATGCAAATGAGATTTGAGGCAATAGGTGTGTAGAATGGCAAGATTAGTATAGGCCGAGGGGTTGTGGGATCAAAAATAGTTAGTTGGTAGAATGGATGGAAGAAAATCAAATAGATGTGGATCAGTCAATGGAGACTATGGTGAGTTGACGGCGATCATGCAAGGATCTAGCATTTTAAGGGATGTAAATGGATGGAAATGATGATCTGCATAAAGAAATATATGATGATTGATATGGGGAAAAGCTCTTAGATGGTTGATGAACCTGCAAATTTGATGCCAAATAATGATGGGATGACAATGGGGACTCCAAACATGCAAAAGTGTGATACCAAACAAAGAGATAACTTAAAATCTCCAAAGGTGATGAAAATATCTCCAAAGTAGCTCTAAGGTGGTGATAGCAGCTGCAAAGAAGAGCAAGAAATGAAGCCAAGATCACAAGAAAGATCAAAGTGTCAAAATTTGCATCCCGGTGAGAGGTTTTGTATGGTTGTATTTATAGGGCTGATGGCAACCCACATGGGTCACTAGTGACTACGGTGGTCCATTGATTTTGGTAATGGAAATGTGATTAGCTCAATACAAAGAGCCCCTATGAGGTGACATTAGGGTTTCGGTGGTTAATGTAGATTAGGGATGCTTAGGGAAGACAAAAGGGGTTGGGAGATAAGAATGCATTAAATGGAGGTGGATGTGAACCTAGGAATGATAAAAATGAGGTTAAAGGAGGATAAAAGGATTAGATGAGGATTTAGGGCTAATTAATGGTGATTAGGGATTAATTAAATTAGATTAAGGGTGAATTAGGGGAAATAAAATAAATGATGGGTAAGATAGGAAGGTGGGAAATTTGAGTAAATGGGATTTAGGGGGAAAGAGGATACCAAAATTGGTGTCTACATTTGCATATGTTTTTATGGTTGTGTTGTATTGATAAATCTTAATGGATAAGATAAGTTGAATGGTTGATGAATTGTTTAAAGTGAATGAAAATTTTATATGCCCATTAATTCACCGCCCTCATGGTGGTTTTTCTTCCAAAAATTGGTATCACAGGTGAAGTTCTCTTAAACAAGCTTAACAAGCTTGAGGTGATCCTTTGAAGCACAAGATGGCTAAGCAATTAAGGAAAGAGAACCAAGAGTTGAAATCTATGGTCAAAGTTCTTGAGGGCGGTATGTGCCCTAAAAAGTGACATGGTCAAAGAATCCAAGAAGTATGAAGAATAAATCATTAACATGGATAGATTAAATGATAATATCTTCATGGAGATGGATTTTAAGGTTAAAGGTTTGACACTTGTCTCAAGGTCAAATAAGAAGAGTATGAAACTCAAGTTGAGTTAGTGACAGAATCCCTAAAAGCTAAAGAAGAGGATTGTATTAGGTATGAATCTGAGATGAGGTCCTTAAATCCATAGTTGGATCAGGTAACCAACAATTTGAATTCCTATGAGAAGTTTGGAAAGAGTTCAAAGGACCTAGATGATATTTTGAGCAAAAAAAAGCTCCGGTGATAGAAAGGCCTAGGTTTCATGGGAGACCTAAAGGTTGATGATACAAGACAAGAATATGTTTTTCAAAGCAAGGAGGATGCTAGCAAGGTCAACATTAAGAAGGCAAGCTCAATTAGACAACCTAATACTGTGAGGTATGTTGGTTTTTTTCATGGTTATTGTTATGCTTGCAATGAATTTGGTCATAGGGCAAGAGAATGTGGAAGAAGGTTCTTCAAGAGTGAATACCCATGGAGAAATGGAAGAAATCACATTCATAATTAGTCAAGAGGTATGCATCGTGTTTTTTCTAATTTTTTCACCAAGAAGGTCATATTGCAAAGTTTTTTCACCATGAGTCTCTAAGGAAAGTCAAGAAGTTTGATGTTCCCAAAGTCAAGGAAGTATGGTTGTCAAAGTCTGATCATGCAAATGAGGTCAAGAAAGATGGACCTTGTTGGAATAAAAATGGACTAAGAGGGGGTTAAATCAGTCCTTACAAACCAAATTTAATTTCATATTACTTATTTAAATCACAAACCACTTATCCAACCATTAATGTGTGCACATCATCAAATAGCATACATGAAATCAACCATGAACAAGAGAATCAACACAATAACACAATATATAAGTGGGAAACCCTCATGGGGAAGAAAACCCACTGAAATACAATATTTATATTGATATGTTTCAAATTTAGTGAGGAACCAATCCCATAAGGAGCACCAACCCCTAGTTTAGTAAATTTACAACCCTACAAGGAACATCAACCCCTAGTTTTGTGAAGCACCAACTCCACAAGGAGGCTACAACCACCCAAGATGATCAAGAAACCACTCAACCACATTATGATGAATATATCTGATGTATGTTGCTTGCCGACGCAACCGATGGAAATTACAAATTCATATCACACTCCTTGAAACCCTTATTCAAACCACGAGTCTTCAAACTTGCATACTTTTTCACTTTCTTCACTCTTCAAAGAATAAAACACTTACACACACAATTTCTATCATTCTTCAACCTATCACACATTTTCTAATATTTCAAAACATGTCTTTGTACCTAGAAAACTCTCACACCTAGATCGTACTTTTCATACTCACTCAACTAGTTGCAAATTACACAGAAAAATTCACTTTTATAAGCTCTTCTTGATTCAAATTCAAAATAGGTATGTTTACCTAATTTAACTTGACCATAAAAACTTAATGACATCCCATAATAATCATTAAAACATTCACAATTTACCCATATAGTTCAGTCATCCCAAAAACCATCCAACTTGTACCAAAAATCCTCAAAACCTCGTGACTAGGATGAGAAAAATCCCCTTATGCCAAAACTATTTTTATTAAAGCTCTAAAAATAACCACACATGTGTAATATGACATTTAAAAATCATCCATGGTCACAATTTACTTTAATCAATCAAATTATTTCATTTAATGGGCCCATTGGCTCATTTCCTTCACAAAACAGATTATTTCTTGCACCATGTCTTTACCTTTGGGATTTAAGACCACTAAATATGAACTTAACTATGGCATGTGACAACTCTATGTAATTCCCAAAACCTTTAGAACACTTCTAAGCAAGTTATACATCATGAAACATTCATTCTCTTAAACCACAACTACTTTTGTCTTCACCAAAACAAGCTTCCCAAAAACTAGTTTTGTAAACTCAACTATTTTTCACCCTTTTTGATACCTTCAAGGCCTATAAATGAATTCACTATATTCCAAATTCACCCCTCTTCACTTTCCAGGTGGTATAAATCATCAACTCATTCATCTCATGCCTCAAACAACTCAATCTTTCAGAAAAAGCAGTCCTATCCTGAAAAGTAAGAAACCTTCTTTCTCATAAATTGACCTGAAACCAAAACACATCAACTCATCATGAGAACAAAATTATATCATTGGAAATATCCCTAAATCCTCTTTCTATAACATATTGTAACTCCTTCCAAATCCAAGTTTAAGGTCTTGAACAAATCTCATCTCTCTGCAAACTCCCAAAACTACCACAAAACTACCCTTTGACTATTCAACATAAATGAAGCGTACTTTAAAATTTAATTGCATCACCATGACCTAAAATCATCATGGTAATCAATAAAAACTCATCATAGTGATAAGGTAGTTTTCAACTCCTTTGGCCAACCTTGTCCCAAACTAAACTTCTTCATAAACAAGTTTATTTGAGTTGGGTCCACTCATCACCACAACCTTTACCATACCTTTCTAGAAACCTAGAGGAGTCCTCTACATGATCCAATAATCACCAATAAATTCTAGCCACTTAGGATCAATTTCTCTCCTACCACTTTTGAGCTAGGGTTTCAAACACATAAGAAGTTGTTTACCTTCTTAACATTCGTTCATAAAAATGTGACAATGAAATTACCTCATTATTTTTTTGAAACCTTCTAGACTCAATTTATAAACATCCCTGAAAGCCACAAGGTCCCATTCAAAGAACACAATTCGGGTGAACATCAGAAGATCCAATTCAAGCTGAAAATGACCTCCTTTTTGACCTTGTTTCACCTTAAAACATCATAACTTGAAAATTTCTCTTCAAAATGATTCCAAATTTTTCTCACACCTCTTTTCATCATATCCAATCATTTTTATAGCTCAAATATCTCTCCATATATCCAACCTATCTCATTTGCATAGCTAGCCCTTAGGGTTTTGCACTATCTAGGCTAGGGTCAACTGAAACAACCTCATAACTCATCATAAAAACTCTCCAAAAGGTATTGAAATATATGGTACATCATGAACTAACTACCTACATACATCTATGATCTCATATGGCTCAAAAATGCATCATCATGCCTCCTAGCACCCATACCTGGTCCAAATAAGCACCTAAAACTTAGTCATCGACCTGTATCTACCCCGAAACTCATGTTAGTTCCTAAAAACTCCCCAAAAATTCTCTCCATGCTTCCAACATGCTCCTAAAGATATCAAGAAGCTTCATCATCCATGTATTATCACCTAGGCTAGCTAGGTCACCTGATTAGGCTTGGAAGAACAAGCAATTCTCACTAAATCAACTCATATAATCAAGAAAATACCTGAACCTCAACTTCATCAACACTGAGGCATCATTTGACTCTACTCCATCATCCAATTTTTCATTAATGGGGTTTTACATCAATTATGATACCTAAAACACAAAATACCAACTAAGCCATTCAAGCATTGCAAAGAATATGATCTTGTTAATACAATCAAGAAGTTATTTGTTGTAGACGAGGATAAGAAGGAGAATGAGACATTCAATAATTCATATCTGGTAGAAAGTAACAAAGGTATGTTTTCCATGATTGAGCATGATTCGAGTTTTAAGTGCTCCAAGAGAGACATGTGTGTTTAACAACTATATAATTAGAAGAGTAAGAGAATGATAAGATGGTCATCAAGCCTAATGTGCCAAAGGAGAGCAAGAGGATCTTAAATATTGACTCTAAGTTGGATGAAAATAAGATTGATATTTGGGAATCTCCCCGAGTTTGCATTGTTTTAGTGCTCTAAAGAAGTATAGGTTTTTCGATATCATCATGAGTCTTGTGATTATTATGCAGAATGTTAAATGAAGGTGGTCGAGATATGTCTTGTCCTTATTTTCTCTATATCACTCATGAGGTTATGTCACAATTTTGAAGTTTTGTTTGAAAGACAGGTTAGATAGGATGAAGGAGTGCATTATGCATGATTAAGCATAAAATTTGTATCTTAAGGTCGTGTTTGAGTTTGGGAAGCATTATCATGAGAAGTTAAGTATTCCATAAGGTCCAAGAAGGTGTGTAGCTCATGGAAAGGGTTTGTAAGTTGGAAACATCTTTGGTACATTGAAGTTGAATACTTAAATAGATAATCATTTATGTAAGAAGATGACAGGTTGTATGACTGAGTTATGTGAAGATGATTAAGGATCAAGTGGAGAAGTGTTTCGTGAAAAAAATATCATCAATCATGATGATTTAGCAAAAAGTTTCAAAATGGTTCTATGTTCTTCGATAATAATTGGAAGAAGTCTATAGATAGGTTATTAGTATGGTATACTCTATATTGTGACCCAATGAGTCCTATTAGTCATATTTGTTATGTCATAAATAATTGATTAGTTAACTTTGAGAGTATAGTTTTTAGGAATGTTTAACATTTCTAGATAAGGTGCTTCAGGAGAGTTTATAACATTTCAATAATCTTGGATAGTCTTGAATGTTGGTTTGAAGATTCTTCTGGTGCTTGAGTGACTGTATCTTGAAAGAAGTTGGTTCATAGGTTCGAGTACGGTCATGTAACAAGATCACGGGATTTGAGTTATATTGGAATCTTAACGGTTGTGAAATAAGATCATATTGGGCTCTTGAAGGTCTGCATATTATTTAGGGTTGATCTTGGTACATCAAGAAACTATAAGGTATTTTTAGTGTCCTAAGGACTATTTTTGGTTTATTTATCTTGAAGTGAATATTGGTCTATATGTTCTTAAGCTACGATCATGAAAATCAAAGTGAGTCATAGGTGAGTGTACCATGGTGAAGCATCATGTGGCTTATAAAGAATTATTTTCAATCATGAAACCATGTTGAACTATAAGAGTGTTCTTTTGATTATGAAGTATCTAGGCGAGGTACATAGAGGATATAGTGTTTGAAGATCTCGATCTAGGACTAAAGAAAGTATGCACGAAGAAGATAGGCAATTTCGACAAAGTGTTGTGAAATTTTGTGCATTATCGCTTTCTATAAAATTCTTGAAGATTATCACAAGGTATGTTTGATGGATGATCTAATTAGTTCCATTCATGACAATTGTGTTACAATGAGAATTTATGCTCTGGATGGAAATAGTCGAGTTTGAAGATGTAAGATATATGAGGGGTTACCTAATATAGTTATGAGAGTCTTACAAAATGTATTTTTATGTAGAAGTGAAGGCTCTACATGCTTCAAGAAGACTCGGTTATATAGGAAGACAACTTAGAAAGAACAAGGTAGCTAGAAGTAGAGTATTTTGAGTTTAAATGTCAAATGGGGTATGACACGAAGTACAGTGTGTATTCATGATTGTTCAAGAGATAAGTTGTAGTGTCTCAGGCTTGAGAAAGATAGGTAGCATGTTTTGAGCATGTAATTGTGTCATAATTTTCGAGGGAGCTTAAAGATAAAGTTTGTGTGATACTGAAAGAGATTGGGTAATGCAAAGAAATGTGCTTCAAAACTGGTAAGTGTATGTGGTTTGAGGTCATATAGAAGATATATATCAGTTGAGAACAATTTAGTATGAGACTACTATGAGAAGATGAATTGTGAAAATAGGATGAGCTTCAAAGTCTTTGGATATTTATATGGGGTATGTTTTTTGATGGGAATCAAGAAGATTTGAGCAAGATTGCAAGTAGGTTGGATGTTTTTGAAAAGTATGAATAGATTAAGACTGTATCTTGATATCTAATATGGGTCTGAGACCTTGGGGTACAATAAATTGGTCTATAATACCAATATGTCCTTTTGTGAATATGAAGATTACCCTAAGTGTGTTTTTGAGGTTTGAGATTGAGTGTTTGGTCTTAGGGGAAGTTTGATGCTCTTAATTGCTTGAGTCAAAGGTAAAGCAAGTTAATCACTCCTTCTAGTTAATAGTTTTGCATTGGATCGTCGGTATCTCTTGTTTGTTGAGAAGTAAAGGAAAAAGGAAGATGGTATTGTGTCTTAACTGGCATAACATGAAGTGATAGTCCTTAAAGGCAAGATATTATTCCCTAAGTTTGTAGATCTGATTTGAAGATGGCAGGGTTATAGGTCTCGAATCTAGGTTTGATTAAGTTAAGATAGGTATGAATGGTTCTAGTAAGGTTTGAAGAATTTATAAGGACTTTTGAAGTGTTTGAAAGCGGGATGACGGTAAAATATGATCATAAGAGTATTGTTTGCATCAAGAATCCAAGGTAAGTTGATGGTTGAGTTGCATAAGCAAGTAAGGATAGTATTAAGAAGGTTTGCATATGTTCATTCATTATATGCTTTGTCTTGAGG
Organism: Taxus wallichiana var. yunnanensis; assembly: GCA_018340775.1. NCBI lineage: Eukaryota > Viridiplantae > Streptophyta > Pinopsida > Cupressales > Taxaceae > Taxus > Taxus wallichiana. The sequence continues at coordinate 627,829,194 of CM031242.1, forward strand.
GTGTCGAGGACTTAGGGGGAGTCATTAAGGTATGTTATCAATTAAGAAGATATGCACAAGTCGGAGAAGTTGTGAAGTAGTCGGTCCATTAGCTCCATGAGTAGGTATATTGATCCCAACAGGGGTTGAAGCATCAAGAAGATGGTGAAATTGGGTAAGGTAAGGTTGTTCATTGGTATCTAATTGAGTGTTCCATGAGTTGATTGGTTTGAGTACCAAGAAGGCACATAGAGTTCAACAAACATGAAGATTGTGGTAACAATGATAAGTTGAGCGAGGTAAGATATTTGGAGTGCTTTTCATGAAGATATGCATGACATAGGGGAGAATGTTGTGTTCTCATCTCAAGAAAGTAGGAAAGCTATTATAGAGGTCATGAGACATGAAGAGATTGGTGATAGATCTAAGAAGTGTTGTTTGGTCCTTGAAAGGTAAGAGGTTCATTGTTTCTTGCAATTGGTATAATGAGTTTGGTCTATTGGCATCGGTTTATGCATGGTCAACTCGAGTCAAATTTGAAGGTGTGAAAGTTTCTCATTCATTATAGCAGTCATGAAAAGTTGAGAAGGCAGGTAAGTGAATTCTTCGATGTTGTCCATTTTCTAAGGGGGCGGTGTTGCTCAAAGATTCAAAATTAGAGTTGAAGGTCAAATGGACTTTAATTGTTTTGGTTGATGTTTCCAACCAAAATATGAAGTTATTGTGTTTTCAAAAGAATGTGTTGAAGGTATGTATCTTTGTCATTAATGTCAAAATGGGGAGAATGAGTTGATGGAATGTGTGTACCTTAGGGGGAGTTTGAGCTTTGTGTGTTTTTCCATCAATGGGTTTTCCATCAATGACAAAGGGAAGATTGTTGGCGTGTGTTGTCATTGATGTCAAAGAGAGATGTTTTCATTGATTTCATTAGGTGTCATTGATGTCAAAAGGAGTATGGATTATGAAGGTTGATTGGTAGTGTTAGGTTGAGGTTGCTTGAGTTGATGAGTTGCTTGGTTTTGATGATGTTTCATGGGTTCTTGAGAAAGTTTGATGGCTCATAGTGACTTGTAGAGGTGATGTAGTGTTAGGAGGATGTTGTGATGATGTCATGCAGTGTGATGAAGGCCCTTGAGGTTGTCGAGAGTGTCAAAGTGATTAGAAGCAAGGTTCAAAATTGCACCCATCCTAGCCCTTCTAGAGGGTTCTAAACTATCAGAGAAGTGTAACAAAAAAATTTCCCTTCAAAAAAATTCAAAATATAAAAATCAAATGACGCACGGAAGTGGAAATATTTATGAAAAATGACAAAAGAAGGGTTGTTTCTAAAAATGTCCTTCCATGTCTCACACCACTCATCAACTAACAATATTTAAAATTATAGCCAATCACTAAATCCCAAGAAAGAGTACTAAGAGTGTAATAAAAATAGTGCCATAATTTTTGCATAAATTCACATTTGAAGATTGAAAAGTTAAAATTACTAATAGATTATTACTAAAATCAAAATTACTAAATGTTGTATGGAGGATTTGATTACAACTTATTGTCTTAGTGCAGAGACAACATTATCGAGTCACGACTCACAAGACTCACAAGACCACTATCGGTTAAGAATACATAATCATAATTTGGATTGTGCCTTACCAACATTATTTTGATTATATGGGCCTAATATTTTACCAACTTGGGGTTGATAAAGTTCATCATCGGATAGAATCATTCAAATAAACTCAAAGCAACAAATTCCCACCAATAGAACATGTAAAGTTGAGTAGTTTAGGGTTTTTGAAATGAAGGTCTCATCAACATGATCAAGGGAAGATATAAGAAGTACACGATAAAAATACTTTATTGAATTTTGTTACCACAAATACAATGCCCATAAAAAATAAGTCTCACTTTACAGAGAGAAAAATGAGAGTTGAAACTTGAAAGGAGGAGAACGGGTGGATTTGATGAGAGCTAGGATTGTTGAAGCACAAGATTCATCTGCAAGGTTTGTTAGACTGAATCTATACATTTCAATATTTTTGTATACTAATTTGTTAATGTAAGATATTTCTGAAATTTGTAATGTAAGAAATAAAAAAATACTTAGTAATACTTTCTTTAAAACACTTGGATTTGAATTCCCAAAAATAATGCACCTCTCTAGGTCTAGTTTACTCTTACACACCTCTTCTACTACCACTACAACATTGAAATACCCCTACATACCAACAAATTCAATAGCTACTACCATATACTCTTATGGCCTTGTAAACTATTTTTATTTGTATTTATTTTATTTTATTGAGGACTAAAAATGTCTTTCTTTCATTATTTTTTTGTTCACACCTAATTTTACTTAAAGATTATAAATCATTTTCCATTCATTGTTTATTTCAACATTTATGGTTTTCCATAAATAGAATGGTGCTCACAAGAAAATATGTTTAAATTCATGGAATCCAAGGATACAAGATAGGGAATCAGATCCTACATTAGGAGGGAATAAATTGTGTATCAACATTCAAAAGAAAAACAAGCACCCACATTGAGAAATAATAGAGTCAACTAAGATTTAGAATCGCTTACAACTGGGGGATTACATGGATAATTATTCTAAGACGTTAAACTAGTTAGTTATGTGGAAGTGGTGTTAACACTTCTCCTAGATACCAACAACATAAACCAATAACTAGAAGAAATGAGAGGTAAAAATGTCAATAAAGGGTATTGTGCTACTAAATACCATAAACATCTTGCAATGCACAATGTTAATGTTGCCATTCACAATGGCTCACCATCATCTTCACAGTCCCTTTACCTATTTGGAACAATCACACATTTCATAGACACAATTCATGTAAACTAGTATGTACATTTTATTGACTCTTGAGATATTTGATAGCGGTTTGGACTTAATGTATAATGTATCTTGTAATTGATTGTAGCCAAAATACCCTTACCTATGATATTTTGTACTCAAATATAATTCCTCATTTTTAAAATTTATTTATTTTTGTGACGTGTACACTTGATTTACTCTTGTCATACGAAGTGTTAATTTTTTACTACTTTTCATTGTGGAAGGGTTGGTTGAAAATATACCCTTCACATTGAAATTTTGACTAACCCTTCAAATTTGATCCCTAATGAGAAGGTCACTTTTGGCGAAGCAAGCATGTTTAAGTGGCCTACTTAGAAGGTTTAATGAGCCTAATGAGGTGTGCAGGTATGATTTCAGCTTGTAAATGCAAATGTGAGCCATGTCATAGTTGTGGTAAGTTGTTTCTAGCATGTTGGTGAATTTTGAGGTCATTACTTTGAGCATATTGCATGGAAAGTGAGTTTTAGGTTTGTTCCTAGACCTAGTCCTTGAGAAAGCATGCCCTAGTGAAGTGAGTTGGACTATTTTCAGCATGGTGATGCAAATTTTATCATTGAAGAAGGTGGATTAGGTTGTTCCTAAGGTGTGGACCAAGTTCCGTCCCGAATGCAATATTAAGCAAGTTATGTGATTTTTCCCTTACGGAGTTTTGGAAGTGAGAATTTGAGGTCGAGTTGGACAGTTTGATGCTCATTGGCACATGAAATATTTGCACGGTGGTTCAAACTCTTCATGGTAGTTGGGAAAGAGTGTTGAGATGTCATTACAAGCATTAGTTTGAGATTTAAGGGACAAAGCTTTATGAACAATCGTTAAGAAGATAAACAACTTTTTAACCCTCTTAAAACCCTAGGTCAAAAGTGATGGAGGAGATATTGAGTATACATGCCTAGAATGGATTGTTGTTGCTAGTATGATTATTTGAGGTTGTATGGGACTCTCTCAGCTTTCTCTAAGTGCAAGTTAGGTGTTTTGGATGTGTGTGGACCCCACTCAAAAATGGAAGTTTCTAAAGAATTCCAATTTGTTCTCAAGTTTTGCATTGGCCCTAATAACTAAATTGGTGGATGTTGTGGATGAATTCCATGATGGTTTCAGATCTATTCAACATGTCCATGATGGTTTCAGATCGTGGTTGAACCCTAAGGAGGTTTTGTTTTACAAGTTCATTTTGCAAGACTAGTTTTGGGGCAATTTTGGGCAAGGGAGGCTGTTTGTAGAAGCTTTTTGGAGGTGCTTCATTGTGATTTATGGAATCTTATGCACTTGGCGATGACCCTAAGGTCATGAGATTTCCATTGATATATTATACTTGCATGGATGAGGTGATTTGATGAGGTTTTGAGCTTCATTTCTAAAAACTAGTTTTGGGGCATGTTAGGTGTCCTTGTTCTCAAGTGGCTTCATGAGGTGAGATGATGGTGTCGAGGTTAAGAACTTGTTGGACTTTGTTAATGGTCTTAGATAACATGTCTAATTGTTTTACAAGTTTTGGTGAAGATGGTTTTAATGATGTTCTTATGTTGTTAAATTATAATTTGCCATATGATGGCCGACATAGTTGTATTTGGGGCTTAGGTCATGTATTTAAGCAAGTGTTAGTGGCTCATTTATGCTGTTGATAGAGGATGGAAAAGTGTGAGCCAGAGGGTTGACTAAAGAGGTGAAGGAGGTATGTGTGACCATCAAGAGAGGGTTGAGAAGATGATGTGATGTTCTAAAGAGTGATCAGATGTTGGAGAGATAGGTCATTGGACCTAATCAACTTGAAAGAATAAGTGTTTAAGCAAGTTGGTTTGGTGGGGTGTTTTGAGAAGGATAGATGAAAAAGTGAGCTTCATGGTGTCATCATCAGTTGAAGCAAGCTTTCAGAGGTGAAAAACACATCATGTGGCTTTGGTTTGTGTTGAGTCATCTAGGGGTTGGTTCCTCCTTGTAGGGTGGGTGCTCTACTCAAATCGGGGGTGGTGCTCCTTGTGGGGTTGGTGCCTCACTAAACCTAGGGTTGGTGCTCCTTGTTGGGTTGGTGCTCAACTAAATTTGAAACATGGCTATAATAAAGTTTTGTTTTAGTGGGTTTTCTTCCCCTTGAGGGTTTCCCACTTAATTTTGGTGTTCATGTGTTCTTGTGTTCCTCTTGCATATGTTTTGATGGTTGTGTTGTATTGATAAATCTTAATGGATAAGCTAAGTTGAATGTTAATGTTTAAAGTGAATGAAAATTTTATATGCCCACTGATTCACCCCCTCAGTGGTTGTGCTTCCAACATCATCGGTATGGGGAGTGTAGTGTAGATCAACGTTCTTCATGAGTTGTGTTCTTTCCTACCCCTCGGGATACGTCTACTTCAAACTATTGATCAAATTAAAGTTTGCTAAACTTTTGCACTATTGACACCATTGATTGTCTCCGTGAATGGAGTTATTCGTGAATTACATGTCGAGTTTTTTCCAATGATCGAGCAATGGACCTAGACTACTATTGCATAATTGAATTTAATAGACTTTTTGTCTATTAAACATCTATTTCAACATTGTGTTTGAGTCTTGAGCCATGTTTCTTGAGACACCTTGCATCATGTGTTAGCTCTCTTCACTTTCCTCGGTGTTATTGGTTTTTGGGTAAACTTGCGGTGATACATCTCATCCACGGCTTTTTTTTCCAATTATTTGTAAATAGGTATTTAATTTGGCCTCGTTACTGGAACCCATATTTGAGAATTTATCTTAGATTTTTCTTTCCTCTCTCCCCAATCTTGCATTTTAGGGAAGGTGTTGGGGTTGTGTAGTTCATATTACAACTAGAGTTAAGCTTAAAATCAACGAGTTTTATTGATGGAGATAACACTAATTGTGCATGTTTACTTGTTTAGTGCACATTCTTAGGGGATTCTCCTATTTTAAGGTTTCTCGAGAAACCGAGTGTTTGGAGAGAAACAACCTCCCCAAACCATTCAAACTCGGGCACTCCCTTTGTAAAATAATACGGATTGTAAATATGGAGAGACATTTGGTCTAATCTTGTACCGTGTTTAATGGCTTTGGCTTGCTTATTGTTGTAATGGTTTGTTGAAGAGATCATGCCATGAGAGTATTGAACACCCCCATAGTGGTTTAGCGGTTTGCCATCTACTATTGAAAAAGTTCTTAAGACCATAGCAAATGACTAAAACCACTCCCACAAGGCTTTTATGATGTAATTGAGTTCTTGGGGTGATTTTAGCCATGTTGACCATCCTCCACACATGCAAAGAAGTCATTAAGTCACCACCCCAAATACGCACACAAGCCGCACATTTTGGGTGATGCAAAATTACTTGTGACTAAGATCCGCCTACATCAAGGGGGCTTTCAAACAATGAAAACGGGGATTCTAAGCACAAAGAAAGGGGGTTCCACAAAGGGGACACATGGAAACTCCTTTAAGTGATGTTTTGCAGGCTGTAGTAGTATAAAGTGTGTTTGGATGCTCAGAGTATTTGGAATAAGAGCATTGTAGCTCATAGTAAGGTGAATGGGTGCTTGTGTGCATAAGAATGTATGGAAGGGCAGCCGAGTTGTGAAGTATGTCCACTTGAAAACTTTACAAAGCCATATGTGTAAGTGTTTAAAGGCAATGTCGCCATGTTATGATGAAAAATGAATTAATTAATGTCTTGTGCACTAATCTTGTGTTGACTTTATAAGGTGTTCACTTTGATCTAAATGTGGGTCATCAAATGTTCATTCAACTAACAACCCACCTAGTCATCACCATTCTAATTCAATTTATGAGATTTTTTTGTGTACTAACAGTTTTTTTTATCATATATTTTTCCAATTCAATCTATCATTGAAATCTTCATTATAATTGACTTGTTCTACTAAGCAATTATCAAAGAATATTGTATTGTTCAAATATCTTAAATTTGCCATCTTCATTATGGTAAATATTTACATGCATAGATGCATCTGCACATACATAAATATATAAAATCATGCACACATGCCGCATACATAAATATATACGCTCATGCACACGTGCAGACATGTGCATTCTTGTGCACATGTACACCCTCGCAAGCACACAAGCAACACACTCGCATATACACAACAAACACGCACACACATGAGCACACACACCAAGGAAGTGCAGAATCCCACACAGCTGCATGCACACCCATGCACTCACCCACCAAAGCATGATCTATCTTGGTTTGTTATAATGTATCAAAATCTTGCACATGCATACACCTACATCTGCGCCCAAGCATATGTCCACACACCCACAAAGCATGCTCATCATGACTTGAGCTCTAATGTTGTGTCAAAAACATACGCACCTATGTCTCGAAAAGGGGCCTTGTATTTACTGAAAAGAATAGGATGTGTCTGAAAATTACTGAAGCCCATTGAATGGGTCTCTTGAACCACATAGGTTTTTAGTGAATATACATTTTAACATTAAAGCTATACGTGGGTTTAAGCTTGACTAGTGGAGAATATTGGCTAATAAAGATCCCACCAAGGTTCGTTTCCTAAACATACCAAATAAGACAGGAATAGGTCTATTGAACCACAGGTTTTTAGTTAATATACATTTCAACATTAAAGCTATAACCACATGGGGTTAAGGCTGACAAGTGGAGAATATTGGCTAATAAAGATCCGACCAAGGTTCATTTTTCGAACATGCCATAAAAACGAAACCGCCAAGTGAATTTCGCATGGTAGAAACCCTCTAGAACCTCTGCACTAAGACAAACGAATCAGGTTATTTGTCCACCCGAACCAATGGATCAGTTTGTTCTCCAACAAAAACAAAAATCTAAAAAATAAAGCTATATACTTAAAACTTATTTTTCACAAAACACCACCTTTAAGATATAAACTGAAGATGCATGCAATTAGGAGCCCCATAGCTAAAATTTGAGATTAATTTCTATATAGGGCCAACAACATGCTTAAGCTCAAATTGTGTCCCGTTTAACTGGCATACTTCTCAAAAGAATGATAGCTTGGATTAATTTTGGACTGAAGTTTCTTCACACTGAGGGATGACCTCTATTAGAAGTCGTTAAGCTGCGTATGTTTGTCTTCCAGTTAGATGAACATCAATCCAAACACAGAAGGGGACAAAAATGGATTCAACTTGTACTGCACTAAAAGATACAGAGAATCCCATGACAAGGAAATTATCCATACAAAGGGAACAATGGGAACAGAGAATCCCATGATGAGGCCATTAATTGGGAACATTATCTACAGAGACAATTATCAATACAACGGGAACAATTTCTCCACAAGTATATTGTACGAGATAAATGAATTGCTTCATAGACGGGACCTTCTAAAATTTCCAAATCATGAATACCTCGTCTATGGGGTTCTTTAGAGAAGTCCATACAGAATCTCTTTGCCATGTTTTCTGAAAATAGACTTGCAACAGTGAGACTGCAGATCCACTTCATGAAATCCCTTATTTTTTAAGCAAGAATGCTGCTTTAAGTCCAGGTTCAACCATGATGCCCCTTGCTTCATAATCAACAATGAACTGCATAGCTGAGATTTATTCCATCAAATTCTACATCTAGCAAGAATATGGGAAGAAAATGTTGCACTGCATCAGAAAGTCAAGTAACTGCAGAAAGATCTAGATGGTTCCACTACTTATGGCCAGTTTTTCTCTTGTGACGACTGAAGTCAGAAACAAATCGGAAGGTTTTGCCACAGCTTGCAATTGGACAAACATAGGGACGCTCTCCAGTGTGGACACGAATATGCTCAGTTCTTGCCCATGGCCACTTAAAAGTCATTTCGCAACCTTTCCAGGAACACTTAAGAGGCCTGTCATCTAAATGGACACGTCGGTGTTGTAAAAGGTATTTGTGTGAACCAAACCGTTTCCCGCATCCCTTGACAGTGCAGGCATTGCGCTTGTGCACAAGAAGTTCCTGTTTCGTTTGGAAACTCATAGTACATCCTTCAATGTCACAATGATAGAAACCCTCATCTTCTTCATCCTTATAAATAGCAGATTTTGTTATCTTCTTTCCTGAGGATACCTTTTTGGCTGAGGACCGGCACTGCTTTCCAGGTACCTTGTACACATCTGCAGCTACCATGGGTACATTTTCTTGCATTGTTCTAGTTCTCAGCCGTGTTCGTGGCCCTGAAGGTGGGTGGAGACCTGGAAATATAATAAAAACAACATTCATTGGAATCAACAGATAATCAAAATTAAAATCTTGCCAATTAGCAGAAGGAAAACAATTTTAAACTCAGAAGCTACAAAAACGATTTAAAGATGAGATTAAATACTAACTATGAACAGAATGTTAAAAACTACAGTGTATGCTTCTATTAGGATTTGGTAGCTGTCAGGTCATCTAATTTAGAAGGGAAATGTAAACTGATATGTTCTTTGCAAGCATCAAGGTCACATGACATAAGTGCTTCAGTACCTGGAACTAAATGCTCTTCAGAACCCACCACGTTATTTTGTCCTTGCCTCCTTTCTGCAGGATTTGGTAATACTTCGACACTATGGGTCCACCCTGTTTGTTTCCTTCTTTTGTGACTTGATTTCCCTGCAGATGTCTCCTGAAAGGAACTTGGTAGCCACAATCTGGATCCAGTTGCTGCAGATGATAACTGTTCATTCTGTTTATATGAATCAACTTGTTCAGATGAAATATCACCACTCTTTACATGCTCCGAGGAATCTAATATTCTGTCCTCGAAAAGTTGAACTGTCTTACTATCACAAGTTAGTTCTACGTTTGCTTTTCTTTTCCTAGATAAATTTCTATTTACATATCGATTTTGTATATTACTCGTGACAGGAAAAAATAGCCGTTCATCACAAGTTTCTTTTGCAATTTCCTCACATATGCTTTTACCGTCTGAAATTAGAATTTTCTGTTTTCTAAGGTGTCCACAAGATCTACCAACTTCATTGCATCCTATCTGGTTGCTTACAAAAGCAGGTTCCTGTTGAACATTAAGCCTCCTAAATATCGATGAACTTGCTTAACCATCCAAACTTTCCCACACCATTTTCCTGCGACTGTAAACTTTTTATGTTTGCTTACATTTCGTTTACAATCTTTTGCTCCTCTTGGTGAATAGCAAGAATGTGATTTCCCAGAGGCCACTTAAGATTTGGGGAATTACAACCATCGAAAGCACTGCTGCAAAATAATGCATTCAATACTCTACTGAAGGGCATTTCCTTACTATAAAGTGGCGATTTACTAAGCTTCACACTGTATTGCAAATTCACACCGAGTTTTGCAGTCCAGTCCCTGCCTAGTTCTGCATCAGTTTCCTCTTCAATGGCAACAGAAATCATTTGTAGATCATCTTCAACTGCATTTCTAAGGGGAATGTTCTTCCATGAATTATAAACACCGATTTCTTTGGCAAGAAATTTTGCTTGTTCTTCTATTTTTACATAGTCTGCAATTAGCAACAAATTAAAGACAGTTAGATACATAAGATAATCAATACACAAAAAAGGAAAAATTCATACCCATAATAGAGATTTAGAAAACAAGGAGCTGAACATATAAAAGTCACTGGTTAACATTTTAATACGTTTGCATGGATCACGATTTGATTGACTGCATGGATGAGGGAAGATAGAATTGTTGTGGACATCCTTTTAAGTGCAAGTTGGAATTTCAGCCCATAGCCTCGGAAGCTTGAAATCAAATCAACAAGATAGATATGCATCTTCTCAGGATGCTCTAGTCAGACAGATTCCATAGTTATTACAGCATAATGTTGATGTCAAGCACGTGACAAAGTCTTACACCATGTATGAATGGGTTTCAGGTAAATATCCATATCTTCAATGAAAATTTCAGATAGCAATTGTTGTATCTCAAAGTAATGTGATGTAAATGCTGCCTATATGGTAGGGTCTTCTGGGTTAGCTTCATCTACTGTTGGGTATAATGTGGACTGTGCTAGTTTATAGTCATGGGTAGTATATTTGTACTGAAAAACTTACAGGTTTTCAGCAGCAGGACCCTAAGTTGGGAGCATTTTGAGGGTATTTCCTTGAAAATTTTCTCTTGCATTTCTAAGGGGGTGTTCTTCTATGAATTATAAACACCGATTTCTTTGGCAAGTAATTTTGCTTGCTCTTTTATTTTAGGATAGTCTGCAATTAACAACAGCGTAAAGGCAGTTGGATAAATAAAACAATCAATATACAAAAATAGGAAAACCCGTATCCATTGCATTAGAGATTTAGAAATCGTGGAACTGAATATATAAAAGTCAGTGGTTAACATTTTGATACATTTGTATGGATCACAATTTGATTGGCTGCATGAATGAGGGAAGATAGAATTGTTGTGGGCACCTTATAAGCATAAGTTGGAATTTCAGCCCCTAGCCTTGGAAGCTCGAAATCAAATCAAAAGATAGATGTACATCTTCTCAGGCTGCTCTAGCCAGACAAATTCCATAGTTATTACAGCATAATATTGATGTCAAGCACATGACAAATTCTTCAACTATCAATGCATGGGTTTCAGGCAAACATACATATCTGCAATGAGAAATTCAGATACCAATTGTCATATCTCAACATAATGTGATGCAAATCCCACCTATATAGTAGGGTCTTCTGGGTTAGCTTGATCAACTGTTGTGTTTAATGTGGATTGTGCTAAGTCTTATTTATGGGTGATATATCCGTACTGAAAAACTTCAAAGGTTTTCAGCAGCAGAACAGATCCTAAATAGGTGCATTTTGAGGGTGTTTCCCTTGAAAATTCTCTCTTGAATGTTAACACTACTTTTGGCTTCTTAGACTTTGTTAGAAGACATTATCAGACGAAGAATGAAGAGGAATTGGATTGCACACCAAATGAATGTGTCCTTTATATTATTATGTTGGGTGTAGTTATAATGTAGTTGTAACAGTTAACAGTTAGAAAACCAAAGTCACAAGGTTCGTGTTCGTGTTCGGCGAGGATAAAATTCGAAAGAAATTCGCTAGCCAATAAAATTCAGGAAAAAAATCGTCAATAAGTTCGAAGAATATAATTTAATTAAAAAATAATAATATTTAATTTTTTAATTTAAGATTAAATCTAATTAAAATACCTAATTTCTAATATAATTTATGTTAATATCTTAAATCTGAAACTAAAACTTAATACTAAACGAAATATTAATAAAAATTAATATCTAATATCTAAATGAATATAGTGAAATTGATGTATAATGTCTAATATTTAAAGACATTAATATTAATACTTTGAATGACATAACTTTATCCTTTTCAAAGTTATTATTTATTAATACTAATATATACATATTTATATTTGCATATAAATATCTTAATAAATTATTAATCAAATATTAATGTTTGTAAAACTAAAATTATAAGTAATTTAAAAATCTAATGTCTAAAGTTCATGTTTTTAAATTAGAATTGAAAAGAAAAAGCCAAAAACTAATTTAAAAAGTTGAAACCTAATGCTAAAGCCTAATCATAAAAACTAATATAACAAATAAGAGATTTAACAAAGCTAAAAGTATGCTAAAGTTGAATCGTGAAAGAGAAGACTAGTTTAGAAAATTTAACCTAATTTTTTTGGCCCTATCGTGAATGACGAGTATTGAATGGCGGCTATGAATAGCAAGAGCTCCAAGCCTCCAACAGTGGAATCGATCAGCCAACTAGCTGCAGTATGTTCAGTTGGGTGTGGCGTCTATGATGAACAACACTCGTCACTCACAATAACTCGCGCTCAGCACAGCAAACAGGAAAGTTATAAAAGAAGTGGAGCATGATTGCAAAAGCTCTAAAACAGTTTTTATCTACCTTTTCTAACGATTTCAGGTTTTGCATTTAAACTACCTCATCCAGATTCATACTGTACGAATTTTATGGCAAATTTCGACAATTTTCTAAGGTTTTTATTAAGTTCGCTGAATTTCGAATTTCAAGGAAGAAATTCGACGAACCCTGTGACATAGTAGAAAACTACCAACTAACATGTATGAGTATAAATATGTTCATTATGTTCAATACCCTTCCTTAATGATCAGACCGGAAACAACTCTAAGTTTGTCCCGAAATTTTACAAACAATATGGGACCAAGGGGTTTAGTCATTAGATATGCAGGCTGCTCCTTAGAAGGACAGAAGTAGAAAGAGATATCACCAAAATCAACCAACTATCAAATATAGTGATGATGAATCTCAATGTGCTTGGTGCGGGCATGATATACCAGATTCTTTACCATCTTCAATACACCTTGATTGTCACAAAAATGGAAAGTGGAGTAGGTGTAGCTTGGGAAAGTTGAAGATCAATCAAAATCCAACGTAGCCAAACTGCTTCACAACTAGCACTAACAACTGCTTTGTATTCTGCTTCAGTGGAAGATATAGCTACAGTGTGTTGAAGCTTACTCTGCCATGAAACAACTCCTGAACCAAAAGAAAAGATGGAAAAGATGTAGTCAGTGGTACACCTAGTATCCACTGATCCGCCTCAAACAATGTCTGTTAACCGATCAATCTGAAATCGGCGATTCGCTGATATAGAATGCCAAAGTCAAGAGTTCCTTTGACATATCGCAGAACTCATTTCGTTGCAGCCCAGCAAATGAGCTTTGGTTTATACAAAAACCGAGAAAGGTAGCCAATAGAAAAACATAAGTCTGGTCATGTGGGTGTAAGGTATATTAGGCTGCCCACTAACTGTCTATAGAGTGATTCATCAACTGATGATGAATCATCATGAGCTGATAACTTCAGCCGACCTCCATAGGTGTAGAAGAAGAATTACATTCAAACATCTGAAACTTCTGCAATAGATTCATAACATACTTGACCTGAGCTATGAAAATCATATGGTCATGTTGCCAAAATTCTACACCAAGGCAATAGTGTAGGAGGCCTAAATCAATCATGTCAAAAGCAACACATAAATTTGATTTTACTCTTTGAATAGTAATGGCCCCACTTCTTGTGATGGCAAGATCATCAACATAAACAATAAGAATCACAATGTCATCACCATCACTTTTGACATACAGATTCGGATCAAAAAGGCTCCTTTTGAATCCAAAATCTTGTAGATGTTGATCTATTTTGATATACCAAGCTTGAGGTGTTTGAGTCCGTACAAGAACTTAATCAACCTACACACTATATGCTCACGACCACGTCTGAAAACCTTCAAGCTGTGCCATATAGACTTCTTCCTCCAAATCTCCATTCAGGAAGGCACTCTTTACATCCATCTAAAAACTTTCCATCCAAACTAAGCAGCAACCGAAAAGTGACCATCTTTGCAGTAGGAGCAAAAGTCTCCTCATAATCTATTCCCTCCTATTGCGAGAAGCCTTTTGCAACAAGACATGCTTTGTACTTATCCAAAGTACCATCAACTTTGCACTTGACCTTGTATACCCATTTGCAACCAATGGGTTGTTTCCCTAGAGGCAACTCCACCAATGTCTAAGTATTGTTCTTCATCAAGGCATCATACTTTGTTTGCATGGCAATTTCCCATTCAAGTATGCCTTTTGCTTCAAAGTATCTTTGTGGCTCAAGTATGTTGTGAAGATCAAAAGAAAGAGCAAAATGAACATGCTCTAAATCAACAATTTTCTTACCAGTCCTTTGAGGCCATGCATCTGATTGAGGCATTTCATCCTCCCACACATCCTATAAAGTGGAGTAAAACCACTTAGGCCTTTGTTGCAAAGAATTATGTTCTAATGGAGGTTGTGCCAAGCGAGGAACCAACTCAAGTTGGCGTCTTCTATACACCAGTGTATCACTTGTGGGTGTCAGATTGTTGTGGTGGAGTCTAAGGAGTATGAGATGAACTAGACTCATCATTGTGTAAAGGAGTCACAACACTCTCTAATACAACTTGTTGATTACAGCCAAAGAATGATTCTATTTCTTTCACATCAACATCACGACTAACACTATAACCAACGAATAAATATCTTGTTGAAATTTTTGGGTCTAACTCCTCTTCCCATCAAAGACCAAAGTATATGCAAGCTCAAACCAAAAATACGAAAAGATGATATCTCAGATTTGGTTCGAACCAAGTTTCTTCAAATGAGACTTTCTACAAATCTTTGTAAGGATTCCGATTCAAAATATATACCGTCATGTTTATTGCTTCTACCCAATATTTGAACGGTGCGCGTCTACTATGCATCATGCATTGAGCCATCTCCATGATAGTTCTATTCCACCTCTCAACCACCCCATTCTATTGTGGGGTGTACGAGGTTGTCACTTGATGATGAATTCTTTTTATTATTGCAGTAATCCTTGAACTGCTTGGAAGTGAATTCCCCCTCATTATCGGATCTCAATGTCTTGATCCGTCTCATTTGGTTCAATTTTCCACCAATGCCTTGAACTTCTCAAAAAAGGCAAAACAGTTAGACTTGTTTTCCAAGAAGCAGACCCACATCCTTCTAGAATAATCATCCACTAGCAAGAGAAAGTACCGTGCACCAAGAACTATGGAAGACTTCCACAATGGCTCACAAAAATCTACATGAACAACTCGAGAGTCTCTTTGCATGCTACGCACCGTCAATTGTAAAAGACTTCCTCTTTTTCTTCTCAGCCAAACATCCTACACACATATCCTACTTCTCTTGGATACTAGGCAAACCAAGAACCATGTGGGCTCTACTAAGTTTGGCGAGATACTGAAGGTTGAGATGTCCATATCTCTCATGCCACAAAATGTTGGTATTACCTTCCACAACTAAGGCATGTAAATTGACCGTGGCAGGGTCAACCAGCCTATACAAGCCTCCTTTCCCAATACCCAGGGCAACAACTTTGTTTTATTTTACATTAGATACAATGCATTTATTGCAGAATAGTTTACAAAAATGTTAGAATTTTCTGTTAACTAACTTAAAGATAACATATTCTTATTCATGTAGGAACATATCTAACCATAGTTGGAATACTCGTACTCGGCAAATACTCGGCAGACCCCAAAAACAACTCGGAAATATTTGGCCAATACTCGGAATACTCGTGACTTAAAACATACTCAAATTTCTTTAAAAAAACATAAATTTGCAGCCAAAACCGTGTATTTGCAGCATTTTCTTTCATTGCTATTAATGCTTTCTTTTTGTTGGGACCTTTACGATAGCCTTCAGTCTTGTGTCTGAGGATGCGCAAATTGGAGTGTAAACACAAAAAAAACTCTTAAAATAGCAAAAAAAACTACGCATCTGTTGATATGTGAAGTCAACATTTGAATAAGCAGGTTGCGACCAAGCTGGCAGGTGGGACGATTAGTCCGAGCACGGGAGAATACTCGCCGAGTTTTGGCGAGTACTCGCCGAGTTTTGGAAAGCTATCCAGTATTTTTAATTACTAATCTGTCTACGAGGATCAAATCTCATGATTCTTTCAAAAGATTGCAAGTTGTTTGGTCCAAAAAGGTGCAAAAATGGATTTTATGAAAATAAGAAAAATATTGCCATCAATGTGTAGAGCTCGAGAAAATATGCACTTTTAGAGTAAACGGCACCTGAAACGGAGCCACAGAATGAAAGTTATGGCACATGCAAGTTTTTGTTGCTACATCTTCCCGGACCCTTTCCAAAAATGGCAAATTTTATTCTATGCTTGTGTTTTCTTCACCAAAAATCCAAAAAGGAAAGAAATGCCAAAAATGAAAGAAATGTTGTCTTTGGCGAGTTTTTAAGTTTTGGCGAGTTTTTTGGCGATTTACTCGTTTGCATGAAAGTTTGGCGATTACTCGAGGACTCGGCGAGTAACCTGCGAGTTTTCCAACTATGTTAATCTAACATTTCAAACCATGAAGTTAGCACTATCATTCAATATGATTCAAATATCCCCTATCCCTTCTACTACATGAGATCTTCCATCCCCTAATGAAACTGAATCAAAAGAACTGAAATTTGCATGAAAGTTTACATACCAATCTTTTTGACACGTGAAGTGTCTTGATGCTCCAAAATACAAGAGCTAGCACTGGTAGGGCTCTCATTCGAGCATGATGCCTTGAGTGCATACTCTTCTTCAAACCCTCATTCAATTGTTGCCATGCTTGTCCCTTTTGCTTTTGTTAGCAAGGGTATGTTGCCTCTTTCGACAATCCTTCTTCACATGACCAAGTTTATGATAATAGTAACACTTTACTTGATATTTAGGAGATGATCCTTCAGGTTGACATTTCCACTTCCCTTTGGATTGAGCAGCAAAAACACTCCGTTTGTCTAGAACTGGACTCAAGTGTCTGAGTTTGTCTCCATTCCTTTTTGTAACAAATAGGAACTGACTTTATCAAAAGTCAAAGTCTGACTTTCAGCCATCAAATGGAGGGTTCCACAAATGATTCATTTGATGACACAAAATTGTTCAACACCAACACCACCATATCATCGTCATCCACCTTTTTGTTAATGGAGGCAAGCTGGTCTCGAAGATCTTTCATCTGAAGTAGGTGCTTTGATAGTGACCCACCCTCTTGACAACCTTGTTGAAAACAACAAATTCTTCAGGTATAACACCCAACTCTTCTCTGAAGTCATGTATTTGTCCTTCAAACTGGTCCATAGATCACCTGCCACAGTGGCGTTTCGGACCTCTGGTATCAAATCATCAAATACCAACAACTTCAACAACAACAAGACCTTATGATGTTTGTCATGATCCACTAAATTTGCAACTGACCTATCTTCTGTGCCAAGTATTATTTTGTTACAGTCTCTATTTTTGCAATAGTCAGAATCTTATGACTTTAGACATTAAAGTTTTGACCCGTCAGTTTTTAGGCTTCTAAGGAAACAAGGTTTTGGATGTTTGCCATTTTTCACACCAGTTTTAATTTTTGACCTGCAAACTAATGCAGTCAGATGAAAATAACAATCTATTTTTCTCACTTCTAACTTTTGACACAGAAAGAAATGCAACAAAAATGTACAACTCTAACCCAAAAAATCAAATTTGAATCTGCTACAAGGATTTTGGAATTGTTATAGCAAAATCTCAGTACAATTTCTTAGGGTAGAGTGTGTGCCCTTACAGGATGCTCAACTCCAAATTACAAATCTGATGTAAATTGCACCAAAAAGGAGCTGCAAATTGTTTGTCATTGCACATGGTCCAATTCCAATATGAAATCATACTAGTCTGAAAATATTTTTGGACGTCCTAGTCTTCGATGCTTCTGTCTGCATCTGGTTTCTTCGAATAGAGTTTTTGCATGATTTTTTCCTAAATTGCAATTGTATTTACGATTTTTGCCTTAAATCGCAACTATATTTTTGCACGATTTTTGTCCCGACTCACGGCTATATTTTTGCATGATTTTTGCCCCAAATCATGATTGCATTTTTACACGAATCTGCTTTGTTCAACTATGTTTTTGCCCTTTGTGTGCCTTAAACCATAGTATACAAACTCGGCAAGTGCTCATCGCATTTCCTCTTGGGCGAATATTCATCCCAAAAACTCGCCATTTAGACCCTACAAGTTTTCACCAAAAACTCACCACGAATATTTGCCAAGACTCAGTAAATATTCTCTGTAAAACTCACCATATGCCACTAGGACGCAAAACACTGGTAAAATATGTTTTTACGCTGAAAAAATGTTGTTTTGTCTTCTAAATGCTTCACATTGTTAGAATATGCGGAGAGAAAGAATAAAGAAAGATTAGAATGTACAAAGAATGGATGAAGAGAAACCAGAATGCCCACATTATCATTGTCTGTCCATCATTTTATTATGTGAAAGATGGTTACGAAGTGGTTTAAGTGGTTACAATTGTTTATTAGTTAACACTTAACTAATATTAACATAACACTAATAAATAAGCCTTATATTTCAATACCCACTCTTACGTCTTACACTGTAGAACATATTGACAGAAGATTAAAATAGCAGAACCAAACAAGACCACACATTCTTTAAAAGCTTTCCCCTTTGAAAAAATGTTTTGACCAAGTAGAACTCCATCAAGTTGCCTCCCTAACCCTCATAAAGGCTAAGTTGCCGCATTCAAATTCGTGTTCGAATTCGCCGATGATTAAATTCGTGAAAAATTTGCTGGTAAAAAAATCAGCGATTAAATTCGTGATTAAATTCGACTATGAGAAATATACATTTTTATTAAATATATAAAAACAAAAGATAAATTCACATTTCAAAGAGAGATAATATCACATTTCATTGATTTCATAAGTAGCTATTACAATAATGTGATTGAAAGCAAAAACTTCAAAAAACATGTGCTCAGGGGTGCAACCAAGTGGCGGTGGGACAATTAGTCCGAGCACGGGAGAATACTCGCTGAGTTTTGGAAAGCTATCCAAGTATTTTTAATTACTAATCTGTCTACAGGCAATCAAAGCTCATGATTCTTTCAGAAGATTGCAAGAAGTTGCTTGGTCCAAAAAGATGCAAAAATGGATTTTATGAAAATAAGAAAAATATTGCCATCAATGCGTAGAGCTCGAGAAAATATGCACTTTTAGAGAAATCGACACACAAACGCAGACTACTGAGAATGAAAGTTATGGCACATGCAAGTTTTTGCTGCTACATCTTCTCGGACCCTTTCCAAAAATGGCAAATTTTTTTCTATTCTTGCGATTTTTTCACCAAAAAACCAAAAACGGAAAAAATTGCCAAAAAAGGAAAAAAACGCGAATTACATCGCGAATTTCAACCCACTGTTAAAATTCGGCGAATTTCGAATTTTTTCCTTCAAGTTCGCCGAATGCAACAACTTAGCATAAAGGTATAGTTCCCGAGCTAAATTCACTAGTTCCCGAATTCCACCTCCTCAAACTCCTAAATTACAAAATCTCCCGAATTGTTGGACAACCATCCATACTAAGCTACTCCCACAGTGCTCCATCAAGTTGTCTCATGACCCTCATAAGGGTAAATTCCCAAGATTCACAGACTCCCGAACTATCTAGACAACCATCCATGTCGAGTTTCACCTACACTAGATTCCTTCATGTCTTCAAAGTGTTGGGAATCTTTTAAAATACATATTCTCTATCAGTGAGTTCATCAATTTCAGCATCGGTGGATTTTCAACAATGGCTATAATCGTTCTTTTGTGTCATGTATTATTTTATTACAATCTATATTCTGAATTTTTGACTTCAAGTAGCAACAAAAATAGTAAAAAAATTCTACTCTCAAATTGTCCTAGGAATAATAATAATTCTTTGTTCTTGAACTATCCTTGTACCCTCAACAGAGATTCATGATCATTCTGTTTCTTTGCCTTTTGTCTTTAAAGTCCTACGAATATAACTAATTCACGTTTTTGACTTTGAAAAAGTCTTCCCACGACTGTAAATTCGTTTTATGCCTTTTGCGAATGTATGATTTTGTTCTCTTGTATTCGTGAGCCCTTTCGCGACTGTGATCATGTGTGTCTTTTGCAACTAGTAGAAACCTTGAAATTTCGATACTTTATTTGGCGTTAGTTTGTGATTTGCGACAACAAACGAGGATTTGCATAGTATTCGCATTGTGTATTAATGTCCTTTTGAAAGCGAAATTTATCTTGTTTTGCCCTTGCACCACTATATATTGCATTTTGCCCTTATTTCAACTATAATCCTCCTTTTTTCTTTTCACAACTACTAAATAAAAAACTTTTTTCAGCTCCGTTTGACACTCGTTTGCAATTTTAGTGATGATTGTGTTTGCAACAGGATGTGCCTAAAACTCGCGATTCACTTTTAAAAATGGCAAACTAACTTCCGGCGTGACAATAAACTATCTTTCGATGTGACTATAAAAGCGCACGACAATGCCTTAATGAGACTAACTTGAACTTTTTCCCTTCTCTTTATCCTTATTTGTCACGCTTTGATACCAACGTTAGAATATGCGAGAGAGAGAATAAAGAAAGAGTAGAATGTACAAAATAACGAATGATAAGATAAGATAAGATAAATATATTCAATGTCCAACGAATGACCACAAAACTAAGTCAATGGGACTGCACACATACAAAGGAGAGGCAAAAGTCCAACAAGAGGAGAAAAGGGTCTCCAAGAACAATCGAAAAGAGAATAAGGAAAAGAAGAACGGGCAAGAAGAGAGGCCCGGAAAAAGCTGCAGAAGTCAACAGAACCCAAACATGCGAGAGGAAGAAAAGGAAGAGGCAAAAGAGGAGACCCCCTCATCCAACATCCAAAGCCGACTGGAAGAAGCTAGTAATGTGTTAGAGCCCAGTATCTGAGGTTTGTGAAAGATCTGGAGCGCCGATGCCCGAGGAGGAGGAAAGAGCTCCTTATGCTCGTCTGGTGGATCTTAGAGGTCGTCTATGAGAAGAGGACCTCAACCTTGTATGTGTCTAGACATCCCTGGTCTGTGAAATAGTGCCTCGATTCCAGACAGATCTTGTCTGGGAGGAATCGGGATTGGTATCCCCACTCGCCATTTAGTGCCCCTCCCAAGGAGAGCATTGTAAAAAAGGAAGTGATCTATCGAGTAGTCATTTGTCTAGAAGGAGGTTGAAGGGTCTCTTCCCGAAGCCTAAGAGCCTCCTGCAGATAGAGAGCAAGGCACCTCTGATCATAGTATCTGAAGAAGTCTGTGAATGTTGGATGCTCTCTGAATAAGCAATGAAATCTCCCTTTGATCTCATAGTAGATGGGGCATCGGAAGATGAAGTGCTCTTCTGTTTCGATCTCTGGAGAGAACAGCAGGCGGTAAATCTACTCGAGAATGATCGATCTAATCATCACACTCAACCCGAGCCTATGAGAACCAACCTTGAATTGGCCCAGGGAAATGCAAAGGGGGTGCATCGATGACGGAAATATACTAGGGCCAAGAAATAAGACCATTATTGACCTCAAGAAAATGCACAGCATAGAAGGCCATCTTTGGACGTAACCCACCTCAGGGTTAGTCCAGTGCACTGAATGAATTGCATGTAGATATCGTCTCTGATGATTTTGTTCAAATCCTGCTTTGCCGAAAGGAGATGGGCGGGAGCGTCCAGGAATAACTATATGGTGGGAGGTGATCCATCTAAATCCTAATAGACTCGAGTAGTCGTGAGACACCAGCATACCAACAACGAGATCGGCCAAGAAGCAATGGCCTCAAAGGAGCAGTAAGCAAGGTAGGGATACATGTCCCTTCCCGCAGAAGAATCAACAAGTCTCCAAATGCGATGCAAGAGGGAAACAAGGCCAAAAATTGCTTCCAACCTAAAGGGACGAGCCCCAAACTCTGCCAGGATGATATTGTGGGGAACCATCTCCTTGCATCTGATGATACGTCTGAGAAGAAGGATCTGAACTCTCTCCACTCACCCCCAATCGGACTCGAGGAGGGCCCCCAAACCTCGAGCCGTAAAAAGCGTGGGTTTGAACAAGAGAGTTTGAGAGGAACATCTTAGACATGATGTCCTGGAAGTGATGACGGAAGCACTATCTCTCCAGGGATCGCGAGAGCCATAGGCCCTTATTAACCCGAGGCTCAAGTGTCGGCCATAAAGCTGAAGCAAGGTCTAGAGAATAGTACTCCCAGAACGTGTAAGAACTAGTGATCTCAAGCTCCTCCCCCTGTAGAAGAAATGAAAATCGGATGTCTTCAGGCCATTGAAGATCATGACTTTGGTCTTACCCAAGTTAACTATCAGTTCTTGTGGTCACAGAAGAGAGGCTAAGGCATCCAAATGTCGCTTATAAACCCTCCACAGATGAGGCGAGGACCACATCATTCGTAAAAAGAAGAATATAGATTAGAACTTGTTGTAGAAGACAGTCGTCCCCCTCCTGGATGTGATCTCTGAGAAACTCCTCCAGCTCATCAATATAAATATTGAACAAGGTAGAGACAAGGAAACCTTGCTCGACCCCAATGGTACTCTGATGAAGTCAGAGAACCCGATAGTAGTCTGAAAAGACGGCCCAGAACCTCCTCATATAGGCACATGATGGCAGCTAAAAGAGTCTCGGAAATGCCAATCTCTCTGAGCCTTTGGAAGAGAGCTTCCCACGGAACAGAGTCAAAGGCTTTCCGAAAGTCAACAAAGCAACAAAAACCTTGGAAGAATGGTGGCATGCTTCCTCGATGATGGCCCGAAGAGTGAGGATGTGGTCAATGGTCTAGTAGGTTGGTCGAAACCCCACCTATCCCCTAGCTTTGCAGTGATTCTGGTCCAGAAACTTTGAAAGCCGCATGTGAAGCATTGTAGCATATAGCTTGGCGAATGTGTGACCCACCATGATCATTTTGTAGTTGTTGGGATTAGAGGTAGGACTGATTTATGGATGGGGTGAATAATGTGGTGGGACCAAGACCCCGAAAAACCTGTACAAACCACTTGGTTGAAGAGATCCACTAAATAGTTGTTCAAGATGCCAAGTCCCTACTTGAAGAGTTCTGCTTGGAAGCCCTCCTCATCCATTGCTTTGCTACTATTCATGGCTGAAATGGCATTTTTAACATTCGTGTGGGTGAAAATGTGACAAGCAGAAGGTGGGGACACAACTGGATTTGGGGTTGGCTAGGGACGTCGTAAAGAGTGGAGGTATGAGCATACATGGAGTTGGGATCCAAGTCCTACGGAAGAGGGGAATGTCGAGGGAGAATGGTACGCCAAAAATGCTTAGGAGAGTGTAAAAGGGACTCACAGAGCTCCCGTCTCTGTCGTGAGATGAAAATGCGTTTCTTGTGGCGAAGGAGGTGGCGATAAGCGGACTTGAGAGAGGGAAAGGATGGGAGAGCATGAACAGAAGCAAAGCGAAGCTGCCGGTGAAGGGCTTTACAGTCCTCATCATACCATTGGTTCATGGGGCAAGTTTTTTTGTTAGGAAGGGTGAGGGTGATATGGGGGTAGGAATTCGAGGCAGCCTCATGGATAATGGAAGAGAGGAGGTTGTACTTCATGTTTATGGAGAGCGAGGTGAACTGAGGCTCGGGGAGAAGTTGACGAAGGTGGGAGGAAAAGGTTTCAGGGTCACCCTCATCAAACTTCAGAATAGTGCGTGGAGGGCAGCAGAAGGGAGGCAAGACCTGGGGGGGATCAACCTGTAGAGAGAAGGAAAGGGTCGCATGATCGCAAGAGGGATGGGGGAGACAGACAAGTGGTGGATGTAAGGAACTAGGTTAGGGGTAGTTAAGATATAATCCACCATGCTAGCCCCTCCACAATGAGGTGTACAAGTGAAGAACCTGGAGTCAAGAAAACACGAAATACCATTCAAAATCAGCAGCTCATGAGACTCTCCCATCTGTAAGAGATGTCGGCCATAGGACGTCAAAGGTCCCATGAAAGTCCTTTGACTCTCTCTGAAGACCAATAGAGTCGGGATCCACCTCAAAGCACAAAGCACATCACCAGTCCTGTCGTGCAAAGGGACCTAAAGGTTTCTGGTCTGCGCATTGAAGTCCCCCAAAATGAAAACCTCTCCAATCACTGAAAACTGAGAAATACCTATATAGAGGTCAAAGAAAGGGTCCCCGTCTGGGCCATTATGAATGGCATAAGGAGAGGAAGTTGGGGGAAAATAGCAAACCGCTATAAAAAAGTCTTTGAGGTGGGGTGAAGTCTGTCTGATCTTGACCCAAAGGAAGCGGGCAAACTCATCTGCAACGACCATTGAAATTTTGTTCTGGAAAATGTCTCTGACCAAGCAAGCAACCGCACTGATCCCCTGACACCACCAGAACTCAAATGCACACATCATATTGTGTGTCCATCATTTTATTATGTAATAGATGGTTACAAAGTGGTTGAAGTGGTTACAACCGTTTATTAGTTAACAATTAACTAATATTACCATAATGCTAGTAAAATAAGCCTTATATTTTAATACACACTCCCCCACTTGTAATCACATGGCTACTGAGCATCCTTTGCATGAGTGCTAAAGAGATTTTATAGCGAATTCAAAGAGCAAATTTGAAGAATTTCATTTAGAGGTAGGTTCCTTATTTTTTAACCTTCATTTCAAGAACGTAAATTCTTTCATGTTGTTTATATATTGTATCCAAATATGATTTGCAAGTTAGAATGCATTCCATTCAATTCTGAATAATTTTAATTGTTATTTATGTTTGTTTATCATCGTTAATGAACAAAATTACCGAAATGTAATGTTTTTAATGTTATTATTTTAAAAATTCTCCCTTAACGGTAGAAAGTGGTTCGAGCCAAATTAGTGGAAGAAAGAGTCGATGCGCGGAGAACCGAATCTTAAAGTGATTGCTCACTCCTCCCTCTTCAAATCCCTTAACCATCGCCGGAGTTCCTCGCAGGGAACTTGGGGCTGCCTGAGGTGTAGTTAGATAGAGCTTGGTTTGAACTGGACTCAATTCTTTTCTCCCGCTTCAAATCCGCGATGACCAGCTCAAAGCTCTTAGAGCCAAACGAAGTTATTTTCCCTACCCAATAAGGTCTTCCTTGATGAAGATCTTACCAGAGAACAAGTCGCCGAACTCAAAAAATCTCGGGAAATTGTTATGGCAACTAGAAAAGCAGGGAAATGGGCAGTGATTCGTAACCTCAGGCCAGTGGTTTGGGATTCCTTCCCCTAGCTAGATCCTGGATCCAGGTTCCAGATGACGGTTTCGGTGAGAGAGGGCTCAGAAGAAGGGCATCTCCATCGCATGTTGGAATGGAAATGGGTCCTATTGGTCTTCTTCGAGCCTTTTGCATGATGCTTTAGGATTCTCAGACCTCCTCTTTGTTACAGGGACACATGCGAGCTCGGTTCGCCCCTCCCAGATATCAGAGCTACTATTGGCTTTCTATTTGCAGACAGGAGACTCGGGGTTCTAGTGGTGTTAGATGGTCTAGTGGGGTGGTTGTTTAGTCAGGGACACTCTTCAGAGTAGGATTTCTATTGTTGTTGATGAGTTTGCCCATTTTCTATGGATTCAAGTCAAACGCACTTCTTTGCGATCTGCTATTTCCCCAGACTTCTTCCTCATTTGCTATCCATAACGGCCTTGATGGAGACCCCTTCTTTGACCTTTATCTTTGGTGTCTCCCGATTTTCGGGGTATGGAGAGGTCATCATTTTGGGGGAATTTAATGCACGTACCAAGAATCTTCAAGTTCCGAGGCCAACAGGGCGAGATGATGCACTTTGCACTTCAGAGGTAGATCCTGAGTTGGTTGGCTTCCAAAGTGAGATTCGAAGACGCGACGGAGCCTCTAACATTATATAGTCGCATCTTCTCCAATTGGGGGAATCTCATGACCTACTAATTCTGAATGGCATTCCTCATTATCCTAACTCCTAGTACTTTACCCAGAGACCTTATTGTGGTGGGGCCAGCGTTGTTGATTACGTCATGGCTACTCCCAACTTGATTCCTTACATTCACCACTTATGTGACTCCCACATCCCTCTTGCTCATAATGTGACTCTTTCATTTTCCCTTGAAGTTACCCCCGCATGACCTCACCCCCCCTGGTCCTTCACGTACCATCCGGAAATTTGATGAAGGGGATCTCGACACTTTCTCCTTTCACCTTCACAACTTCTCCCCCATCCCCCATTTTACCTCTCTTACCTCGGACCGGATGTTTAGTACCCTCTCTGTGTTATCCGGGAGGCGGCCACGAGTTCCTTTCCCCACATTACCCTTTCCACCCCGCATCGTGGAAGCTGCCTTATGAACAAATGGTATGACGAGGAATGCGGGTATGAATATCTAGTCCATTTTGTTATAATTCTTCATTGACATGAGCGTAAAGTGTTTTGGAGGGACTAGATATTATGTTTTGTCGTTAGGAAGGGGCCACATGACACTTAATGTTCTAATTTTGCGTTGGGGGTCACTTTTGGACCATGGCGACTTAAAAGGGAAAAGTAACTTAAGTTACTTTTATTTTATTGGTCCTTCCTAAGGAAAAATGCGACTTGGGCTATTTGGGGCTCTTTTGCCTTGGGGAAAATTATATAAGGAGTTGGGAGGAAAAAGAAAGGTCATTCTTGCATACATAATTATTTTCCTTCATGTGCAACTGCTTGCTTGCAAATTTACAACTTGTGGAGTGAAATCCCACAGGGACCCTAGCTTCGGTGGTGAGAGATCCATCCCTAGCTAGCAGGGCATTCTTCGGTAGTGAGAGATCTACCCTAGCTTGTCATTTTGGAGTTGTTTTCAGGGCTGTTTTACAGAGATATTTTCAGAGGTTTTAGAGGAAGGGTTTTGAGGGTTTTGGAGACATTTTGTGGAGAAAATCAAAGGGTTTTCAGATCAGATTTACACAGCGATAAGAGCAGGGTTTGGCATCATTTCTAGAGACTTTTCAAAGGGTTTTGATCATTTTCCAAAGGGGGCGACTTGTTTTGGAGATTGCAGCCCTTATTTGGAGGGTTTCCGGGTTGCCATTTTCAGATCTGAAGGTTGGGGTTTCATTCTCCATATTAGTATATGTAATTTCCAAAATTTCATAATTTTATCTTGCTTATTGGAGAAGTTACGAATTTTTGAAGTTTTACCACTGTTTAGGGCTTTCTGTAATTTTCTGGCTGCATTATATTATTCCAAAAATTCCAAAAATAATTTTCTTATGTTCTTTATAATATTAGCAAGCTCTCTAAAAATTTCAAGTGATTTGAGTGAGTATTTTGAGAGATATCAATTTTCTTCAGTTCGCTGCCCTAGCTGTTAAAAATCTGCAAAAATCAATATTTCCTTTGCTGCAATTTTTTTCTATATTTTGTGTATTTTTAAGTGGTATCCCACAAGGGATATTTCAGTGGTATCAGAGCAGTTGTTTCTCCAGCCTGTTGGGGTTGAAAGATGGGAGACAGAGACAGTGAGGATATGGGTGTGGATCTGATGAAACAATTGTTCACCAACATGGTAAAGCAACAGAAACTACTAATCTCTATTTGAGCCAGCTCACTGAGAGATTAGCGCAGGGTAGAATTGAGACTCATACAGATAGAGGGAAAATAGCAATATGGGACAACAGGGTCAAAGAGGTGAGAGTGGACATTCAGGGCAGCGGTCTCCCCATTCTTCTACCAGGCCTTTGGGGCTTCACGAACCTTCTTTCTTGAAGGATCCGGAAGTTTCACAGTACGGGCAGCCAATAGATATTTTGGATGAGGAGTCTTGTTGGGAGAGGTACCAGACCTTGAGTGAGGGCTTTCGTGACAACATGCCATTCCAGGAATATTGCAAAATGAAGATTGGCAGCAGGCCCAAGAGAGATCATCAGATCACAGTACCAGAGTTACAGAGGAGATTGGGACAAATTTCCATTCCACACTTTGATGGTTCTAAGAAGTGTACTGCACAATCTTGGGTTCAGAAGTTGAAGACATACTTCGACTTGAATCCTATGCGTGAGGAAGATGCAATTAAGTTTGCAATCTTACATCTTGAGGGAGACGCTCATGATTGGTGGCATCATGGATTGATTACACAGGGACACATACACATTACTACTTATGCAGAGTTCACGCAGAGGCTAGTGAGCAGATTTGATAGGAGGGACCCTGACAGGTATTTTAGGAGTTGACTCATTTGAGACAGACCGGTTCCCTGGATCAGTATATCGCAGATTTTCAGAGATTATCAGTCATGGTACCTGATGTTACGGAGATGAGGTTGATTTCACTGTTCACAACAGGTTTGACAGATGCTCTCGCTTGGGTTTGTGAAGGCATTTGAGCCTTCTTCTTTGCATGAGGCTATTAGGAGAGCTCGTGATTTGGAGTTATCCACTCCTAAGTCGAGGTTTCCACCTCGAGTGCAGCCTAAGGTTTTCCTTCTAGATCCGATGGTTCACAGCCGAAGGTACCTCCACCTAGGCAAGATGCAGCCAGGAGACCATTCATATCTAGGGAGGACAGAGATGAGTTGAGGCGAAAGAAACTATGTTTCGATTGCCGCACACCTTGGGTTCCAGGACATGATTGCAGGGGTAGAGGGAAGGCCCAATTCATAGAGGTCTTTGAGGAGAGTGATGGTGACGAGGAGTTGGACACACAGGGATTGGAGGATGATGACGATGAGGCATTGGATAGTGCGGGTGTTGAGCAGGATAGCGAGACTTTCCCCAGAGACTATCGCCACTTTGTCTAGTACCCCGAGGTACAAGGCATTCAGAGTTAGGGGAGTTTTACAGGGACAACGAGTAGTGGTACTCATTGATAGTGGGGCAACCCACAACTTTATTGATGCCTCATTGGTTGAGAGGCGAGGATTACAGACAGAGGATTTTGAGGGCTTCAACGTGGTTGTAGCCAATGGAGAGTCTATGAGGTGCACACGGCGGGTTCCCCAATTGAGCATCACGATGGGTAACTATACAGTTACTGATGATTTCTATATTGTTGGTATTGGAGAGACCAACCTAGTGCTTGGAGTACAGTGGCTCCATTCCCTTGGTGAGTTTCGGACTAACTTTCAGACGATGGAGCTGAAGTTTAAGTCCGAAGGGAGGAATGTGATTTTGAGGGGCTTATCTTCAGAGGCACCCCGGGTTGTTACAGCTAAGAGGATTGAGAGGATTTATAGGCACAATGGGGTGGATTGGGCAGTACATTGTTTGGTTTCGACCAAGAAATCAGAGGATGGACAACATGAGTATCATGTGGATATACAGGGCTTATTGGACAGGCATAGTACAGTTTTTGGTGACATACCTCCAGGCATACCTCCAGATAGGGGATTTGAGCATGTGATTGAGCTCGAGGACGCTAGACTTGTGGTTACTTCTCCTTACCGTCACCCCAAACGGTTTAAGGATGAGATCGAGAAGACTATCCATGAGCTCATTGATATGGGGCATATTAGACCGAGTTCCAGTCCTTTTGCTTCTTCGGTGGTATTGGTGAAGAAGAAGGATGGGACCATGCGGATGTGTATAGACTATCGTGCCTTGAATAAGAAGACAATAAAGAACAAGTATCCAGTACCACGTATTGATGAGTTGCTTGATGAGCTACATGGTGCAATCTATTTTTCAAAAATAGATTTGCGATCTGGATATCATCAGATCAAAGTCAGGGAGCAGGATGTGCATAAGACAACTTTCAGATGCCATTACGGTCACTTTGAGTTCTTGGTGATGCCCTTCGGATTGTCTAATGCTCCAGCTACATTCCAGTCTTGCATGAACCATGTGTTCAACCGCCACCTGCGGAAGTTTGTATTGGTCTTCTTTGATGATATTTTGGTCTACAACAGGACTTGGGAGGACCATATCAGGCACCTTGGTGAGATATTGGGGATATTAGAAGCTAATTCGCTATATGCGAAAGCTTCTAAGTGTGAGTTTGGCATGACAAAACTTTTATATTTGGGATATGTGATTGGTGGGGGAGTAGTGAAGGTGGATAGAGAGAAGATACGGGCAATTTTGGATTGGCCACCACCTAGGACGTTGACACATTTGAGAGGATTCGTGGGGTTATGCACATACTACAGGAGGTTTGTGAAGAATTTCTCTCGGTTGACTGCTCCATTGACCGATTTGACCAAGAAGGGGGCTTTTGCTTGGTCGAGCAACACAACAGGTTTTTGATCACCTCAAGGGGTGATGAGTTCATGTCTCGTTCTCGCATTGCCATATTTCTCTCGCCCATTCATTCTAGAGTGTGATGCATCAGGAGAGGGTGTTGGGGCAGTTCTCATGCAGGATAGGCATCCCATTGCCTATGAGAGTCGGAAATTGAAACCGGTGGAGAGAGGGTATTCAATTTACGACAAGGAGATGTTGGCCATTATGCATGCTTTGGCCAAATTCAGACAATACCTTGTGGGCAGCAAAATTCGTGGTTCGTACGGATCACAACAGTTTGAGGTTCTTCTTGGGGAAGGATCTCAACGATCACCAACAGAGATGGGTGAACAAGGTACAAACCTATGACTTCGACATAGAGTACACTAGAGGTAAGAATAATATTGTTGTTGATGCTTTATCTAGGAGGCCTTACCTTACTTCTATGCTTAGTTCTATGTCTGAGATTTCAGCGGATTGGAAGGCTCATATACTTGTTGAGTATTCCAAAAATCAGTTTGCATGTGAGATCATGGATGGTATTATACAGGATGACCGATACAGAGTAGTGGATGATCTCATTTTCTACAAGGATAGGATTTTCCTTGTACTAGGGTCCAAGATGAAGGAGAAGATCCTTCGAGCAGTACATGATACACCATTAGCTGGGCATCCTGGGTATTTCAAAACATACAGGTTTATCAGGGAGAGATTTGCATGGAAGGGGATGAAGGACGATGTCCTTAATCATGTCAGAGAGTGTATGGTTTGCCAACAAACCAAATCCGAGCATTCTTTTCCAGCAGGATTACTTCAGCCTCTTCCCATTCCCGAACAGAAATGGGAAAGCATATCTATGGACTTTATCACAGGGCTTCCCTTGGTGCATGGGCATAGTTGCATTTATGTTGTAGTTGATCGGTTAACTAAGTATGCTCATTTCTTTTCCCTACCCAAGGGGCATGAGGCGAGATGTGGCCCAGATTTTCTATACAGGTGTTTTTAGGCTACATGGGTTGCCTAAAAATATTGTCATATGACCGGGATAAGATCTTCATGAGCACCTTTTGGCAGGAGATCTTCAGACTAAGCAGTACGGAGTTGACTCCTAGCACTAGCTATCACCCACAGACGATGGGCAGACGGAGATAGTCAATAAGTGGATAGAGGGCTACTTGCGGAGTTATGTGTCAGGTCATCAGCGGGCATGGATTAGATGGTTACACATGGGTGAGTATTGCTACAATACCACCTATCAGATGAGCATAGGCATGACTCCTTTCCGAGCCTTGTATGGGTACGACGCTATGACATTTGTGGATTTGGTATTACCGGATAGCCGAGCTCCCAAAGCTCGAGATTGGTTACAGAGAACCAGGATATTCTGAAGGCTCTCAGGGAGAACCTTCAGAAGGCACAAATCAACAGAAGGTATATGCAGATCGGCACATGATAGAGAGGTCTTTTGAGGTTGGGGATCTTGGTATTCCTACGTTTGCAGCCATATAGGCAGTCCTCACTGAAGCAAAAGGGTGCAGAGAAATTGAAACCACGGTTTTATGGTCCGTACTGGGTAGTTCGACGAGTTGGGGCAGTTGCATATGAGCTAGAGCTACCAGAGCACAGTAAGATACATAATGTCTTCCATGTTTCGTGCCTTAAGAAGGCACTTGGGCAAGCATATATTGTACCATCTACGGAGTTGCCGCCACTGGATGAGGAGGGGAAGCTGGTGTTAGAACCAAAATCCATTATTGAGGTGAGACAGAGGAGGCTTAGGAGCAGAGTGATCACGAGTATTTGGTGCGGTGGAAGGGATTGCCACTTGAGGATGCTACTTGGGAGGGAGAACAAATTTTGCAGCATCCTAGTTTGCATTTGCTTGGGGACAAGCAAAATTTGGGAAGGGAGGACTGTAATGTCCCCTTTCCTACGCCAAAGGCCTAAGGGCCAATTCGAGTCCAAGCCTTGGTCATACCCAAGGGGCTATGGACGTTGGGAGCTATTGGGTATGAATATCTAGTCCATTTTGTTATAATTCTTCGTTGACATAAGCGTAAAGTGTTTTGGAGGGACTAGATATTATGTTTTGTCATTAGGAAGGGGCCACATGACACTTAATGTTCTAATTTTGCGTTGGGGGTCACTTTTGGACCATGGCGACTTAAAAGGGAAAAGTAACTTAAGTTACTTTTATTTTATTGGTCCTTCCTAAGGAAAAATGCGACTTGGGCTATTTTGGGGGCTCTTTTGCCTTGGGGAAAATTATATAAGGAGTTGGGAGGAAAAAGGAAAGGTCATTCTTGCATACATAATTATTTTCCTTCATGTGCAATTGCTGCTTGCAAATTTACAGCTTGTGGAGTGAAATCCCACAGGACCCTAGCTTCGGTGGTGAGAGATCCATCCCTAGCTAGCAGGGCATTCTTCGGTAGTGAGAGATCTACCCTAGCTTGTCATTTTGGAGCTGTTTTCAGGGCTGTTTACAAGAGATATTTTCAGAGGTTTTAGAGGAAGGGTTTTGAGGGTTTTGGAGACATTTTGTGGAGAAAATCAAAGGGTTTTCAGATCAGATTTACGGCAGCGATAAGAGCAGGGTTTGGCATCATTTCTAGAGACTTTTCAAAGGGTTTTGATCATTTTCAAAGGGGGCGACTTGTTTTGGAGATTGCAGCCCTTATTTGGAGGGTTTCCGGTTGCCATTTTCAGATCTGAAGGTTGGGGTTTCATTCTCCATATTAGTATATGTAATTTCCAGAATTTCATAATTTTATCTTGCTTATTGGAGAAGTTACGAATTTTTGAAGTTTTACCACTATTTAGGGCTTTCTGTAATTTTCTGGCTGCATTATATTATTCCAAAAATTCCAAAAATAATTTTCTTATGTTCTTTATAATATTAGCAAGCTCTCCTAAAAATTTCAAGTGATTTGAGTGAGTATTTTGAGAGATATTAATTTTCTTCAATTTTTGCGCTGCCCCACAAGGGATATTAGCTGTTAAAAATCTGCAAAAATAAACTTATGTTTTTTTTTGTTTTTTTATTTTTAAACATTATTTATGTTTATTTATCATCGTTTATGAGCAAAATTGCCGAAATCTATTGTTTTAAATGCTATATTTTCTCAAAATTGTGCTATGCTTGTTTGTAAGGTTTACAATTTCAAATTTCAAATTACGATTCTTGAGGGTTTTAATGTTATTTTTATTTTTAAACGACTTTATCTTGTTGATTTTACTAAAATTTAAGATTTTTAATGTTTTTAATTTTTTTAAAATGCATGGTGTTGCAGATTAAAATTTACCATACAATGGCATTTGAATCAGCATCGGGTTCAGCAACAAGCTTAGAATCACTAAGCAAGAACCATTCCCACTAATGCTCATATCGTTGTTTGGCGGTATGTTGTACCTAGAGTGGTTTTGTTGACTATAGTTTGCAATTTTTGCGAAAACATTTTTGGAGGCATCAATCACTTCAAGTATCATCTTGCATCTATTATTTGCCACAACGTTGCAATATGTCCCAATGTTAAAGAAGAGGCAATACATGGCATTTGAATCAGCATCGAGTTCGGCACCAAGCTTAGAATCACTAGGAAGAACCATTCCCACTAATGCTCATACCATTGTTTGGCGGTATGTTGTACTGGAGCGCGGTTTGTGGACCATAGTTTGCAATTTTTGCGGGAAACATTTTTGAGGCATCAATCACTTTAAATATCATCTTGCATCTATTATTTGCCACGACGTTGCAATATGTCCCAATGTTACGAAGAGGCAAAACAAGAGATGAAGGTAGAGTTGGATGAGCTAGGCGAGAAGATACTAGAGAGGACAAGGGGGCAAGCGGCATCATAGCAACAACCATTAGATCTATAATGGCAGAGGAATCAAATGAAGATGCAGCAACGATCATGGGCTCTATTTACGGTCCAATGGAAACGGAGCGGAAAAAACACACTTGGTTCATCGAGTTCAAGCAAGGGATACATAGTTTTTTTGTACCTAGAGAATACATAGTTCATCGAGTTCAAGCAAAGGGATACATGGGGCACAACCTTCAGCATGTAATGTACGAGCTAAAATAAGGATGCACACGAGGAAACAGATAAGGCATGTGCGAATTTATGGTACTACTGACCTTCTGTCAATGTGGCAAAGATCTCATCTTTGGGAGTTATGGTGATGGCATTGACAGTTGCAAGGAAAAGCTACAAGTCACCCTCTCCAAGAGACTTAAGTGGAAAATTGTTCCGAGTGCGGTTGCATGTATGCAACTTCAATCTTGGAAGATTAATAGAAGCAATATCAGCAATACTGGATGTACCATTCTTTTAGATGGGTGGACAAATGAAAGGAATTGCACCCTCATCAATTTTTTAACCGTTGTAGATGGTAAGATGATTTATTTGAAGTCAATTGATACCTCTACCATAATAAAAATTCAGAAAATTTGAGCCTTACATTGAAGGAGGTTGTCTTAGAGGTGGGTATCTAGAATGTTGTGCAAGTTGTCACTAGCAATGCAACGCCATATGTGGCGGATGGGAGACTACTACAAGAGAAGCATCTTTCACTCTTTTAAACCCCTTATGCGGCCCATTGCTTTGACCTTCTTTTGGAGGTCATAAGCAAAAATTGATTGGGTGAGACCGGTTATAGAAGATGCAAGAAATATAACCAAGTACATATATAATCACCCTTGGGTTCTCAACTTGATGAGAGAACACACCAAGGGAAAGAGCTTGTGCGAGCGGTGTCACGAGGTTTGCAACTAACTTCCTAATGTTGCAAAGTATTTCTAGTTTGTTGACATCGTTAAAACAAATGTTTGTGAGTCAAGCATGGCTAAACTCGCAATATTCAAAGAACATCAATGGAGAGAGGGTTTAAATACGGTTTTGATGATGTCTTTGCAAAGAGAGTTGTAGAGATCATCAAAGTAACTTCAAACTTCAATTTAAATTTCAAGTCGATTCTTTTATTTTCATTTTTTAATGTATTGTTATTTACTTTATTTGTAAGTTTGTAACTTTAAATTTAATTTGTTTGTAGGTGTCGAAGTCATTGGTGAGGGTTTTGCACTTGGTTGATGGGGAGAAAGACACGATGAGATACATTTATAGGCCATAAATAAGGCCAAATATGCCATCCAAAACCATTATAAGGAGGATATAGCGAAATTTAGTCCCTTTTAGGAGATAATTGATTGGAGGCGGAACAATCAACTCCAGTGAATCCATTCTGCGACAGGGCACTACCTCTACCCCAAGTTTTTCTTCTCCGATAGCTTCACAGGAGGCGTTAACAAGGAGGATATGAAGGGTTTGTCACCATACATTGAAAGGATGATACCGAGGTTGTTGTGAGGGACCTCATTATTTTAGAGTTCTAGAATTACAAACATGCTATGGGGAGGCTTTTTTCTTCGGCATTAGTTATCCGAGGGAGAACCACCTTAAACACCAAGTAACAAAAATTAAATTGTTTTCTTATATGTTACAAGTTACATATTTAAAATTGTTGATTACTTATAAACTTTTTATTATCTTGTTTGTAGGTTCTTGGTGGGAAAATTGGGGAGGAAATATCCCACATCTTCAAAAGTTAGCCCTTAGAATTTTATCTCAACCTTGTAGCGCTTCCGTATGTGAGCACAACTAGAGTTTGTTTGAGGTCATTCACACAAAGAAGGTGGAGGCTTGGGATGAGATTGATCCACAAAACTAAATTGCGCAAGAAGAGGAAATCCCGCATTCACATAGGATGAGATTGCTTCTTTCGAGAGGGAAGCTATGGAGGGAGAAGCACAAGCAAGAGATATTGGATTGGATGACATCTTTAGAGATGATGTTGAACAAGTAGCAAAGGAGCCACCGCCATCTACTACCAAGGTGGAGCCGAAGTATTTTGAAGCCTGGTATTTTGCAGTTAAATATTTCCGCAACTTAGAAGCTCCTTTTGCATTCCTAACCTTTGGAACCAAGTTATCTGCAATAGAGAGATTTAGCAACATTAATGCTTCTTTATGACATTTATCATAGTCATTTGTGTCATTTTTGTCCTTGCTTCTTTACCTATCACAATTTGATCAATATTACAATATTCACATATAGTCAATATCCTAACTCCACAAGTTAAAAGTCGAACATGTCAATTTTTGTGACTCTGGCAAAAGCATAAGTTGAAGACTAGTCATTTTTCTCTAGTTTTATACTAAAACAATTGTTCTAGAAAAATACAAGACATTTTAGAAAATTCCTTTTCTATACAGATTCTACACCCAAACTGGACAATGCTGCTAGTTTTCAGGTCAAGACACCTTACTGCTTCACGAAAAATGAATTAAATAGCTTTTCCCGGGCACCTTAATCTAGTGACAGAAACAATTATTCAAGAGTTTTACAACAATTCCGGTCAAAACTTGTTTTCCACATTGTTCAGTTCTCGTAATAGGAGAATGCTGCAAATATTTAGGGCTAATCTCCTTTCCATTCACAAAATACATATTTAATTTGAATTTTCCAGGCACTTTAGGCAGATACTTCAAAAAAATTAAACTTTAATTGAATGAACTTTTAAAGCATAAATATTCTGGAAATAAACTTGGGCCCTAGTTATTAATAAACATTAAAAACCATAGGATAAATGAATAAAACAATTATTGGCTACCAATGGCGCTAGCCTGCACCTTATTTCCTTTCACGATTCCAGGCACTCCTCTCAGGCATGTAATCAGTGTGATTGCTACAACAGACTTACACACCTCCCCAGAATGCACTTTTAGCAGGATAACAGATGCCAACAAATGTTTATTGACTGCACATTGTTTTCCTTCACCAGGAGCCTCTGTACAGTTTTGTTTGTAGCACCTCCTTTTGCTGGGATCCATGCTCCTCTGTTCAGCACAAAGGTTGTTCCAGCAATGACAGGTTACACAAAAATGGCATTCTTTAGCCTTTACACGCCTTTTTCAAACACCCTTACCTCGAGCTCAGCATATACTCACCTCTCCTCAGACAGACATGCCTCTAAACAGGCATTCTTTCTTACAGCGTCCTTTATATAAAAGAAGCTGCAAAAAGAAAAAATAGTTGCTCCCTTCCTTCTGGTGATGCACTTCTATTGGTTTTCATCTCTTACTGTATAAGGTTACGATCTCTTCTAGTTATCATGTTTTTGGTTCCGCACCTCTATACCCACATTTTCTTCCAGTTCTTCTTTTCACAGTGCATAATATTCAGAATATCACACAAAAAGACTCTCTTTGGGCTGGGCCTTGCTTTCCCGTGCCTCTTGTAAATTGTCAATAGCTTGTCTTTTATTTGTCAACAGCAATACAAAGAAATGATAGTGAGATGCACACGCACAAGCGCACTCCTCTTGGACTAGAGTGCAGTACATGCTTTTAAACATTATTTCAGCACATCCTCTCTCAGAAATAATTACACTCGGGCTGAAACAATTTTTCCCTCTCTATTCCCCTCACTCACTAGCTTAACATGGATCGATCTTTTTATAGGCAAATTCCTGGCTTGCTCCCAGTCTCCTCAAACAGAGGCTCTGATATAAGATTGATTATTGAAACTGTAAGATTACATTATTAAAGTTGCCATTCTATAGCCCACAG
Organism: Taxus wallichiana var. yunnanensis; assembly: GCA_018340775.1. NCBI lineage: Eukaryota > Viridiplantae > Streptophyta > Pinopsida > Cupressales > Taxaceae > Taxus > Taxus wallichiana. The sequence goes on from CM031242.1 coordinate 627,867,187, forward strand.
ACATCCTAAAAACTAGGAAGCTATACATACTACAGCTAATATGCTTAATCAAGCTCAAGCAAACCCACAGATGAGCTTGCTAACTAGTAGCTAGAATATTGGCTTTATCATATATTTAACAACTAGCTAACTAATCCACCCAAATTCGCCTATGTAACATATAATATTACATTATCACAAATGTATTACTATGTATTCTAACAAGCTTGTCATCTGTGGTGACTTTCCGTGCAACACCCTCAATTCAAATGTACTTTCCAAATGACAACACATGAACAGTTCCTAGAAGTTCATCTCAAACGTGCTTAATGTAGTGAGCCATGGGTCTCCCAGCACAATTTCCGCTCCCCCACAGGAATGGAAAACATATGACTATTTAACAGGCAGTCACCCATTGTGAGTTTAATACTATAGCATTTTCTTGAACCACTGACTAAAACCCGTATGCAATCATGACCTGAAATTCTAAAGTTGGATAAACAAAACTGTTCAAATGACCATTCAAATATGCCACCATCGTATTGTTGATGAAATTATGAGTACTTCCCAAGTCAATCAATATTGTCACCCTTTATTTTTCAGGAATCACACTACCTTGAGTATCTTTCGAGTAATAAATCAAAAGAGTGAATGGCAAGAGATAGTCAGATGTGGATCTTTTAATGCTTCCTCGAACTGCTCCTCCTCCATCTCAACTTTGTCATCTTCTTTCATGGCACCTACAATGTAGAAGAGATTCTTTTTGTGCATTTATGTCCTTAACTATATTTGTTATCACAATTAAAACATAACCCTTTTGCCCTTTTTTCTTTCATTTGTTGAGGCATTAATCTCGTTGGTTGAAGGAATGGTGGTGTGGGGGTGCTAAGATCTATGATACCAATGAATTCTTGTCTACTGGTGGTTTGAAGCTTCTCCTCCATTTTGCATGCCATGATAACAGACTAAAAACAGTAAGCAGATTAAATACAAGTACCTCATGGTGAATGTCATCGTTGAGTCCGCCCAAAAATAGATCATTCGAGTTCTCCTTTGTAACCTTACCCACTCTATCAAATAGAGCTGATATTGCTCAATATAATCCTTGACTAGACCGTTTTCACACAACTTGGCTAAAAGGCAAAAGTAGTTCTCTCTTAGACTACTATTATAGTGTGCCTATAGCTCCTCTATGAAGACCAACCAGGTGATGTCAGGTATTAATTTTCTTCTGATCAAAAAGCCAAAGATATCTGGATGCTCAGGTTTCAAATATAAGGAATGCCAATGTAACCTGTTGTCCACATGGAATCTGATGTGGCTCATAAAAATTCTACATTTGGGTGATCCAAGGAGTGGTTACTTTCCATCGAACTCATGCATGTCCACCTTCAACAAAAGTTTTGAGACCCTGAATTTGTATTATTCATGGGTGGTTGTTGTGCAATATAGGAATCCAGAGTAGGTTAATCATTGTTACAGTTGTCTGCGGTTGCAGAGTCGACAGTTTAGATGCGGCCAATTGATTGATGGTCTCATCCAATATTGCCTTGTTGGGGGATATTGATGAGTAGATATGAATTAGATCCATTTTTGTTGCCATATTATACTGGGTTCAAACTATCTTCGAAATGGTGCACTCTATACTCAAGAGTAATTGACCCCACATTGCAAGTCCGACCTGATCCCAATTCCAGCTACCTCTTCTTTGTTAAGAGTCGTTCCTCCTATGTAATTCTTGCCCTTGTCTCTAGTTTGCGTCCCTACCATGTGGTAGCTTTACAAATGACCAAAGCTAGGGCTACCAAAGATCTACATTCTTGCACTTACCAAAGATCAATATTGTTGCAATCGCCTCTTCAAGATGAATCCAACAACTGCTATATTGCAAAAGGGTGAAAACAACCCAAAACCCGAGAATTGCTAAAACAAAATAGGGGTCCTAATTCCTAGAGACCTATAACATTGTAATAATCTTGCAAAGGCAAATTTAGAGACTAGTATACTATGCAAGGGTGCGAAAAAGTTCCAAATGTTTTTACGATGGACTCCTGGTGCAAACGAAAAACCCTAAATTTCCTCTAGATCGAAAGTTTTCAATTTTGACATGTAAACAAGATAGAAAAAGTCTAGTAACAAGATTAACCATCTAAACAAACAAAGATCCAAACAAGTAAAACAAAATTTGCAGGAAACTAGAAAATGCATTTTGCTTCCATCATTGCTTCAATGTGCCATAAGCTTTTCCCAAATCAAATCTCTAATACCACTTGTAATGAAATTCCTATATTGCTAAGGCAAAATCACAATAATAAATCACATTATTACAAATATCATTAGAACAACGAGACTCCCAATTACACACAAAATAGAGGATATCCATGCAATATGGATGAGAGCAAGCAAAATACTAAAATAAAAATATACTTGAGCCACTTTGAGTAGGAAACCTCCACAACAATACAATAGAACATAATTTGTAATATGATGATCAAATACTAGCCAATATCTCCCTGTATATACTAAACCTCCACAACAATACAATAGAACATAATTTGTAATATGATGATCAAATACTAGCCAATATCTCCCCCATATATCCTAATTAGACCATGGGTATTCCATAAGTAGACTTCTACCAATATGCAAAATAGAGAAATTATTGTATGACTAAGTCAAGGTTATGGTAGCCAAAATTTTCCACACATATTTCAATATATGGCATAGGCTAAGGGCTTAGCAGGGCCATACAAATAGGAACCCCACAAATGTCATGTTTTAAACAAATGTTTGTGGGATAAGCCACTCGGTATGGGGTGTCATCCAGCGTGTGACATAAAGTCACCCATGAACCAGGGACAAAGATATGAAAAAGGTGAGCACTAGTTGATTGAAACTCACAACTTACGAGACAAAATAAATCTCCAACCAAGTCAAAAAAGCATAACCAATGTAATACACAAGCCCGTGAGGATCATCTATCAAGCATGGACTCTAGATACATAGAAGTAAACCCTTGTGCAATCTAAAAGCACTATGTTCGTCCACATTATATAAATATTCCTTTCTCAAATGCAAGCACTAGCTAATGGAGAATCACAATCTAAGGAACACCTAGACCTTCAAACAAATAATAAAAAAATCACACCCAATCTAATAGAGTATCCCATGAGGCACGTCTATCAAGCAAGCTTCAAGCTCCATGTACGAAACTCTCATGCAATTAATAAAAGCTCTATGTTCCTCTAGAATGTACAAATATTCCTTTCGATTGAATAATAATAGTGAAGAAAGAATTGTGTAACAAAGATATATTTAAAGATATGAAAAAGGTAAGCACTAGTTCATTGAAACTCACAACTTACGAGACAAAAATAAATCTCCAACCAAGTCAAAAAAGCATAACCAATGTAATACACAAGCCCGTGAGGAACATCTATCAAGCATGGACTCTAGATACATAGAAGTAAACCCTTGTGCAATCTAAAAGCACTATGTTCATCCACAAAATATATCTATTCCTTCCTCAAATGCAAGCACTAGCTAATGGAGAATCACAATCTAAGGAACACCTAGACCTTCAGACAAATAATAAAAAAATCACAACCAATCTAATAGAGTATCCCATGAGGCACATCTATCAAGCAAGCTTCAAGCTCCATAGCACGAAACTCTCATGCAATCAATAAAAGCTCTATGTTCCTCTAGAATGTACAAATATTCCTTTCGATTGAATAATAATAGTGAAGAAAGAATTGTGTAACAAAAGATATATTTCCCTTCAAAGCATAACTATATCACTAAACTCTAAAAAGTGGAGTAAGTGGAAATCCAATGCACTCTCTTTGGACTGAAATAATTTGTATATTCTAATCTCATGTCAAGCTAATAGATGGGGCTGTTGCCACTAATTTTGATTGGTCAAATTTTAACATTTGCATCACATTGTTTACAAAAACCATTTCTCTATCTAGCAAGAAAACATTATAGAATATCAAGTGCATCCACACGTAATAGAATTCTTGCACTTTAATTCCTGTTTTGCTTATTTAAAATGTCATTTTTGTCACCAGTACGTATAGTATAAGGGTAATAAACAGTTTATTTTAGTGTCTATATAGGAGGTATGAAAAGTACAGAAATAATACCAGATTGAGCAAAGCCACCAAACTGTTTGCAAGCTTTCTTTGTATAAAAACATTTTAGACGAGATACAAGAATTTACAAGTTTATAAACTGATGAGACATTAACAGCTGTTTGTAAGGGCTAAGTCCTACAATCCTAGGGTCCTTTTACCCTAGCATTTTTATTGTAATTGGATGTACTGTCGAGTCCCACTAACCTACTTCTGGTCATTCATGGACATTAATATAATTTCTTTCAATTTTTCTCTCTTGCCAATCCCATGTCATAAAGATAATAAGGACCAAATGGTGGGCATGGAATATAACTTGACATTGTGCAAAGAGAAAATATCTATCAACTAGACTGCTGAAAATACAGAAATAGATTTTAAAAACAAAATTGCAAATGCATTCCGAGATTAGATAAGCTAAGGAGCACTCCTGTAAACAATAAAAATCCTAATACAGATGCTCATTAAGAAGGAAATGTTGTAGCATTATAATGTGGAGATTGTCTTAAGTAATAGCAGAATTTGAAACATAGACAACATATGAAAATACTTAACTATTCAACTAAAAGCTAACTGATTCTTGTTTAGTAACTGAATCGCACAAATTATTTACAAGGAAAAAACTTCTAAAATATATTATGCCTGTCTCATGTAAATGGTAAATCCTTGATAAAAAAACTATGTATTCCTGGTTAATGGGAAATAAAATCCTGCAGAAACATAACAAATATGGCAGCACAAGAAACAAACCAGTAGAAATACAGAGAAAATGAAAATCAGAAGTCTGAAATAATTGAAGAAAATTGGAACCAATTGCTTAGTTGTATTAAAAGGTTTCACAATGCTCAAAATTTTACTCATGAGGTGGAGTGGCTAATACCCACAAGATCTAGTGAGTATATAATACAACCAAGAAAAAGAGAAGGCAATGCTTTGAAGGGCTCATGTGGTGGTTATTGCATAATGGGTAATCAATGAAGACATTAATTTATAAGGAAAAAGGTAGGCATTGTCTTACTTGCATGGCATAGGAGAAGCATATGTACACCTCCCATAGAATGCAATCGTTCCTCCACTTCAAGAGCATGCTCCAAACAAAATACATGTGGTCTCATGATGCCATTGCTAGGTTTCCATAATGATGCATTTCTTTCATTCAATGCTGAAATGTCAGGAATATTTTCTTGTAACGCATATCCTGCCACACAACCTCCGATATTGCCACCTGCTGCATTGCAAGTTCGTACATTAATAATATGATATTTGCCTGAATTACCATTTGTAACAGGCATACACAAATGCCATAAAATTCTACAAGAATGTGTTTCAATGTGTAACATAAAGGGAATTTCTTACCTGCACAACAATCACCAAAAGATGCCTCTTCAGAATAGCTTTTACAGAAATTACCACTTGTTTCTTCAAAACCTGAATCAAACCTTTTAGGGAACTTGGTGATACATTCAGATACTGTATTGGCATCCAATGTAGGAAAACTTCTTCCCACAGTAGGTACTGGCATGTTCTCACCCTCTCGCATAGAAGAAAATGTCATCTTTGGAATACCTTCATCAGATTTAGAAGCCTGTGCATAACCATCTTCAACTTTAACTTTTTTGTTTCCAGACTGATCGCTTTGTTGTGCTTCATACACAGGAGTCTCTTTGACGGAATTCTTAATGAGTGCAAGTGTTAGAACTGACTGCTCTTGTAAGTCATTAGATTGTATTGAAGATAATTCAGAACCATTAACATGGAGATTCCTATGTATGTCAGTTACATATTGAGAAATAGATAGCTTCCTTGTTGGAGAATTGTCCAATGAACGGAGATGCACTTTCTTGACACATTGATCCTGCTTCAAACTGTCACTGTGAAAATAATCATGGTTTTGGATACTGATGATACTCTGTCTGAAGGCAAAACACCACTTAAAATGAAGCCATCGTGAATCTCCTCCTTAATAGCTTTCCTAAATGATCCAGATGAAGAAAGTTGGGTAATTGCAACCCCAGCAATGTCATCACTTTCTGATGCAACTTCTGACTGTCCACTAAAAGGGCGAGGCACGCCAACATCGAGAACATCATCTACCTCATCAGAATCTGATACATCATTGTAAGCGGCTGCAAGAAGATCCAGTGCTGATGGCACAGGCACAGGCACAGGAGAACAACTATCTGAAAATGTATTTGATACAGATTTGCTTATGTGTTTGTTCAAAGCATCAAGATCTTTATTTTGATTATCTATTACCACTAAATCTTTGGTATATTCTCGGGGCACTTCTGTGTCAAAGGAAGCATCACTAGCAATTAATTCATTGCTCAAAGAAACATAAGAACCTGTGCTGTCCCCAAAAAAGGCCTTTGATGAACAAAATGAGCTTGGAAAACCCTGGCGACCAGACATTCCATCATCAATAATCATACTCTTAGAGGGAGCTAATACAGCAAAACCATTGGCAGTGTTTTGCAAAATTGCTTCGCTATCTTTTGGTGATTTTCATTGCAAACATCCACAGCTGGAGTGAACATTATCTTAGCCAGACTCGAAAGAGTATCAAGATTGGATGTGGGTTTTGTATATTCTGCCAAAACATCATCCATTTCAGTAACTTTCATTAATAGTGTCAAGGCCGATTCAAATTCAGTGTGTTGATTTTTGCTTTCCCGAAGTCTATTTTGCCATCCTTGGTTGAGGGTTCTGTTACAATAGATGAAATTAATAATGTCGGTGAGTATAACCAAAACCCCTATACAATTAGGTACAAAATGATTTCACTGATTCAGAACTAAAATCAGCATTTCCTCAGATTCTAAAGGAGGGATTTTTATTTGTCACATTACTTGCATGCATATACAGCTTTTAATATGAGCGATGAGAAGGGAATAGAATACCAAGAATAGTGGTGTGTACCAATGATGCTGTACAGTCTCCAACAGTATTGACTTCTGATGGTTGGACACATAAACCTGTTATATACAGTATGTCAGCAAATGTCTAATATGCCAGTTGATCGCAAAAACATGAGTACAGAAGCGAAAAATACACAAGATCTGTAAGTTTCTTCTTACCTTCACCAACTTGATCTTGATAACTGACACCATTAGATACCAAAGCAATGGGTGTTTCAAGAAGGAAGTCCACAGTACAGTTATCAACTGAAAAAAGAAACATATATAATAATCAAAGACTCAAATATTATCCTCAACTGAATTCCAAAGACTTGATTAAAATAATAAATAATTGGGACATCTTGCACAACTCTGATAATGATGAGAATACTATGAAAATAAAGATGAGAAACCTCAACTATACCTGTTCTGTGTGTGGTAGTATCTTCAGCTTCAGCACAGGAAACGTCTTTTCCAGAATTATCTACTTCAGATGTCCCTAAGTGTTTATCAACAACTTTATAGCCAGTAGGAAAAAGGTTCCTTGCTGCTGCTTTAGAAGGTTGGATTATAGCCATACATGGAAATCCCAGTAGTCCACAAGCAGCACACACCAACGTGCCGGTATCAAGGTCAATTGAATCACCAGATGGCAAATCAATGCCCATAGATTGGCATTCCATAGAATTTTCTTCACCATGAATCTCCATAGGCCTATCATCAGAGCAACTAAGCATATTCTCCTGCTGGCATCTGTCACTTGAAGTTTTCACTCTCATTGGATCAGATAATGTTCTGTTCATCTCCAAGATGCCCTCTGCACATAGTTCTTCTTCTTTGCAGATCATCATGTCTCTTGCCATTGCTGAGTCGGACTTTAATGTTTCCAGGCTACTGGCTATAAATGTTGACCTTGAATTTGGGTAACTTAACATGGAAACACACGAAGGCAAAGATGGAGAACCACTTGGAACATCAGCAGAATCCCAGAGAACAGCATAGCAAGTGGATTCCTTTTGAAGGAGAAGATTAAGCAGGTGATTATTATGAATCATATCATTTACAAAGAATTTCTTGACTTCCATTTCTCCTTCATTTCTCTTTCTGTCCTTTAATCTGGAACTGCGCGGCTCAGCTGCTAAGCTCACAGGTATCCTGTCACAGTAGCAGTCATATTATACTGGCTTAAAGCTGTAGCCAAGGATCATAAATAACTTTATCTACAATTTTAAAGAGTCTATTATGGAATCATAACAAAACATAGTCAAAACATAAAAGAATAACAGGCGAGATCCATAGCTTTCTTTGATTATGCACTTGGTTCCAAGAAAGGGTAAGTAAAGAGCTCATACTTGAGAAATGGTAAGTAAAGGATTCATACTCAAGAAATAGTAAGCAAAGAATTCAAACTTATGCAAGCAAACTTGTTCCCTTCTAGGATCTCATTTATTTTCTTTGTTTCTCAAGTCTCTGATATGATGATAGCCCACATTAGTGATTTTTGTATCTCTCATGAGCTCCTCATACCAACCATGGGGTTTTGGCTTTCATTCTCTGTGGCACTCCCAGGTGCTTCCTTCCCCCACTATGATTATCCAATCGTCACCATGCAGCTATTCACTTTGATGCTGAGTATGCCATAGATTACGTTGCCTGCCTTTCCTAGCATATGCCCGTGATCTGAATTTTAATTACTGTTCCAGTGGACCACACACTAAATGACTAAATCTAATGTGTTAGAATATAAATAAAGTTGAAGCAGACAATACAAAATGAAAAGAGGACAACATTACTATAAAAATTCTATCTTATTAGTATGAGAGAGCTAGGTATAATGGTACCAATCTTAGCAAAGGAATGTTTTGCTACAAAACTACTTGCCCCCTATTGAGTGAAGCACCTCACTACACATAGCAAAGTACATTAAGAAATGAAGACACTCAAAGGGGAAGATGAAGCGATCCACTTTGGGAATCCAAGAGGTCAGCAATTATGGATAGATTGGACAAACTGGGCTTGGTGGACAAGGTCAAACAGATTCAGCGATTATATACAATTCGGGTCAGAATAGTATTTAGCAATTTATAGGCTTTCCAAAGCGGTTTTGGAGGATAAAACTTTGCCTAATCGACTTTTGCACCCTTTCATCATCTTCTATGCATTCTCTGCTTTCCTACACTTTTTGATCGGGTCATTTGAACAATAGTCACTAAGGTATGGTGTCAACAGGCTTGTTGTCCCAATTGGCACTCTGCCACAAGGGTTAGTCACCCCTATGTGGGAAGCAATGTACTCGTTCTAATCTATAAGATATGTTGCCAGGAAACGGAAAAAGAAACAGAAATGGAAACGGGTATGAAACGCGCGAAACGGCAATTTTCAAAAAGCTTGGATACGAAGCGTTACGGAAACATCCGATATATATGCATAGTACTCATTTTATAATTGTAGACCATAAGAGATAATTGATAAAGCACTCAAAATATTTTGTATTCATTGAAATTTGAACTTCTAAAGAGTCGTCATTCAACATGGTTACAATTTCAATGATTCACATATACAATGCTAAATGTTAGTTTAGTGAAAACTGAATTTAGCAAGAGAAAAATCAGAGTGTGATTTAGAATGAACCCAAGATGTCATTAAATAGCTTTTAGGAAGTGTCTTTAGCAAGTCTAGGTAGGTAGATTAGGTTTAGGTTCATTAAATGAAGTTATTTTTATTTTTTTAAAGTTATGATGCTTAAAAATTCAAAAAGCGGTGGAAACGTGCCAGGCGTTTCAAAACGTCTGGCACGTTTCGGTGGCGTTTCATGCAACGTTTCCGTTTCCAAACGCGTTTCAGGCCTGAAACGTGGCCCAGTATGGTGTTTCCTGGTTTCCGAAACATTCCAGGCCTGAAACGTGGCCCAGTATGGCGTTTCCTGGCTTCACAGACTATAAGTTATATCCTATTCAACTTGACTGGGGTTATCTATCCAAAATTCATTTTTATTGATTGTGAAGATGTCTTAAGTAGGATTGACCAAAAAAAGTGCAGAACAGTTGTGGTTGCACACATAATTCACAAGCATGCAAATTCCAATAAACCGTGGCCTCTCTTGCCACAACAAGCAATCCACTTTGGGAATCCAAGAGGTCAGCAATTATGGATATATTGGACAAACTGGGCTTGGTGGACAAGGTCAAACAGATTCAGCAATTATATACAATTCAGGTCAGAATAGTATCTAGCGATTTATAGACTTTCCAAAGCGGTTTTGGAGGGTCAAACTTTGCCTAATGGACTTTTGCACCCTTTCATCATCTTCTACGCATTCTATGCTTTCCTACACTTTTTGATTGGGTCATTTGAACAATAGTCACTAAGGTATGGTGTCAACAGGCTTGCTGTCCCAATTGGCACTCCACCACAAGGGTTAGTCACCCCTATGTGGGAAGCAATGAACTCCATTGCTTCCAGTTCTAATCTATAAGTTATATCCTATTCAGCTTGACTGGGGTAATCTATCCAAAATTCATTTTTATTGATTGTGAAGATGTCATAAGTAGGATTGACCAAAAAAATAATGTAGAACAGTTGTGGTTGCACACATAATTCACAAGCATGCAAATTCCAATAAACCAGGGCCTCTCCTGCCACAATACCCTGGTCTACCCAAAACCAAGTTCTTGGGCTTAATTTGTAATGAGATTGCTATATATCTAAATCAGAATAGGGTAGATCTATACGATATGAATGAAAGCAGAGCAGAATATGGAAATATACAGTTGAGCCACTTTGAGGGGCAACCTCCACAACCTTACAATAGGAACAGAATTCGATATATGATCCATCCCATGGGAGAGCCTTGCTCACCCTTATTTATAGACATCTTCATTCCTTGTCCTAGTTGGACTAAAGAAAAAAAACTAAAACTAATGAATGAAAATATTAAGGTTATGCATGCCATAAGTCAGGCCCACCCGAAATTTAGTACACTTAAGAAGATAGAATATTAGGGGCATAACATTATCTCTACATAAGTCAGGCCCACCCGAAACTTAGTACACTTAAGAAGATAGAATATTAGGGGCGTAACATTATCTCTACCTCAAAAGTTTTTTTAGTATGCTCGACCATCTTTGCCAAGACCTTGTAAACAATTGTGTTGGTGTGGTTTTCAAAACAGCCAAATGACTATGATGTATAATAAAGTTGCCAGAAATCAGGACTTGCCATGCTCCCATCTCTTTTTATCTAGACATCTCTTATTGAAGCCTGTTTGTTTGCAGCTCTTCACATTCCACTCAACGATTAATTAACATTACTTCCTTAGCAGCCAATTCTTCATGACGCTTCTGCATAGCTTGGTTCTGTTGGTGGTTTTTGAAACAGCCAAATGACTATGATGATTAATAAAGACACTGGAAATCAGGACTTTCCATGCTCTCATCTCTTTCTATCTAGACATCTCTTGTTTAAGCCTGTTTGTCTGCAGCTCTTCACATTCCATTCACTGAACAATTGATATTAATTTCTTGACAGCCAATTTTTCATGAAGCTTCTGCATAGCTTGGTTGCACCTTTCTTCTACTCAACATAATCATTCAAAGATAGGGTTTCCATGTTGGAAAAGAGTCTTCTGCATTTCTATAATTTGTTCGATGATGAGACTGAGGTTGTTCTGTTTTTCATCCCTTAGATGTCGATTTTCTTCTAGGAGTGATTTGCGACCGTTCTGCATCTTGGTGCTGAATAAAGAGCAAGAACTTCTTAATGCTGATCAAAAGATATCTTCATAGATGCCACCTCTGTTATTCTGCAGAGCTAATCACCCAGAATGATCATGACACTCTGTCTAAAAAGAATTGACCCCCAAAACCACTCCAAAAGGACCAAAAACACTAAATACAATTCTGAGCAAGCTAGGTAATACCCACTAAATCTATTGTCCTTATCCCTAACCTGATTTGTCCTTATCCATCCATAACTGATGACTTCCTGGATTCTCAAGGTGGAACAATTCATCTTCCCCTTTTAGTGTCACCATTTGTAATGTCCCCTTTTCAGAATTAATTGATTTTGGATACCCAAAGCCTATTCTTATTATTTTCCGTAGGCTAAGGGAAAATTGAAGAGGGAAATAAATTAATTTAAGTGGTCCAAGGGTACTTTTATATTTTAATTAGAAAAAGGACACTTAAATTATATTTTTAATAAGTGGGGGACCAAAAAGTGGAAATAGAATGATGAACTTCTATTGTGGGGCGCCAAAGATAGAATAATAATTAAATAAAGAATTCTATTATGGGGCACCAAAGATAGAATGGGTTGCATGAGCATCAAGCTTCTATTTTTGGATGGGGCACCAACATTGGAGAGGGAATAAAGTAATTTAATATTGTTTATTGAGCATGCATGTAACTCCAAAAGGGGGCGCCAACTTTGGAAGAAGGCCTTAGAAGTTATAAAAACAATTTTTGGGGATTATTATTATACACCTTGGAAATTTATCAACTACTTCATTGTCTGCAAGTAGCTTCTGCTTCTGCATCAGCAATAGAGGACAAAAACCCTCATTTGCACACAGATCTGAGGACGGAAACCCTCATATCTAAGCTTGGCAATTCCATTCAGGGGTTGCAATGATCATTCAGATACAAGTATTCATCCAATTCAGCTAGGGCACACTTTTCAGGCTTGATTCTACATCCAGAACAGCAAGTACAGCTAGGGCTTCAGTATCTGGGGCAGATTTCAGTCAAATCAGTTTGCATGCTCTTATCTTTCATCCATCTTTCCATTTAGATCATCAGTTGTGAGAAAATAATTGTATTCAGACATTCTGGTATTTTTTATTGAAGTTGATTTGAAATAAATAAATAAAAGTTTATTTTTGGCATATTGGGGTTTGCTGTTTTTTTAAATTAGTTTGCTGCTGCTGTCATAAAAGTTCAAATTTTTATACTGCTGCCCTAGGGTTTGACAAAATATCCAGATTTGTTAAAGAATATTTTTTCAAGCAAATTACACCATTTCTTAACGTATTTGGCTGTGTGTGTGTGTGCTGTGAGGTGCTTCAACTGAAAGGAGGTTGAGTTGTTTCATAGAAAAACATCTATTCACCAAGACTGATACCATTGCACACAGGTCTCTCATTAATAAAAGCTCTATTTTACATAACAATGCAGTTCCTCTTCTCTTTCTTTATATAATACTTCTGGTCAAACATTAATTAATTTCCTATGATGTAATATGAACCTCTTCTCTATGGGATGAATGGGTTATGTAGTATCTATATAAGAAGAACTATTCTATAATCAATCAATTCTATGCTAAAGATGCACTACTAAGTATGGTCCATAACGTTGATTTTAAAAATTCTCGCCCGATTTCTTCTAGAAAATTTTGTTTTTAGAGCACTTTAGGTTTATCCCTTCTTGTTTAGTTTACCTTTCTTATGTACTTTGTTTATTTTCATAACTTTAGGTTCTTTCTACCCGAATACTTCTATTTTATAAGTAGTTGTACTCTCTATAAGTCCCATTGACCTACTTTGGTGATTCATAAACATTCAAATAACTTCTTTAATTCTTTCAAGTGCTGAGAAGATTTGAATAAGAAACTAGCAGTCTTACAAAAATTTAAAAGATGATAAAAACACAAACACAATTAAAGGTAAAGGAAGAGAAATTTAGGAAGGGCAATAAAGGAAACAACAATAAAAAGAATTAATGTAGTGTCTCGCCAAAAAAGTACAAAATGAATGACAAAAGAGAGAAAGTAGATCACATCATCAATGCCCTGGTTCCAAGAATGTTGACTTTATACCTCCATGAATATTTTCTATTGATGATTACCCATGTATAACCCACCTACATACATTGGCACAGTGCTTAAGTCCAGCTGGTCAGTGCTTGGCGCCAAATAATCAGATCCCAGCTCAGCCAGAAAGGCCTATAAACAATTGCCATCTGGTACGCCATCCTGTGGGAAAAGTGATTTCATATTTTTCACAACTTCCCTGCCCTTGCAGGGTGGTCAAGGGGCAGCACACCTCACAGCTTCCCCACACCGTTGCAGGGCAGGATCAAAGTGCAGTACCCCTCACAGGTCAGAGGGCATTGACACTCACAGGGCAAAGGGCAGCAACTCTTCAGATCTAGAGCCACCTATATACATTGGCACCTAAAGCCAATTGCAATGGCACTACTTGGGGCCAACAGTTTCAACATGGTGCAGCTTCTTTTTGTAACTATTGGAAGGCAAACTGTTTCATCTTTCACAGTGTTCTATTATCTTCAAAATCTTCTGTATTAACATGTACATAAGTACTCAGCATAGATGACACATTCACTAATTTTGGATGAATGGAATTCTGATTTCAGTACTATATCTTTCTTTTAATGTGAGAATGAAACAAAGTTGCTTATGCTTTCTGATTTTTAATATAATTGCTTCCACTGTAACACAATGAGTCTTGCAATTCAGTGTGTTGCTATGTGTATTGCTCCTGTCTTCTGAATCAGATGACCTTGCTTCTTACCCTTCCAAGAAGATTATCAAGGTCATCTAAAGTATATATCATTGTTACACGAATCATACCTACCAGAATCCTCACCCCAGAAGTCACTTGACACTCCCTAGACATTTTCCCTGCACCCCAACATCAATACGGGTGCCGTCAAATTGGCCATTATATATCCCAAGTATTAAGGCTTTCATATGTCCCATACCATAATATTCATATCAGTCGCCTTAGGAAATGTTTTTTCCGAATTGCCTAATCTAGAAGGTGCATTTTACTCTACTTGTAGACCAAGTTAAATTTTACACACTGGAGGTAGAAAGCAAGCGATTTTATCTGTGTCCACATTTATATTATACAAAGTTCACGAGTGTGGAGTCATCTTCCAAAAAAATGTCACACAAAAGTCAGCCCACAGAGCTTTTAGAACATATATCGACTAGAAAAGCAGGATACATGCCTCATATGCATTGTTACTAGTTTCAATTGTTTTCCTCTTCATATGTCTTACACTTTGAGGGATTCTATAGCCACTGCTCATCCTCAGACCTATTGTTAAAAAATGGTTTTGTCATAATCTCAGTGCCTTCTTTGGCAGGATGCATTGCCTGAGGAACCCTGTAGCAGTGCAGATGAGCCAAACATCCTTTCTAATACTGTTGGACCTGTTATATTCTCAAAATCAGAAAAGGGACCGGGCTCAATAGTTATGCTTGCTACATCAGCATAGATTCTTGAATCTGCAACACTCCAGGAAGCACCAAAAATTGTCCTTTGTCAACCCCGTGGTACCCCATAAGAATTATCGCTGATCTCGCACATTATTTGGCTTAACTAATGTGTGTGGATAATCACAGATTTCTTTTCTTTGTAAGATGATAAACATGGAATACATAAGACCAGTCTGCAGCTATTAAAGTAAGTTTGTTCATCCAGTACAACCAATATATGAATCCTAACAGTGTTATAAGACAAGTCACATTTCTTGCACTCTACTTGAAGGCAACTAACTCAGAAACTTAGCAACACGGCATACTAAGAGAACCTTTTTTATCAACAAAACAGATTACAGAGATTACAGAAAAATGAGTACAAAAACAGTAACCATGGGTGCCGAGATCAAGATCATTTATAAATACTGCTAGCGCAAAGGTCGTTTTTCTCCTATACAAGATTCTGTGGCATTAGTATCAACGATGATCTATTAGGAAAATCCTGGTCTCTTCATTGATGAAGAATAAAATGTTGTGCAATGTACTGCTCCTGAGGATAAGTTAGATGTTGAGGTTGTTCATTTTGTTCCTTTCAAAGATCTTACATGAGTGTTTTAAAGGAAACTTTCGATAAACGATCCTTAAAATTTGGACCATTTGCCTTTTTAAAAGCCAAGCTTCATAAAGTTATACTGCCAATACAAGAAAACAACCCTCAGATATTCCAATTGTTGTATTTCAGGAAGGTGGGCGAAGTCCTTTACTCACGAGAAAGGTCTTGCATTGACGCCTTCCCCTAAGCTTGTAGTAAATTGGCACCTATAACTAAAATGCTCCTCTATCTCATCCTCTGATACAAGGAAAAGTCTACATATGTTATATTTTGGAGAAACATCGTGGCGTATCATTTTCACAATTAATATGGGAAAACTCTGAGTTGACGGTGAAGAAAAATCGAACATGCCATGAGTTGTGATGGTAGAGTTAATTTGAATAATCAAGCCATCAAAAATCTAGAGAAAGTGCGCAATTGAATGTCGACATAAGAATACGGACAAGAAAGGGAAATCAAGGTCATAAGAATGAAGCTCTTCTACATATCTTCCCGATCACGGTATTAATTTTCTCCCTTAGGTGGGAGAAGATGAGAGCACGTCTAAAGAAAATCTACGTGAGGCTATCAATCAAGATACCATCTGGAGAAGAAAAAAACCCTCAAAAACCAACAAAGCCTCCATCTTGGCAAAAAAGTGGAAACAAGTTTCTCTAATGAACAGAGGTCCAAGAAAAGATGCCTGTCTCACCCTGATGTGGTGTCTCCCGGCCCCTGTAACTTGTGCAGATAAGTAAAACAGCTTGTGGGCTTGATGATACTCTTAAGAAAGAGATGCATGCAGTTGCACCTAATATAGTTGATAGAGAAATGAAATAATATCTATACCATGGTCAATCAAATCTACAGAGGAGACCACTTGAATATCTAAAGAATTTACAAGAGAATCCGGTGATGCAGGAGCATCCTGTAAATAAGAATTTTTGGCTTTCTTAGGTGTTTTAGACTATCTAGGGTCCATTTGAGTTGGTCATGATGTGTAATAGTCCATTTGGACTCTAGGGGCAAAATAAGGAGTTTTCCCTCCATTTTGTAAATTTAAATATTTGAATTAAGTCATAGGTTATTGTTACCATATTTTCCACGCAAAGGATTGCTAAAAATAGCACTTGGCTATTTTTGGAAAAGTGGCTATTTTTGGAAGATTGGCTATTTTTAGTTTGGCTAAAAATAGCATGGTTAAAAATAGCACTTGGCTATTTTTAGATAGAGGTGCTAAAAATAAGAAGAGCTAAAAATAGAAGTTCAGTTCTATTTTTAGGAGTGCATGAGTGGATGGATAAAGATAGCTTGCTTTTGTTAAATTTAGCATGTTGCTGCTCCAAATAGAAATTGGCTAAAAGGAGAAGACTTTTGTTAATTTTAGCAACTGCTGTTCCTAAAATAGCGTTGGCGCCAAGAATAAAAGGAGCAAGAATAAAATAAAGCATACAGCAATGGACAGGTCTGTGGTACCAAGAATAGAAGAGAAAAATAAATTAAATTGCAGCAGACAGTCAGATATGTGTCGCCAAAAGGAGAAGAGGAGAGGTTTTTATTAAAATCTAATGCATGCAGCCCCATGCACCAAAAGGGGTTGAAGAAAATAAGTAAAATAAATAAAAAATAGCTCAGACAAGCTATTTTTAAAAGGCAACAGTCTAATAAAGGCTGATTTTTGTAAAAATCATATCATACACATTGTGGGCTGTTTTGCTTTGGCAATTCTAGCCTTGTACTTGCACCTCTGAATAAAAAAGCTCCATTTTGCCTCTCATACTGTTGTTTTCTGATTTTTCATTGTGTTTGATAGGAATATTGTGTTGCTTTAGTGTGGAATTTACTCCCTCTACCGCTGTCCTTTCTCCTAAACCCTTGAATTTATTATGCAAAATAGCTTAGAGTTGTGCAGGTGTGTGGATCTTTGAATTCTCTGTGTGCAGAGTTACATGCATGTGTTAAATTATTGGTGTATCACCCTTATTTCCCATTTCCCGCATTCCTTCTCCCTTTTCCTTGTCAAAGTTTTAGTTTTAGGTGATTCACAAGGGAACCAGCCCTCTCTGGAGGTTCACCTCAAACATAGGTTACCCACAACCTTGAGGTGTTCCAATTTTGTCAACAGGAGAGAGAGTACACACACCATTCTCTATTAGGGTGCAACTTCTGGGTGACAACAGTTACTATAGCACTAGATAAGAGTCATAAATAGTGTAATCAAGGCTATAAGTTTTGTACATCTTCTTGTTTAGATTTCTCCATTCTACCTAGGTTCTAACTCAGATTAGTTGTCTAAATCATGGTTGAGGAGGGTTGAGTTAAAACCCTAACTAACTCCATCTGCCACTTTTGAGGGTGAGGAATTCAAATGAAAAGAGTTATGAGTTCTAGGAAGAAGATTGAGAGTTAGAGTGAGAGGGTGGAACTCTGTACCAGAGCCTTAAGGGCTCCTGAAGCCTTGTATTTTGCATGATTTAATCATTTTAAGAAGCTTCTTGTATTGAAAACTGTGAATGAGCATGTATGTGAATATTGTACATTGATTGATAAAGATTTATGATTGGTTTTCATGTATACTTGTTGTGTGATTGTTTACTACAGAGATTAAAGGGTGACACAGTCCTAAGAGAGACCTGGAAGGAGTTTGAAGAGAAGGAATTGACTTGACAAGAAAATAGTCTTGTGCAAGTTGGGAAATCAAAAAACTGTGTGAAGATATGCTTATGAGAAAAATTGTAAGTGCGTGATAGGAAGGGTTTGAAAGTGATATTTGCTTGTGTACTTAAGTGAAACATTAATGTTAGAAGGACATCTGATTGTGATGTGATCAAGTATTGATATGATTAATGATTTTGCAACTAAGGCATGCATGAAACTAAAAGAAGCTAACTGTGTGTCTGAGTCTGACAATCACAACAATATTGAGACAGCATTCATAATCTTTGTATGGTGAATAAGCATTGATGAAGTTGAAATGAGCATTGTGAGAGACGATCTAACATTTAAGGAGATTTGAGTCCTTATAAGCCTTGATGAAACAAAAATATAAGGAAATCTCCCTCACGGTTTGAATGATCTGTTTCAGGGTTTGATTGATTGAGAATACGTTTTCTTGCTAGAAAGATGTCATACAATTTGTTACTTTTTGTTGTTAACTGTAGCTTGAAGAAGTTGATGTTATCAGGGATGTTAGAGAGAGTGTTGATTCATTTGAAAGAAGTATTTCCTCGTTCAAAACCTGATTTCTCAGTTATGACTGTATAATACCAGTTTAAGGGTTTAAGTGGAACGGAGAAACTATGAGGAGTCAACCAAGACATTACCTTGGGAAGTTGTGAGTCTGAGACAAGTTAGGAAAGGGAGTGAGAAGGATTTTTAATCATTGAATAATAGTCAAACTCGGATTATGACAGTGGTCATGTACAGTTGAAGGCCTAGAAGGAATCATTTTTGAATGAAAGGTTTTGTTTCATTTTTGTGTGAACAGTGAGGTCCTATCAGTTGAAGGGTGGTTTAAGGTTGTCAAAGAGATAAAAACTTGGTACAAGCTTATGGAATCAAGTACTTAGGGAGATAAAAGAAGGTAATAAATGTATACACAGTCTTGGAATGGAAGCTTGTAACAGTCCTGATTCTGTGAGTAAAGTAGTTGACTTGGTGGGTAGCCCTTGAGAGTGTTGAAAGTTAGTTGGGGATAGGGAAATGTTCTTGGAACTTGATCAAATATAGAACTATGAAGTCATTGTCACTTAACTGTGTTCTAACCTCCCCAACCACAGTACAGTCCTGAGTACTTAGAGGGATGCAAGTTAGAGTTAGTGAGCTGTACCTGAACTAAAAGCCAAGGACTTGAAGAATTGATGAAGGGTTTATGATAAGAGGTAGTTGGTGAGTTGAAAAGGAGAATTGAGTTAAGAC
Source organism: Taxus wallichiana var. yunnanensis (assembly GCA_018340775.1). Lineage (NCBI taxonomy): Eukaryota > Viridiplantae > Streptophyta > Pinopsida > Cupressales > Taxaceae > Taxus > Taxus wallichiana. The sequence continues at coordinate 627,886,932 of CM031242.1, forward strand.
CAAAGCTTAGTGAAGAAGGACAGAACGGAGTAGGTATACATTAGGGCTTAAGAGCTCGTGAGGTCTCAAGAAGACAAAACTTTAAATTTGATCAAGATATTGTTAGAAAGGTGAATAAACATGGTAGACACGTTGAACAAATGTGATGTGGAAGGATTTAAGTGTTGAAAAGGTTGATACAGGTTGCAAGAAGTTAGACCCTAGAAATTTGACAAAAACCCTACTTAGAGACCTAATAAGCTTTGGGAAGGTCAAACCTTGCAAAGTTTATCAAAACAGTGATAGAGGAGTATTTGAAGGTTGTCAATAGCATGAATAAGAGATAAATGAATGGTATAAGGTGATTTCAAAGCTTGGAAACAATGGGAACCATTGAAACCCTCGTTGGTCAATTAAACCCTAGGTAAACCTTACCGAGACCTAATTGTGAAGAGGAACTTGGTGTTCAGAGAGTTGGAGAAGAGGTTAGGTCATGAAATTTTGCATGATGCAGGAAGAGAATAATGGGTGTCCAGATCGCTAAAGAGTTTTGCTTGAATGTTGACAAATTCTTCCAGACATAGAGACTTGTGTGCAAACAGGGCTAGTTGGGAAACCTAGTCAAAAACGGTAAAAGAGGAATAAAAGAAAATTGGAATGGAATTAGAGCATGAAACTTTGCAAGCACCTAGAAGGGGATAATGGGTGTCAAAAAAGTTTACAATTGAGGAATAACTCTTAGTATTTTCTGTTTTTGATCAAAATTTGTAATTTTGGAGGGCTACAAGGACTTAAGGAGGTCTACAAAGGAAATAGTGAAAAATGATGATATGAAAGTTGATGAAGTGTCCTAACATGATGTATTGGTGATGTCTAACAGGTTTGATGAGGTTTTAGCCCTTGGTTTATTGATTTGTTGCATTTTAGCCTTTTGAGCACAATTTAGGCTACTTGGAAACAAGGTAAAAGTTGCCAGTTTTGATGAATTTGATAAATGATTGTCTTAATTAATGATATTGGTTGAATGTGTTGAATGTCTCTGCATCATCCGGCCTCATTGCAGAGAATTTGTTTTCCATAGCGACAAGAGATACAACCCCAACATGGACAATGAAACATCAAGTTAGCAAACATGCAGTTGGGTTAGCATTTGAATTGACTCATAACACTAGAAACCAAAAGGAGACTACAGGGGCACCAACCAATAAAATCATAAATAAGCACAACTAAATAATGACATAAGCCTATATCAATATCATGGTTCACATGAACCCATATTAGCCAGTTTTGTAAAACTATACTGTCTATCTGCCGGAAATCAAGACATTCCAATTGTTGTATTTCCGGCAGATAGACGAAGTCCATTACTCACAAGAAAGGTGTTGCATTGACACCTTCCCCAAGCTCATGGTAAATTGGCACCTACAACTAAAATGCTCCTCTGACTCATGCTCCAATACAAGGCAAAGTCTACATATGTTATATTTCGGAGAAGCATCGGGGTCTATCATCTTTCACAATTAGCGTGGGCAAACTCTGCATTGATAGTGTAGATGAAATGGGAGATGCAGTGACTCGTGATGCCAGAGTTAATTTCAATAATCAAGCCATCAAAAATCTAGAGAAAGTACTCGATTGAATGTCAACATGAGACTATGGACAAGAAAAGGAAATCAAGGTCATAAGAATGAAGCTCTTCTACATATCTTCCTGATCACACAAATAATTTTCTCACCTAGGTGGAAGAAGAAGAGAACATGCATCTAAAGAAAATGTAAGAGAGCTTATCAATCAAGATACCATCTGGAGAAGGAAAAGAACCTCAAAAACCAACAAAGCCTCCATCTTGGCCAATCAATGAAGGCAAGTTTGTCTGATGAACAGAGGTTCAAGAAAGGATACCTGTCTCACCCTAAAATGGTGTCTGCCAGCCCCTGTAACTTATACAGATAAGTAAACAGCTTGAGGCAGAGAAGCATGCAGTTGCATCTAATATAGTCGATCGAGATATCAAATAATATCTATACCAAGGTCAATCAAATCCCCAGAGGAGACAGCTTGAATATCTAAAGAATTTATGAGAGAATCCAGCCTCATTGCAGAGAATTTGTTTTCCATAGTGGCAAGGGATACAAGCCCGACAAGGACAATAAGATATCGAGTTAGCAAACATGCAGCTGGGTTGGCATTTGAACTGTCACATAACACTAGAAACTAAGACAAGGCTACAGGCGCACTACCTAACCCAATAAAATCATAAATAAGCACAACTAAATTATGACATAAGCCTATATCAATATCATGGTTCATGTCTAAGTCACCAGATTCGTGTTCGTATTCGTGTTTGACAAGGATAAAATTCAAACAAGTTTGCCAGCCAGAAAAATTTGGGAAAACAAATTCAACAATAAATTCAAATGCATACATGTTTCAAAATAAAAATAATTATAAAATAAGAATATAGAAAAACATAAACCTTATTAAAAGTAATTAAACACTAGTAAAATGTAATTAAAAATTAAATATCCCACAAAATTTAATAATCTACTTAAATTGTTTGTAAAAACCTTTAATATAACATAAATTTTAATAAGTAAAATATATATATAACCTAGAACTAATTTAATTAAATTGCTAGTAAAAATCTTCAATCTAACATAAATTTTAACAAGTTAAAAAAATAACGTAGAACTAAATAATATATACTAACTAATATATAAACTAACATATTAACTATTTACTAGCTATTAATAACTTTAACTCACTATAAATAGATTTTAATAAGCTATTAATAAATTTAAGTAAAAGTTAAAAATAAAAAGCAAATATATAGATGTGATACATAGAGTCTTAATTTTCTAAACACAAAGCTAAAAGTTAACATCTTTGACGGGCCTCTTCCACGAACCCTAACACCATTGGGACATGAATGAACTTGCAAATTTGGTCTGATAATGGAATGCAAGCTTGAATGACATAATCCAGAAAAATAATGTGAGCCAGCCAGAGGTTTTCGTGTTTGAAGGGTATCTCCAGACCTTTCTTGTGTCTGTGTATTTAGAATTTATTGCAAAAAGAAAAGGGAAAATTAAAAACATGACAGAGATGCCCTAGACGGCAACCTGCAGACTTTTTGTGTGTGGTGTGTGGGCCTCCATAAACGATCTGCTTGTTTAAATTCATAAGTTTAAACAAGCTGCATGTGAATTAAAGACATTTCAGTGTTTTTAAAGGGTTTCCATTAAAAATTGAAAAATGCAAACCTTAAGAATTCAACCCTCGAATTTCAACGAATTTTATCTGCTGTCATGAGATTTGTTGAATTTTGAATTTCTTCAAAGAAATTCGGCGAATTCTGTGACTTAGGTTCACATTGACCCATTTTAGCCAATTTTAGTACCCATTTTCATCACGACGGAAAAAATAATTCATGGAGTCTACTTTCTATATTCTGCATAGATATCAAACCCACAAATGATGTATTGTCCCCAGAATTCACTGGGTTCCAGATCAGATAGATATGTTCTGACCATCTTTATGTGTCATGATAGATATGCTGCATTAATGATATAAGGGGGTATTTTTTATATGTATATTTACATTAGTGTCATTCCCATTAGGGTCAAGCCAATTCAAATAAACAAATACCTTGTTTTTGCTACAAGGACATATCCTCGCCTAATAAAAGATGAAATGTCTTAAAATACTTGTGTGCGCTAAGTGAGCCCCCTTGTTTTGTGACTATTACCAAAAATACCTGAGAAAAAATGTCATTGGGGTAACGACTACTCATGGAGGTCATCTTGCGATCACCTAACCACACATGCGTAAAATCCCACAAAAAATAATAGTCTAGTGTCTTTCTTTGTTGTGGAATGATGTTCTATGATCTACAAGACTCCATAACATGTATTTGTGGAAGGAAAATGGATTCATGATGAGATATGATAGCATTAAGGCTGTATATTGGAGAAGGCATGATAAGCATGATAGATTTGAGTTGAAGAACCTTGTCTAGAGAAAAAGTCGTGGACTTCTTGGATATCAAGGTGGTGAGAAAATCCTTACTCATATGTTAAATGGCACAAGGAGTCATGTTACCTCATCCTTGTAACTTGAGTCCCCTTAACCATGTAATGTCTCCTTTTCAGAATTAATTAATTCTGAATACCTGAGCCTATTTTTATTATTTTTCGTAGGCTAAGGGAAAATCAAAAAAGGAAAATAAAATAATTTAAGTGTTCCAAAGATATTTTTATATTTTAATTGGAAAAATGACACTTAAATTATATTTTAATCCAAAAAGCATTAATAGAATAAAATAATAATAGAAGGTTGACTTCTATTATTGCGTGTCAGAGTTAGAATTAATAAATAAATAATAAAGGGGGCAATAAAGTTAGAGAGGCTACATGAGTACCAAAGTCCTAATTTTAGGATGGGAGGTGGATAAAGTGTTTTTAAATTCGTTTAATCCTATTTTTAGGATGGGGCGACAACATGGGGGAGGAATTATATTATTTTTTGTTGTTTATGCACCATGCATGCATTTCCAAAAGGGGGCACTCACTTTGGAAAAGGATCAAGGCTTATAAAGGTAACTTTGGGGTTTATTGTTCGGACATCTAGGAAATTCATCAAATTTTTTTTTTTGTCTACAAGTAGCTTCAACTTCTGCAATAACAATAGAGAATGAAATCCCTCATTTGCATACAGGTCTGAGGACGAAAACCCTCACATTTGAGCTTGGCAATTTCATTCAGGGGTTGCAGTGACAATTTAGGGTGCAAGTGTTCCACCAATTCAACTCCGAACAATTGTATTCAGCCACTAGTATTTTTATTTTAGTTGGTTCATATTCAATAAATAAAAGACTGCTTTTACACATTATGGTTTGTTGTTTTTATATTAAAAATTCATATTAGCATTGTTATTAAACTCATATTTTTAATCTCATGCCTAGGGTTTAACAAAAATATCCAGACTTGTTAGAAATTATTTTCAGGGATATTACAGTGGTATCAAAGCAAATTTCCTCAGAACTGTGGAAGTGAAATAAAAAAAATTGAAGCTTTGAGCTTCATGCAGGGTAGTGACAAAGAAGTCAAGTACCGGCAAAGGGAGAAAAAGAAAGCTTTAAGATAGCCGGAGGAAGGATCAAGGTAGCAAGATCCAGGAGTTGTTTTTAAGGAAAAGATGGAAAGTATTCTCGCCAACTTGTGGATCAGATAGAGGAGGAATTTATGACCATGTTTATTCAAGCAAAGTTCTTACAGCGGGAATAAAATATAGATCTCATTCAAGAGGTGTTGGTAAAAATAGAAAAGTACAAACTTGAGGCCCCCAGAATCCTTGACCAGTATCAAGGGATGTTTGATTATCTTAAATTTGAAGTTTCCTTTGATGATTACTTGGAGTTACTCAAAATGAGGAATCCAAATAAAAGAGGGTTGTGTGAATACATAAGAGGGTTGAAGAAGAAAGAAGAACAATTAGTGCTACAAGAAATTGAGAGGAAGCAACCCATGAAGGAATCCACCATACAAGAGGAAGTTGAAAAAGATGTTCCTGTTCAAGAAGCACCCATCAATCTCCCAAAGATTGCGTTCGTGCCATATGAAGGGGATTTGCAGAATAATTGTAAAAATAAAAGTGAGGAAGTCAAGGGCGAAAGGACATCACTTGTTGGATGCAACGAGCTCAAGATGGAAGAAGATGCACCAAATCATGAACGATCCTCCAAACTTCCAAAGGGTAAGCCATTGATTGATTTTCGAGTAGCATAATGAATGGGATATGCATTGGAAGAGAACATTTTGATTGGCACTAATTCGGGAGTCTTGAGTCCCAAAATCTCAACAATTTCTATTCCGACACAAGAAGGTGAGCACTTTGATTACAGCCTAAGGTATAAGAATATTTCAGATTTGTTGCTCCCTATTATGTCATTTCAAGATAGGGTGAAGGATACAACTTGCAGCATAAAGCATGCACCTAAGAAAAATGACTCAAAGAAATACTAATGTTGGCATTGAACTTGCTGAAAAATTCAGAACAGCAACTGATGATAAGCAATTTGGACAGTAGTTGGGACAACAATTTTTTGGACAACGGCACTTTACACAGTCATTTATGTCAACATCACAGAAACCTTGAGGGTTGGGAATTTCAAATTCCCAAGGTGGATTTGGGATCCCGACTTGCGATTGCTCGAGGGCAAGCAATTCAGGAAGGGCGGACTGTGATGTCCCCTTTTCAGAATTAATTAATTATGAATACTTAAGCTTATTTTTATTTTATTTTTGTCACTAAGGGAAATTAAAAAGGAAAATAGATTAATTTAAGTGTTCCAAAGATATTTTTATATTTTAATTGGAAAAAGGACACTAAAATTATATTTTAATCTAAAAGCATTAATAGAATAAATTAATAATAGAAGGTTGACTTCTATTAAATAAATAAATAAAGGAGGTGTCGAAGTTAGAGAGGGATGCATGAGTACCAAAGTCTTAATTTTAGGATGGGAGGTAGATAAAGTGTTTTTAAATTTGTTTAATCCTATTTTTAGGATGGGGTGCCAACATGGGGAAGAAATTATATTATTTTTAATTGTTTATGGAGCATGCATGTATTTCTAGAAGGGGGCACTCACTTTGGAGAAGGATTGAAGCTTATACAGGCAGCTTTGGGGTTTATTAATCAGACATCTTGGAAATTCATCAAATGTTTTTGTCTACAAGTAGCTTTAGCTTCTGCAATAGCAATAGAGGACAAAATCCCTCATTTGCATACAGGTCTGAGGACGAAAACCCTCACATCTGAGCTTGGCAATTCCATTTAGGGGTTGCAGTGACAATTCAGGGTGCAAGTGTTCTGCCAGTTCAGCTCCAAACAATTGTATTCAAACACTGGTATTTTTATTGTAGTTGGTTCATATTCAATAAATAAAAGATTGTTTTTACACATTATGGTTTGTTGTTTTTATATTAAAAAATCAGATTATCGCTGCTGTTATAAAAATCAGATTTTTAATACTGCTGCCCTAGGGTTTAACAAAAATATCCAGATTTGTTAGAAATTATTTTCAAGGATATTACAAACCGGTGCAGCCCTGATTGTATGAGAACCCCTTACGAGCTAACAGTGATGTTAGATTGGTGTGTACTTGAGGTGTGCCATTGTAATATTGTATATGTGAGTGCACCATGTCGGAACTAGCCTTTTTGGAATGCCTCAACCCATTCGCTATATCATAGGCCTCACTGGCATGCTTGCCTTCCCCATGAAAATAGACTTAGTTTTACGTGTTACATATGTATTGTGTATGTCAAATATTACATAGTGGGTGCACGTTGGATTTTGTGATGATTGATTGTGGCTTCAAAAGAGAGCTTTGATTTTCTTGAGGCAAAAAGGAGGCAAGTCAATACAGACAAAATTTAGTTACGAGCGGGAAAAGATGGAACTGCTAGTTATTGAGCCTTTGTTTTATCATTAGTCTAACCATGAGAGGCTCTGCGGCACAAGGCAGATTCACAAAGTAAGCTGCTTTTTAGGTGTTTATAATCATCACATTTGTTATCCGAAACAGCACTTAGTGATGCGAGTTGTGCTCCACCTGAACAACCTTTCATGGGACATGTAATAACCTTCTCTTCCTTCCTTAATGGTGCAAATGAGCCCAACCACAGATTAAAAAGCAATATGTTGATTCTTGAGTAAGAATGCGTCTCATTATAATGACTGAATTATAATTCACGTTTTTTGGGCTATCTTTTCATGTTACAAGGAATGGCGCAGAAACACCAACCAACATGGCACAAAGTTAAAAATTAAAATCCCCATGCCACCACATACTCCCCTTTCCATTTCAAGCATCCCGTGTTCTTCTTTCCCACTCAAAGCATCCCATAAATCATGACTATAGACATATACATACAAGATTCCAAGACTTTTGACTCAGGAATCCCTTTGATAATGCAAATAAGTATTCCTTTTCATCGTTTCTTTGGGCCCTCTTAATGTATACACACTTTCTTCCAGTAGGAGTATTCCTGGGCATTACGAATATGCATTATTTTTGGCAGACCCAAGCAGATGCTGATCTGGAGAATGCTTAAGATGTTTTTGTTCAAGACAAGTTTGACATGGCCTGTAATGAGCTGAACTCCATGTATCTTTGTATGACTTATAAATACTACAAATAATACTCATGGACAGCACAAACAATAGAACACTTTATAAATTGAATGTCGTGTTTGCAAACTAAGAACAATCTAAGAAATTCATCAACAACCTAAAATCCAATTCCCATTGGGGAAAAATTTTAGAAATCCTGGTTTGCTGTTTGACTAAAAATGCAGCATCCAAATTTTCTGGATGCTTACTTTCATTATTATAGGATTATGGAAATGCACAAAATAATGTAACATTCTAACTTCCAATATCCAATGCAGATTTGTCAAAACCCAGCTTTCTGTTTAAAAACAGCAGCATCAATATCCAAAACTTAGAGACGTGCATTTTTTTAGCTAGATAGTATTAAAAATATAGCATGATAGAAAGGCACACACCAAGAAGGGAAGGACAAGGAAAGCATATATAGCAACTGCTGATGTGACATCATAGGGAGATAGTTCATTGCAGCCCTACGAAGTGCAGCTTCTTTTGCCACCTTAAGCCAGGCTGGAGTTGCAACATTAGCAGCTTCTCCACAGTTAAAACCTGTTCAGAGAAGCACAAAGGTTGAAAATCATTTCAACATAAACCACGGTAATGTTCTTCAACTAATTACAAGTATTTCAGAAAGTGACAAAACAATAACGCATGCAAATAAAATGAGTATGGCCGACAACGGTTTATGCAGGACATCCTACTTCTATTTCACCCAAAGTAGCAATAAATATATATAAAGTACACTAGTAGTTAAGGATTCCTTATCAGTCTTAAAACACATATTGCAAACATAAATCTTGACCTGCAAAGGGACGTAACAAGAAGAAATCTCTACAATTTAAAGAATGTATAAGAACAAGCTCACAGAATGTACAATGTGAATTCTAAAGATCGACAACACTAAAAACCCTCTAGAAAGATTGAATATATAAAATATGCAATAAGCATTATAAGACCAAATTAAATCACGTTTGGAACTGAAATCAATTGCTCAGTCTCACAGACGCTCCTGATCTGCAAAGATAGATTTTCTTATATAATTATGTATATCTGTTGCCAATAAATCTCAGGTTTAAATAGGCAATGTTGGCATGGCTGGATGCAACCTAATGATTTAAGTTGCTTGGCATAGTTATTTCATTATTTGCAGTGTTCCATGTTTAGGACTCGGGAGACAAAGAAATTCAAAAAAAAAAATTAAACACCTTACCATGGCTAAATCCTAAGTGATATGCCCTTGGAAAAGTGACAACAAACTCCCCTGGATTCTGTACCAACCTGAAAGCCAAAGATTAAGTTCAAGAAACCATATCATCACTATCAACATTGAGTTCAAGAAGCAATATCATCACTATCAACATTGTTTTCATGCATGAATCTAGAAAGCATAGCTTATTTTATACTAGATCTTTATCGTGTGTGAGAACAAAAACGTATCTGAGATTATACATATGTTGATTAGTCTGAATCAGAAATAATGAAAAGAGCAAAATTCAATCTTCAAGCAACAGTAGTAACAGCAAGTTTGAAGGGAAAACATCATAACCGCACCTGCAACAAGGAACCCCTGTTTGGATAAGTATTTCTGGCGACATGAGAGTTGTCTTCTCACCTAATATTGCAAATGCAGCTGGCCAAAAGTACAAACAGTTGGTTGGGAAAAATACCCCAATGATTATGAAACGCTAAATGACAAACGCCAGAGTAGTTGTCCATCATTCATTCCAATACATAGCTTGAGAAACATCGGATAAGGGTATTGAAGTGAATATAAAAAAGCAATGGCTATAATCAAACCATGTGAATAAGTAATAAACCATACCTAGAGGACTAAGATGCTCCCCATAGCCATGAACCCGTATAACATCCTCTAATGATGCTGCTGCATCCCCGAACAGCATACCAGGTCTTAGGAGAGCCCATGTGTAAGTAGTTTAAACTGTGCAGTTCATGGTCTTCCACATGCCAAGCAAACCAACTAAACAACATACCAATATAAACCATTGGAGTAGTAACCCCTGGAACCTCATCAGGCATGTGACGTATCAGAGATCCAGGAGACCGCGCAACAATCCTCATGTTCCAAGCACTGTTTGAGAGTTTCCATCCAACACCTCCTAGTTCCCTGTCAACATTCTCATCCAAGCTCTTAATTCTTGTCTTCACTCCATCTTCTAGCTGATCAGACATTTCATCCGGTTTTATCTTGTCAGCCGTGGGTGATTCTGCAAGATCAGTGTCCTCAGCTGATTCAGCACTACTCAAGATATGGCTATCCTCTTGAGTGTCTTCATTCAAGGTAGAGGCTTTTGGGAATTCATAATGCTGTCATCCTTGCGATCTGTTTCTTGCATGCTGTAAGCAGTGCCAATTTTCTCTTGGTCATCAGAAACAACCCAAGACCGTGGTTCCATTTTTCGCTTCCTTCCTTGAGGAGGAGATTTGAAAGTGAAAGATTTGTTGGGATCCCAAAAACTGTACCAGGAATGTCATTAGCATACTCAACTGAGATGGGTCTGTCTGAAGCTGCCTTCCAAAACATTGTCTCAATTGCCAGTGGTGAAATTTCCTTACACATACCCAGCCGTGAACGGTAGAAAAGCCTTGCCTTGGCCTCAAATTGTTCAAGTGTATAGCTCTCCCCACTTTCCCATACTGGTTTCTGCACAACAGACTGAAAAGGGCCTCTTAACTTCCTAGGACTCCAGCCTAATTGTTGATGACGTGTGGTGAATCTGGCCTTGCAATCCCCATCACCCACATCAGCCATCTGAGAAGTCTCACTTTTATTATTACTACCCAGCTGGGGAGCAGAGCAAGTTGTTACTGTTGTGTTCATGTTACGGGAAACAGTGAAGGAGGAAGAAGAAGAAGAGCCATGAACACCAGCTAGAGAAGTGTCTTGGAACTCTGTTAAAGATCTATTAAGGTTCGAAATGACAAGCTTCCTTGAAGGCTTAGGGAAAGGAGGTACAATCTTGCATATGCCATACTGACTCGCCTCCTTCTCGATCTTCAAAATGTAACCTATTGGGTCTGCAAATTCAGCTTCTGTGGGATGGTACTCAGGAGCTACAGGTAAAGACTTAAGCCAAGGGGCTATTTCCTCGTCTCCCATCTTCATGTCTCGGAATCACTTCCTCTAGAAAAACAACAAACTACAACCTGGCAACCACCCACTCTAGACCAACAACAAACTACAATGCAAAAACATCAATTACCCACTGTAGATCCTTCAAAACCAGAATGACCCACCAATTCCTTTTCTCTTAATTTTCGACCTGAAACCCCAGAGGACACCTCTTCTTACAATCTGCATTATTCACCCAAAATTGTATGCCGTCTATAACGAGTACTCAACTGGTGGACTGTAAAACCAAAAATCGTATAGAACCCAAAAGATAGAAGTCCGTCCAATGCGTTTCAACAAAATGGGAAGAAAATACAGTATTAGTTAAACAAGTTTACTAGAACTTTAAAAAACTCATAATAGATATTGTTCAAGGGTTCCAAGCAAAATGGATATGCACTTACCACGGAAACATATTGTGTCACGTTGAAACTGCAATCCTTGGCAGCCTCAACAAATGGAAATGGAAAAACATTTTCTGCCACAACCAAAGACCCAGCTAATTTCAGAAACCATTTTATCATATAGAGAACAGAATACTCAAGTGGTACTTATAAAAAAATTAAAGAGAAAATTGGTTCTAGCTTGTATTGCTCAGCTCACTTGCACCATGAATTTCATTGAGGATATGACCTGCGTTTTGAAATTTACCTTTGCACTCGATTTAATTTCTTGAAAATGCTTCGTAAATGGACTGATTACTCCTACCGTCGCACTGACAGAGTAAATGGGAATTTTTATTTCTGGAAAATTGTTTATAAATTTATTGACCATTGGTTAAGATTTAATTATTAAAACAAAACATTCGGTATATTGGGAATCCATCCGGTGCTCTATTCGTAACGTTACACTCTTATTTTAATATTCAATTTCGTAATAATGTCCAAGTTTATAAGCAGATTATAATGCTTCCATAGTATAAAACTTTTAGTATTTACTCGTGAGGTTCTAAAACGTGCATAAGCTCTCTATAGAAATTGTTTTAAATGTCCCTAATTATATAAACATATTTCCGGTCTTAAGGTTTAAATAAATAATGTTCTAACCGTCTTATAACAGATTGAAAATTTATTGTGTAGTATGGGTTTGATAGATTACTTTAATTTATTATTAATTTTACAATAAATTAATAAATAAAAAATTAATATATTTTCCCTCATAAGTGGCTTGAAGGAATTGTAACCTCCATCTCGAACCCCATTTTATGGAAAGGGCAAACGTCGGCTCCTACAAACTTAATTTCAATGGGACCTCAAAAGGTTCTTGTTGGGATGAGAAAATGACTAAGTATTAGAACATGTAGGAGCGCGCGCGCACATTGCAGAGGTTGAGAATGGTGGCGCGCGGGATGGCAAATACTGGTAGATTAAGGACTTGGCCATTTTTCTGGAGCAAGCTAAATATAGACTTGGAGTGCTCATCACGCAATGGATGCTTTATTGAATGCAAACAGAAGATTAAAGCACATGCATGAGTTTAGCTATTAATAGGATTAAAGCGGGATATTATTAGCAAGTGTTTTGTAAAGCATGCATGTAAGTACACATGGCTATTTTGAGCACGCCTATTATTAGGAGGTGCATGGGTGGTGAAGGGCAAGTCCCCACCCCTATAAATACTTGGTTAGGACTTGTTATGCGTATCATTATTGTCATCACCATTGTGTTAGTGTGATGTTGCTCTGTTATAGTTGCGTGCATGGCTCTGTGTTCACATGTACTAGATGTTATGTATCAACTTCTTACTATGTAGTTGTTTCGAGAATTAATGGATAATTGTGGTTGGATTATGATCATTGATGTAACTGAGTATGGAGATGTGTTTATGCAATTGATCTTAGTTATGGTTTATCTATAAT